>OX637464.1:47833027-48433027 GCA_951799995.1 Trifolium subterraneum | reverse complement strand
AATTCAACAACATCATATATCAACAAATATATATGTCTATCTCTTATTCAATTCTCTTCCACATACATAATGAATCAATATTACCAACACGACAAGGACATTTCTAGATTTAAATGTACATAAATCTATTCACCATTCATCAACAATCAATAAGATTATATATCAATTAATGCACACTTATCCATTTACCAAATCATCAACACATAGCACAATTAAGTGTTCACCTTCCTAATGCAACTAATGTCACCTTCGATGTATGTCCTTAGACACAACTACACGTGGTACCAAATCACCATCTATATCGGACCATCCATTATGAATATAAAATTCAATCATCATCTAATAGACACAACATATGAATGAATGATGTATCACCAACATATTGTAATATAAATTCATATATATAATTCACCGGCATTGCATGTAACTTCGCATGACTTCACCAATTCACCCTCTATTTATTTCACACACATATACATACATATATATATATATATATATACACACACACACACTCAATTCAATCCATCATTGTTATCGTCATACATATCAAACAAACATAGGAAACTATCATCATTGATCATACACATTCATAAGGAATTAACAACTCATGTAATAACTCATCATCGTTATTGAAGTCAACTTAGAATAAAATTTAGTTCAGACATCTTCGTCCGGCAAGACCTAGCGACCTCTGGCGAACCAAAAACAGAAAGTTCCAGACTTTCCAGCGAGATCCGACGAGAATTGGCGAGCTCTCTCGCCAACCTTCGCCCGGCGACCTCTAGCGACATAAAAACAGCAGGAAATGGGTTTTCCGGCGAGCCTCAGCGAGCTCTCTCGCTGACTCTCGCTGGGCGAGATTTGCGCAGAATCACACTCTGTTTTCGTGACTCTACGAATTCTCCCCCAAATTCATCAAATCGAGTTCCAGTTCCAAAAAGGTGTTTAATTTAAGTTATAAACATACTAACATACATAGAAGTACAACTTATAACACTTAAAAACATCTAAATCATCATCAATCAAAGATTTATCATGTTTTTAGTCAAAAACTCAAAGAACATATAATTTCATCAAAACATCCATAGATTCTCAATTTCAAAACTATCAACTTGTACTTTTAGCATCATAAAGCATAGATAACACGAAATCAACATGAAAGGTAGCATTTTGATTCATGAAAATTCATAAAGTTACTAACTTTCTTAACACAAATGAGTGAGAGGGTTTGGGCAAAGAGAAATGAGATTTCTCCCCCCTCTTAATCACTCATTGATCATATATATATCTACTCTCTTACCTTGTTATCTTCAATAATCTTCAATCTCTACTTCCTTCTCTAACTTGCTATTCTATGTTGTTCTCCTATTCTCCTCTTCTAAGCTTCTCTCTCTTCCTCTTCAAAAGTTCATGAGAAAATGAACACTCTCTCTCTAATCTTAATTCGTATACCTAGGTTAAGTCCTCCTTAATTTACCAAACTACCCTCCCTCATAGTAAGCCCAACTCTACTTTCTAACTACACCTCCTAAAAACACTACTCTATTAAATACACATCCACATCTAATGCCACATAAATTAATTAAATAAAACAACATGACAAATAAATAAATAAACCCAAATAAATAATTAAATAAAAACGGGATGTGACACAACAGCATATGGCGCGACGCGCATGTTCTGATGTTCATATTGTCTTGGAGTGCGACGCGCAGATGCATCTCACCCGTGGAATAACTGTCTGCGCGTCGCGCATGAGCATTTCCTATATATAGGCAGCTCATTTCTTGTATTCGGGTTGACACTTTGTGGAGAGAAACTAAGAAGAAACGTCCTTGTGAAGTTGAATCTGGATTTTTGCTATGCATTCCTTGATTGTATCTCCATGGAAACAACCTTTCTTGTCATCATGAAGGGATTTGATTGAGATTCTTTTGTAATAAACCAATTGTATCCCAATTCCTCTTTCTATTGTATGCAATTAATTCAGTTTTTAATGTCTTTCCACTCTTGATCATAGTTGAACTGAATTTAGATTTTGAATTGTTATGAAAATAATGTTTAAAATTGGATATGGAATTAATTGTACACTAATTGAATTGTTAGACATAATTGATTGATTAACGAACTTAATTTCTTTCATTGATCATGGATTCTACCACGACATTGGGAATCCATGAACAATGGATAGGGTGATCATAACCAAGACATTGGTATTCACCATTTGGTTAATCCAATCATACAATACGAGGAACTTTGATTCATTTCGGTTTATTGTAAGGGAATTCATGATAATAGACTTGTCGAATGATCCAACTTCACCTTAAGATCTTGCTTACAACTACTTCAATTTTAGTTTTACTTTCAAATTGTTATTGCAACAAACTTGATTTCCCACCTTTTACTAAGTTTTCTTACAAGCACTTGATTAGTAGTTTTATTGTTCTAGTTTGGTTAAAACAATCCTCGTGGGAACGATAATTCTTTTACTACTAGTCGATATTTGTATACTTGCAAATTATCCATCAATACACACAATAAATAGAGTAAAAATCCGCATTATGGTACAGACACGAGTAATTATCCGCAAAAATGAGCAGGTATGAGTGTGGGTACATGTACCTTAATACGTACCCACCCCGTCTCATACCGCATACTATATATTTACATTTTATATATATTATTATATAAAAATATGGTGGATTCTAATGTGAGGGCTCTATTAAGTCCCTCACCGATGCACCACTCAATTTAACCATAAGATTAATCAAGTCTACATTATCCCATTACACATTACCACACTTGATTAGTTTTTCTCTCACCAGCACACATCCATGAATTCTTTCAATAGAATATTACTCAAAAAAAAAAAGAGAGAAACACTTTGTGTCTTTTTAACATCATTGAATTTTAACACCTTGCCTCTTCCTCCCATGGCTAGATAAGAAATAATGGAATCTTCACTCCATCGATCCTTTTGTTGAATATGTAAATTGATTTTGGGTTTGTTAGTGTTTGAGCCTTAGGAATTTAAAGCCCAAATTTGTGTTGTAATAAGTCCAACTTCTAGAAGCCTATTCTAGAGAAATCTATGGAGCTCTCTAGAAGATAAGGATAAGTTAAGACTTTTGTAGAATAATAGAGAAAATTCTAGAGAGTAGTTTATGGCCATTAGATTAAGTTTGTGGTGGCAAAATCCTAGTCATTGATTTAGGAATGCCACTAGTATAAATAGAGGTGATGTAGTTGAGTTTGGATCAAGGCAAAAATTACAAACACTCAATAATATAAGTAGCCTTCCTTTTCTCAAAAGTTATCTATCCTCTCTCAAATACTTAAACACTTTCTCCACCTATTAAAACTTCCTTCCAACAAAGTGGTATCAAGAGCTTGAAGGTCCACCTTAAGATGGCGAATAATGGTGTTCCTCTCCAAGTTCCGATGCTCACAAAGAGCAACTATGACAATTGGAGTCTAAGAATGGTGGCTCTCCTTGGCGCACACGACGTGTGGGAGATAGTCGAGAAAGGCCTTGTGATCCCGGAGAATGAAGTAACTCTATCTCAAACTCAAAAGGACAGTTTGAGAGATTCAAGGAAGAGAGACAAGAAGGCTCTCTGTCTAATCTATCAAGGATTAGATGAAGACACGTTCGAGAAGGTCTCGGGAGCAAAGACGGCTAAAGAAGCATGGGAGAAACTCCAAACCTCTTACAAGGGAGCCGATCAAGTAAAGAAGGTACGTCTTCAAACACTAAGAAAAGAGTTTGAAGCCTTGCATATGAAAGAAGGTGAACTTATTTCTGATTACTTCTCACGAGTTTTGACGGTTACTAATAACCTAAAAAGAAACGGAGAGAAGTATGATGATGTAAGAATCATGGAGAAAGTTCTTAGATCGTTAGATCCAAATTTTGAGCATATTGTCACCGTCATCGAAGAGACAAAAGATTTGGAGGCCATGACAATAGAGCAACTTCTTGGGTCGTTGCAAGCTTATGAGGAAAGGAAAAAGAAGAAGGAAGATATCGAGGAGCAAGTACTCAAGACACGAGTCAATTCACCTAGAGAAGAGCATGGTCGAAGCAATCAAAACGAGGTGACGATCGAGGACGTGGACGTGGTCGTGGATATGGAGGCGGACGAGGATGGAGACCTAATGATGACAACAACCAAAGAGGAGAAATCTCATCAAGAGGTCGTGGGAGAGGATCTCCAAAACCAAGGTACGATAAGTCACGGGTCAAATGCTACAATTGTGAAAAGTTTGGGCATTATGCTTCTGAATGTAGAGCTCCTAGTAATCGTAAAGTTGAAGAGAAAGCCAACTATGTTGAAGAAATAAACCATGAAGATGGAACATTATTGTTGGCGCACAAAGACAATGAAAGGGGTGGAGATAATCAATGGTACCTTGACAGCGGTGCAAGCAACCATATGTGCGGGCGAAGAAGTATGTTCGTAGAGCTAGATGAATCAGTGAACGGAAATGTGGCTTTTGGAGATGAATCAAAAGTGGCAGTGAAAGGTAAAGGAAAAGTTCTCATCCGTTTGAAGAATGGAGATCATCAATTTATTTCCAATGTTTACTATGTGCCAAACATGAAGAGCAACATCTTGAGTCTAGGACAACTCTTAGAGAAAGGTTATGACATTCAATTGAAGAATAATAACCTTTCTATAAGAGATCATTCAAACAAGTTCATTGCTAAGGTGCCGATGTCAAGAAATAGAATGTTCGTGCTCAACATACAAAACGATGTCGCGCAATGTCTCAAGATGTGCTACAAAGAGGAGTCGTGGCTTTGGCATCTTCGATTTGGGCATCTCAATTTTGGAGGATTAGAGTTGCTATCTAAGAAGGAAATGGTTAGAGGGTTGCCTTACATTAATCACCCCAATCAAGTATGCGAAGGATGTCTACTTGGAAAGCAGTTCAAAATGAGCTTTCCCAAGGAGTCAAACTCAAGAGCGCAAAAGCCATTGGAGCTCATACACACGGATGTGTGCGGTCCGATCAAGCCAAGATCACTTGGTAAGAGTAACTACTTCCTTCTCTTTATTGACGATTTTTCAAGAAAAACATGGGTGTACTTTTTGAAGGAGAAATCAGAAGTGTTTGAGAACTTCAAAAAGTTTAAAGCCCTTGTTGAGAAGGAAAGTGGTCGTGTGATCAAAGCCATAAGATCCGACCGAGGAGGAGAGTTCACATCAAATGAATTTTTGAAGTATTGTGAAGACAACGGCATTCGGAGACAACTGACGGTGCCAAGATCCCCCCAACAAAACGGAGTAGCAGAGAGAAAGAACAGGACAATCCTTGAGATGGCGAGGAGCATGCTAAAAAGCAAAAGACTACCAAAGGAACTATGGGCAGAAGCTGTTGCATGCGCGGTTTATCTATCAAACCGTTCTCCGACAAGAAGTGTATTGGGAAAAACACCACAAGAAGCCTGGAGTGGAAGAAAGCCTGGAATTTCCCATCTAAGAGTCTTTGGAAGCATAGCTCATGCACATGTACCATACGAGAAAAGAAGCAAACTGGATGACAAAAGTGAAAAGTACATCTTCATTGGTTATGATGGCAACTCCAAAGGCTACAAGCTCTATAATCCTGATACGGGGAAGACTATCATCAGTCGAAATGTCATTTTCGATGAAGAGGGTGAATGGAATTGGAGATCTAGTAATGAAGATTACAACTTCTTTCCACAATTTGAAGAAGATGACGTAGAACCAGAGGAACCAAGAGAAGATCCTGCTACCCCGTCGGCTTCACCGACCCAGAGTGTTGAAGAAGGAGAAAGCTCAAGTGAAAAGACCCCTCACTTTAGAAGTTTGCAAGAGATTTACGTGGTAACCGAAAATCAAGACAATCTTACTCTTTTTTGTCTATTTGCGGATTGTGAGCCTATGAACTTCCAAGAAGCATTCGAGAAGAAGACTTGGAGAACTGCCATGGATGAAGAAATCAAGGCGATAAAGAAGAATGACACATGGGAGTTAGCCTCACTTCCAAAAGGGCACAAGGCAATCGGTGTGAAGTGGGTGTATAAAGCAAAGAAGAACTCCAAAGGAGAAGTTGAAAGATACAAGGCAAGATTGGTAGCAAAAGGATACAGTCAAAGAGCCGGAATTGATTATGACGAGGTATTCGCTCCAGTTGCTCGATTAGAAACTGTTAGACTAATCATTTCATTGGCAGCTCAAAACAAGTGGAAGATACATCAAATGGATGTCAAGTCAGCCTTCTTAAATGGGGTCCTAGACGAAGAAGTCTACATTGAGCAACCACAAGGCTATGAAGTCAAGGGAGAAGAAGGAAAGGTCTTGAAGCTGAAGAAGGCACTCTACGGGTTAAAACAAGCTCCAAGAGCTTGGAATGCTCGAATTGACAAGTATTTCCAAGAGAAGAACTTCATCAAATGTCCATATGAGCATGCACTCTATATCAAAGCGCAAGGTGAAGATATTTTGATTGTATGCTTGTATGTAGATGACTTGATCTTCACGGGGAACAATCTGACCATGTTTGAAGAGTTCAAGAAAGATATGACAAAAGAGTTCGAGATGACTGACATTGGATTAATGTCTTACTACCTTGGCATTGAAGTGAAACAAGAAGATCATGGAATCCTAATCACTCAGGAAGGTTACGCTAAGGAGGTACTCAAGAAGTTCAAGATGGATGACGCAAACCCAGTCAGCACGCCAATGGAATGTGGAATCAAGTTGTCAAAGCACGAGGAAGGAGAAACAGTGGATCCATCACTCTTTAAGAGCTTGGTTGGAAACTTACGATATTTAACATGCACGAGGCCTGACATCTTGTATGCAGTCGGAGTAGTCAGTCGATACATGGAGCAACCAACAACAACTCATCTGAAGGCGGCAAAGAGGATTCTTCGCTACATTAAAGGTACAACAAACTTAGGCTTGTACTACTCTGTTTCTAATGATTACAAGCTCGTTGGATATTGCGATAGCGACTGGGGAGGTGATGCAGATGACCGAAAAAGCACAAGTGGATTTGTTTTCTACATTGGAAACACAGCCTTCACATGGATGTCAAAGAAACAACCGATAGTCACTCTTTCCACATGTGAGGCGGAGTACGTGGCGGCCACTTCATGTGTTTGTCATGCAATTTGGTTGCGAAACTTGTTAAAGGAGTTGAATTTGCCGCAAAAGGAGCCGACAAAGATATTGGTGGACAACAAGTCAGCAATAGCTTTGGCAAAGAACCCAGTCTTCCATGATCGAAGTAAGCACATTGACACACGCTATCACTATATTAGAGAGTGCGTTTCTAACAATAATGTGAAGTTGGATTATGTGAAGACTCATGACCAAGTAGCTGATATCTTCACCAAGCCTCTCAAGCGTGAACACTTTGTCAAGTTAAGATATTTACTTGGAGTCGCAAAATCAAGTTTAAGGGGGGGTGTTGAATATGTAAATTGATTTTGGGTTTGTTAGTGTTTGGGCCTTAGGAATTTAAAGCCCAAATTTGTGTTGTAATAAGTCCAACTTCTAGAAGCCTATTCTAGAGAAATCTATGGAGCTCTCTAGAAGATAAGGATAAGTTAAGACTTTTGTAGAATAATAGAGAAAATTCTAGAGAGTAGTTTATGGCCATTAGATTAAGTTTGTGGTGGCAAAATCCTAGTCATTGATTTAAGAATGCCACTAGTATAAATAGAGGTGATGTAGTTGAGTTTGGATCAAGCCAAAAATTACAAACACTCAATAATATAAGTAGCCTTCCTTTTCTCAAAAGTTATCTATCCTCTCTCAAATACTTAAACACTTTCTCCACCTATTAAAACTTCCTTCCAACACCTTTTCAATTTCCCATATGCAAAAATCCACAAGAATCCCCTAAAAGCATTCCATCACTTGACCGCTTGACAATTTATTCTTTTTATCAGATTCACTTTTTTTCTTTTTTCTTTTTTAATTATGAGACTTGAAGTATTTAAGAATGAAATTGAAGATAAAAACATGGATAAAAATACAGTTGTACAGTATTTGAAACACCCATGTTAATATTATTTTGCGAGTAAAAAACCTTATACGGTTTGTTGTTATTTTCTCTGATTAATTTTTCTAGGATGTATTTGGTGTTGAAAATGATTTCTCCATGCTCAAATTCATGAAGGTTAGAAGTTTAATGTCTGCAAACACGTATGTTGTTATAATATTTTGAAACGCAATCTACAAAGTGAAGATTGAGATTATTAATTTTCTGGCCATGGGAGGGAGATGTGAAGAGGCAAGTTGTTAAAATCTGGGGTATCTCTCAAAACCCATTTCATTCTTCCACAAAATTCCCCTATTTCCTGAATTTTTCACGAACCAAACCCTAGTTTGTGTCTTTTTTTTTTAGGTTTTAATCTCATTGAAGATGGCGAAAGAAAGACTTTGATCAAGTGTGGAAATGTATAATGGGATAATGTAGACTTGATTAATCTAACGGTTAAGTTGAGTGGTACACCGGTGAGGGACTTAATAGAGCCCTCACCTTAGAATCTACCATAAAAATATATGGATATTAATTTTAAAAAATTCAACACTATTAGAATATTACACATTTTTAATAAAATAAAACTTACTTATGAAATAATGCAAAAACAATTTGAATATGTTAAAAACAATATGAACTTTAATATGATTAATAATAATTTTGTTTATAATTTTCATAAATTAATATTAAACTCTATGAAAACGTTTTTATTCTATTAAATTGATACTATAGTTTTTAATTTATCAATTTTTTCTTAGTAAAATTGCGGGTAATGGGCGTGGTCTGTGCAGGTATGGATACTTAACCCGAAATGTCCAATGTGTGCTAATTCACATCTACTCTTTTTAATTTTAACCATTTGATTTTTTAGCAAAAAATAAACTATTAGATTTTTTAGGTTATTTGTATCTACTAGTGCACCGCTAAGCTATCCCATGATTTTATTTTACACTTCTTCATCTTCTTCCCTTCCACTCCATTATCTTCATCATCTTCTTAAATTCGCCAAAGAACCCCATAATAATAAAAATTAAAAACAGAAAAAGAATCCAATAAAATTGAAAGTAAAAAACAGACATAGGTTGGAAGTCTGTCCTCTCACATTAATGACAAATGTTAAGTCATGGTTTTGTTGCAATTTTGCTATTCAAAAAACAAGAGATGGATAAAAAACCATAGATGAAGTTCAGGTGTTTTATTTTTTGAACTTATTACTACTATTAGAGTACAATAACATGATTATGTATTACAACAACAACTCTCATATCGCCTGACAGGTGTAGCAAATATACATCCACCACTCTTATAGCCCAGGCTAATGCAGTCTTTATTGCAAAGGGATGTTTCTACGCATATCCCCAGGCATCTTAGTCCAAAATCATCACTAGTTGATAATCCTGCAATCAAAACAATAAAATACAAGTTGATCAGTATAGATTAAAGCACATATATAAAAATGAAAATTCATATAAGTTGTAAATTGAATCATATCATCCAAAAAAATCAAGGTATTTTTCTTAGAGCAAGAAGCTAAGTACACAAATAGATCTAGAACAAGGAATCAATTTTCATGCAACAATTATATAGAATGTGAAACTGAAAACTAATTACCTGAAAGTAAAATGAAAGCAAAGCACAAAATCCAAAAAATACGAGATTGATAGATATGAGAAGCCATTACGTTGGACTAACACGTAAAGAGTTATAGATTATACTATATACTATACTATCTCCAATTGCCTTGTGCTTATATAAAAAAAAAATCTCCAATTGCCTTGTGACAATATGCTAAGTATAGTAGCAAATGAATTTATTTCCCATCAATATCAATATAATTACCATAATTCTTTTCCCTTGGCCATTTAAGTGCCTTCAAATCTTTTCCATTTTAATCGTTCAAAATCATGATGTCTGCTGATTTATTTCCTCTATTAGTTGTGGTCTGACTATACTTTTTATGAGTAATAAATTGCCTTAATTTCTTTTTTCTTTCTTTTTCCACAAACAATATCAGATTTACTGGACCGCCTAATATGATTTTTGGGTCAGTTATGACATCAAGTGGTTTCGGCCCCCTATTAATCGCAATTGCAGGGGATCAAATTGTAGTTCTGCCTACCAAGTACAACGTCAATCACAACTAAACCATACTAATGATTGTTATAAATTGCCTTAATTTCACGCACAACACATGGAATTACTTAATGAGTATCATATAAAGATGGTCCATTTTAATGAGTATCATATAAAGATGATCCATTTTTTCTTTTTTGTTTTCGTCGGAGGAACATGACGTGGTAAAGTGAGTATCATAAAATTTCCAGAAATTGCTTAAATAATATACGATATTATCACTAATGTTTAGTTGTAATAGGTATTCTATCATCATTAATATATAGTATCTTATGTTTTTCTACTGTTGAAACAAAATGTGTATGAGTTGTAAAAATATGACGTAGCATTAATAGTATGTTCGAAAAGAAAAACCATTGGGAAACTATCGTTAGTTTGTCCGGTGGAAAACTAAAAGTTCACATATAAAATTAACAGGTACAGAATAAAGTCAATTTGAAACAAGGCTACATATAAATACTGTATGATTAAAAAGAAAAATATCCATATATATATATATATATATATATTGATAGAATTATTTACTAATTAATTATATAAATCATGCTCAACAATAGAGATTAAATCAATAATCTCACTTTAGTGCGGAAGTCATAAACAAATATAAGAGCATATGTATTAACTAGGATCTACGACATGTTGATTTATTGAGATTAAATGATTACAGAAATACCTGGATGATGAATCACTAGATATGAACAAACCATAGTTTCTTGGCAGCAATTCTGAAAAGCAAAGAGAAAGGCGGGAGAGAGGCGGATGTCGTGTATTGCTCCTGAAACACAAGAAGGAGATATCGGATGATGAACACCCGGTGGCTTGTGGTTCTTCCTCAACCTGGACTCCTTATGCCTTTAGGATTCTTCAGATGGGGAGAAGAGTCGATACGCAGTGTGTTCGGTATATTGGGGACCATAGCCTATATATAGTTGATGACCTATTAGAGTTCTCATTATTCCCAAATGGGTCATCCTGACATCCACTCATATTGAGTTCATATCAATTAATTAAATATTTAATTAATTATCTAATTAGAAGTCTAAATTAGCCTTATTACTTAATTTGATCACTAATCAATTAAGGCTCTTTATTGATAAATATCTAATATAATTATATAAAGATATTTGCCCACATAATATTATTGGAATATAATAAAATATTCCAATATATATATCAAGTAGAATTATTAAATTAATCAACCACAACATGTTAGTCATGATTTAATTTCATGTAGTTTTTTGCTTTACTTACAATATTATTAGTGCAATTCAACTTTGAGCTGGATCAAACATGTGTTAGGTATAATGCTGGCACGTCGATTATTTCCTAAATCACTTATAAAAATATTTCACATAAAGTGATTGATGAAATAAACATTCTAACCACTTGTTGCTAAGAAAAGTTGGAGCAAATTAAGTCCAAATACCCAAAGTCAACAACCCAATCAAACAATGTTCCATGGTATGACCTCTCATGTAAACAAAATAATAATAGTAACACCGATGACATAATTTACAGCAAAGTTGTTACTTTAAAAAAAACTAAGGTTGATAACCACTACTTGAAACACAGTCATAATAATAATAATAATAAAGGTATCTATAGAGAAATATTATCTAATAATTTTTAACTAAAAACAAGTAGCTCTCCATCTCGTAAAGAAACTAAATTGTATACATTAAAATAATATTCTATGTGTGCCAAGTTATTACTAAAAATCATCCATAATTGACTTTGAACTATATTTCATTACACTATTTTATATATACATGCACATTAATTACATTATCAATTTTTTTTGTTCGATTTTTTTTAATATATGTGAAAAATGTCAATTGAAAGAGACAAATGCATTAGTCTGAGAGACGGAGGGAGTAAGTTAACTACAAACGATATATTAGTCTAAGTAATAAGAGATTTGACCTTCTTGAGTAGTGGTTAAAAGTTCGATCCTAACTCTGGCATATATAGAAATTTTCGACTAGAAAATAAGAACTTGTTCAATAGATTCCTCTGTGGAGATTAGTCACTCACTGAACGAAAGTGAAAACTTCGCATATATCTATAACAAGTGGTCAACAGTTCAATCTTCGAGAATTACATATGAAGAAATTCAATTCGACCAGTTGGAAGGAGATAATCAATCTTGCATGTCCAACAAAATCTTCAATATAGATTAATCACCATTAAAACCCTGAAAATTTCAAACTTATAACATGATATAAAAAAGTTAATTTAACTTTTTGCAACTAACTCAACTTTTTATAATAATAATTAAAAATAGAGAAAAAAAAATATGCACTAATAGTGTAAAATGATTTTACACGGTTAACAATTAACAACCATGTGTTTTGTCACTACATCTTTTTTTTAATATGACATGACAAATTAGTTGTTTTTTATTGAATGATAGTATAAAATTAAACTGTTGAAAATACGGGTGACTTGTGATATTTAAGTGGATATTTATAAGAGTTTAATTGTTGTGCACTGTCGGTGTAAAGTTTTTTTGCACATACATTCAATGATGTGTTGCCACATTATTTAATGAATATGACACATCATGTATTTTTAATTACCATATATGATGTGTCGATATATTATTGGACGTATGTGTAAAATAATTGTATTTATAAATAGATTAAAAATAAAAAGAGAGTATAGGAGTAGTGTATTGGTGACAGAAAAGTATGTACAAAGAAAAAAATCTCTTTATATAGTTTACACGTACTAACAATTTTATTAGTTTTATTATATGTGTTTGTTGGTTCATAATCATATAATTTAATTGGTTGAAAACCAGACACACACATGAGTTGTGTTATTTATTATCAACCAATTTTCCTATAATTAGCAATACCAATTACACACAAAATTTTACATTTCTCTTTCTGAAATCCTTCATTGACTTTTTCATCTTTCCCTCTAATACCCTTTGTTCTTCATTAGCACAAATTTTTTCTATACAATCTTTTTCATTGATGTCAACAGAAAAAGAAGGTACAGATGAATCATCAGCATGGATTCTTGAAAGCATTGAAATTGTTCCTAATGTGGAAGTTTCTAAAAAGGATGAAGATGATGAAAGTATGGTTATACATGCTTCAGATAATGAAGCTTTTTTGAATAATGGTAATAATATGAGGAATAGAAATAATAGTAATAATAATAATAATCAGAATGGAAGCAGAATGGTGAGAATGACATCAGGTGCTGTAAGAGGGCTTAAGGGTTTACGGTTTCTTGATAGAACGGTTACAGGAAAAGAAGCTGATGCATGGAGGTCAATTGAGAAACGTTTTACTCAACATGCAGTCGATGGAATGTTATTAAAAGACAAATTTGGAACATGCATTGGTATAATTTTTCTCTGTTGTTTTGTTTTTTGTTTATGATGTTTATTAGTTGTTTGTTTTGAGTTTGAGGAGCTATGAAGCACGGACACTCCTCAGGTTAGGCGTGTCCCGGTGTCGGACACCGACACAACACAGACACTTATGGTTACACTGAATTATGTCATTTTTCAAATTATTATTGGTGTTAATGGGTTAGTGTTGTGTCCGGTGTCTGTGTTTGTGTTTGTGCTTCATAGTTGAGGAGTTATGAACGTTGAAAAGATTGTTTTGTATAGGTATGGGAGCAGATTCAAAGGATTTTGCAGGGGAACTATTTGAGGCATTGGCAAGGAGAAGGAATATAAATGCAGAAAATGGAATTACTTTGGATCAAGTTAAAGTTTTTTGGGAGGATATGACTAGTAAAGATCTTGAATCAAGACTTCAAGTGTTCTTTGACATGTAAGGACTATACACATGCAACTTAATATATGTATCTACCTTTTGAATGATAAATGTTTGTGATAATGAAGCACGGACACAGAGACCGGACACGACACACACTAACACGCCGACACCGATAATAATTTGAAACAATGACATAATTCAATGTAATCATAAGTGTCGATGTTGTGTCAGTGTCGGACACTGACATGTGTCTGGTACTAGGAAACGCCTAATCTGAGGAGTGTTCATGCTTCATAGGACAAATGTCAGTGAAACTCTGTCATCAATCATATGATAGTATTTATTTTCCTTCGTCGTTGTATAAACCCCGATCCTTTAACTTCTTCAACTCTTTTAACCCTTAATTCAATCTAGTTGAGTTACCCTTTTTTGCATGTTAATTAATTGAATTATTTTATTATATTGAATGGAGTTGCATATAAATGAACAAAAGTCATTTTCAGGTGTGACAAGAATGGAGATGGTAGGTTATCAGAAGAGGAGGTTAAGGAGGTGAGTATTTGAGACCATGAAATTTTCTTATTATAAATTTTCTCCTATGAAGCACCGACCCAGATACAGACACAACACTGATATAGACATCGATAATAATTTGAAACATTGAAGTGATTGTATATATTGCAAGTGTCAGTGTCGTGTCTGTATCAGATGCCAATACACGTTGAACATTCGAACACACTTTTATTATACAGTGTCGAGTGTCTGTGCTGCATAGCTTTTTCCAAATTTGTGAAACAGAATTCTAACTGTTTTTGTTTAAAAGGTTATAGTGTTGAGTGCTTCTGCAAATAGATTGGGAAATTTAAAACAACATGCTGATGGATATGCAGCTTTGATAATGGAAGAGCTTGATCCAGATCATACTGGATTTATAGAGGTTAGTATTAGAAGCATATAAAATTTACAGAAAATAGAAGATGCACCAGTAGTATAAAATAGTTTTACACTGACATCCAATGACCATCATATTTTCCGCCAAATCACATAGATATTTTAAACTTAGTTGTATCACATGGCAAATTGGTGGTTTCTAATTGTATGATCGTGTAAAACTATTTTACACGGTCAGTGCATGTCGATTAAACTCTAAAATTTAACTGCATGTATCTTTTGTTGAGAATTTAGCTTGATCCAAATCTTTTGTTGTTTGTATAGATGTGGCAGCTTGAAACTCTATTAAGGGAAATGGTTAGTGCAGAAGATGGTACAGCAAAACTAAGTAATAGAACACAGACATTAACTAAAGCTATGATACCATGCAAATATAGAACTCCTGTTAGTAAATTTATAACGAACACTACAGAATTTGTACATGAAAAATGGAAAAAAATATGGATTATCACACTTTGGATAACCATAAACTTGATACTTTTTGTTTGGAAGTTTAACCAATACAAGCAAACAAAAGCATATGAAATAATGGGATCATGTCTTTGCTTAGCAAAAGGTGCTGCTGAGACTCTCAAATTCAACATGGCTCTAATTGTCCTTACAATGTGTAGAAGAACTCTTACGAAACTAAGAGGAACGTTTCTTAGTCAAATCATCCCTTTTGATGATAACATAAACTTTCACAAGATCATTGCAGTTGGTGTAGTTATAGGGACTTTAATTCATGTCGGGATGCATGTAAGTTGTGATTTTCCGAGAATGATTTCTTGCCCAAAAGATAAGTTCATGCCGGTACTTGGACACAGTTTTGATTATCAGCAGCCTACTTTTCTTACCCTAGTTGAAAGTATTCCTGGTTCAACTGGAATTTTCATGGTCTGTATTATGGCTTTTACTTTCACTTTGGCTACGCATAACTTCCGAAAAAGTGTTGTCAAGTTACCTTCTCCGTTGCATCATTTGGCTGGCTTCAATTCCTTTTGGTATGCTCATCATTTGCTTATTCTGGTTTACATACTCCTTGTCATGCATGGCTACTTTCTATTTCTCAACAAGGATTGGAAAAGTAAGACGGTATGCATCTTTCTTAACTTTCTTAATTATTCAAACTACACTTTTTTCAAAATGGATATTGAGTATACTAGTGTTGTCAATCAAGGATTGCAGAAAATAGCAATCTGTTCAAATTCTGCTAGAGCCACTATGCCGGCTATTTGACAACACCTTGTACGAAATAGCATATCGCAGAACAATAGTCAATAGCGATATGTTGAAATTCTGCTACGCTATAGCCCTGCAGCATCGCTATAGCAGCTATTTGACAACACTTCAGTATACAGATCCTCATTTCAATTTCTGAAGAAAAAAAAACTTTAAATAACTTCATTCTATATATCACGTTTATAACGTAGTCTATATAATCTGCTGTTGAAACAGACATGGATGTACCTCGCAGTGCCATTAGTGCTCTACACTACTGAAAGGATTCATCCATTTTATAAGGGTAAAGATCACCGCGTGAACATCATTAAGGTGCGTGGCAACAACTTATTCTCCTTGAATTTTAGTTAATGAAACAGGAAAATGATCTTACTATATGAAAATTTCAGGCAATAATATACACAGGAAATGTTCTAGCACTATACATGACCAAACCAGCAGCATTCAAGTATAAAAGTGGAATGTATCTTTTCGTCAAGTGTCCAGATATATCGAAATTTGAATGGTATCATGATTTACTTGGACAATATTTTGATCATAAAAGTTAATTTTGCTACAAAATTACTTCACTTAAGATAATCAAAATTTACTATTTTGTATAGGCATCCTTTCTCCATCACCTCTGCACCTGGCGATGATTACTTGAGTGTTCATATAAGAACCTTAGGAGATTGGACTACAGAACTTAGAAATACATTTGCAAAGGTGATGTTTATGTATGAACTCATAACTATATGTTAAATTAGTCAAGGTTTATACGCGGCAGTTTAAATATGTTTTTAGTCCCTATAAAATTGCGGATCTTTCAAGCTTTGTATACTATTTACTAAGACTTGGACATGCAGGCTTGTGAGCCTGAAAGTGCAGTACCAAGAAGGGGGAGCCTTATAAGGATGGAAACTAGAGCAAATACAGCAAATTCAAGCTTTGATGCTTCAGAACCGAGGTGAATAAAAACTCTTGATTCTTATCTTTCCAATGTTATGTATATGTACTAATATTGTTTTACTCTTTGTAGCATTAGATATCCAAAGATCCTTATAAAAGGACCCTATGGAGCACCAGCACAAAACTATAAGCATTATGATGTACTCTTGCTCGTTGGTCTAGGAATTGGAGCCACACCAATGATAAGTATTTTGAAAGATATCTTGAACCATATGAAGATGGGAAGTCCTCCAAAAGTAAGTGACCACGAGCCAATTTGACCGACATTTTAGATTGAATACTTGTCTGACATCAGAACGACACTAACACATATGGTTACATTAAATCACGTTATTTTTCTCAAATTATTTGATGGCCAACATTAACAAAGTTTATAAACGTTTTTGTTGTATATTTATATTTTTATGTATAAGTACTAATTCATAGAGTTAACTTAACAGACAAGTTACCGGAAGGACTCCTTCAGTACCAATAATCCCTCCGACGAAGATAGAAAAGGTCCTGAAAGAGCATATTTTTATTGGGTAACAAGGGAACAAGCTTCATTTGAATGGTTCAAAGGTGTCATGGATGATATTGCAGAATATGATAATGATGTAAGATTAAGTACCAAACCTTTTTGTTCCATTCATGTAACACAATCATAGAAATTTTTAACATGTTTAAATGATGCAGGGTGTTATAGAAATGCATAACTATTTGACTAGTGTCTATGAAGAAGGTGATGCAAGGTCTGCACTTATTGCTATGATTCAGAAATTACAACATGCTAAAAATGGAGTTGATGTAGTTTCAGAAAGCCGGGTATATATCGATTTAGTTCTCAATTAGTGTTAATAACATTTTTTCATCATGGAATTAAAGATTAAGGTTTTATTATATGATGATGTTATCACATACCAGATACGAACTCATTTTGCAAGACCAAACTGGAAAAAAGTCTTCTCTCAATTAGCCGATACACATCAAAGTTCTCGTATAGGTAAGCGCATAATTGCAATTCTCTTTGTTAAATTCTAAAGCATTATTTGGTTCAAGAAAACATTTTATATTCTTACTTTTAATTACAAAACTGTCACATTATCTTCGTGGTTTTTTGTTTTCAAATATTTGTACCGAAACCGTAGAAAAAACGTTGTTTCATTGTTTCCGATTCAAATATTTGAAATCAGGAAGCACAATAAAAGTAATGTGGCAAGTTAAACATGTTTTCTCAGATCACATATTCGGGAGGTAACTAAAGTTTGGTAAATGATAGTTTTAGCCATGGTTCAAAATCGGGGATTCTCGATCGTTTCAACCCTAACTTAAGTTCGTTAACCATTTGCTATTATCTTGATTCAGGTGTATTTTACTGTGGAAGTCCGACTCTTACAAAAACATTGAAGGACCTTTGTCAGGAGTTTAGCCTAAACACATCTACTCGCTTTCAGTTTCACAAAGAAAACTTTTAAACGAACAATTCACACAGCATCAATCCAGAATTATCTGTTGCCATCTTGCTACATCAAGCAACATAAGATTGTAGAATATTTTTTCATGAGCTGTGCTATTTATAGCGAAAATCATTGTCCTGAATCTATCATGAATGAGTATTGAGCGTTAGATCTTGTGCTCAGCGGAAAACATGGGCGGGTTGGAAGTCAAATGAAGGCCTGCTACAGTAACCATATGCCTATCGTGATATTTTCGTGAAATGGTTTTCGCGTAAAGTAGCATTTTCCTTTTCTGATACATATAGTTCAGTAAATATGTATTAAATTCTGTACAAGTCTTTTGTAAGTAGAAAGATGTCATAGAATATGTGTTGTATTCTTATCAGAGAATATGTGTTGTATTGTATTTGCTTAGAGAAGATAGTGTTGTTCATCATTTATTTTTCTTTCTTTGTTTTCGTCCCTTCTTTTATCCCGAAATTTTTTCCGTCTCTTCTACCTAGTTTAGGATTACTCTCTTGACCCCAGTGGATCAAGAAACTAAAGATATAGATCTATGAAAGAATGTTGTCACAACTCGATTTAAGATGTCACTACTCTACATCAAGAACCAATACTTTTCAATGTGATGGAGCAGGAAGTATATTGTAATTCTACTACTATTTTAGTTAGAGAGAGAGAGAGAGAGAGAGAGAGGCTAAAACTCTAGTTTATTTCTACTGGTTCAAACAGTTGCTGCTAGAACAATTGTTGATCAAGTTTCACTTACCTCCAAATCAAACTCCATTACTAGAACTTACTCATTTATCTTGAGAACAGAAGGTTTAAGACAAAAAATGTACAAGTAGATTATGTATAGGTTAACAAAATAATAATGGAAGAAATAAACACTTGATAATCCAAAATGGAAACAATAGATGTAAAGGGTTGAAAGAGTGGTTTAATAGAAAATAAGAGGACAGCAAAATTGCAATCTTGGTGGAAGTAAAACAAAATGAAGACATGTTGCAGGAAGAAAGAAGTCTGATCAAATGGGTGATGGCTGTTGCATAAACAAAAATTAGGGTGTATCCAAAAATATTTGATGTAGCTGAAATCTAAAGTGTCATGTTAATGAAAAGTAAATAATGATCACCAGCCCATTTAGTAGGTCTAAAAAAGATATTTTCTCATTGGTTCGATACATAGGCATCTAATAGCACAAATGTTTATCATGATAAGCGCTTATGTATAAATTTACATAAATTATTACTATAAGAAAAGATAAAATTAAATTATTTTGTGTATATAAGCTGTGTAAGCAAAATTTCTCTAGAGACCACTCTGGGCATTTGTTTGACCCCTCTGTTTTGCTGGTGACAGTGTTTTGATTTAAATTGCCTCTAAGGTAACAGTTAATTGCTTGGTGTTACACTGTTCAATAACATTATAATAAATATTATTATTTTTTGCAAAATTCACCATTGGATTGAAAGTTTATATTAATGTTTACATATGAGGAGAAATGAACGTTCGAACCCATTGCGTTGAACTAGCTTTTACCCAAAATAAAACTACAAAATCAATTTATGCTACCTCATAATCAAACACCAATTTAACTTAAGTTATCAGTTAAATCACCATATAAACCTTTGAATGCCAGGTTCATGATCCCAATGAAAAGGCCGAAACAAAAACATCAGCATTGTAAAGATATTGACACCAACATATAGCATCCCTGTAAGAAGCCAATGTTGATCATCCCTAATGTTACAGTGAAGCACAAAGAAATAGAATGGTATGGTGTAATATCTGAACTCTATGAGTGGAGTTGGTACAAGAACAGCAGCTGTAGCCAAGAAGTATGCCAATATCCATAATTTACTTCTAACTTTCCCTGTTTGAGAAAAGATTATAGTTAATTAGTTATAACGCCACAAGCAATTGAAACCAAACAAAATACTTAGTTTGGAAATGAACTAACCCAACATATGGATGATTGAAAGCCATGAATACATGTAAACCGGCACCAGAAGATATCTAATTGACCAGTGAGCCATGATGACTTTCCTCCAGAGATAGAAAGGGTAATGCCGATTATCGGCAAGAAGGTAAGGATGAGCTACACTGCAATATCCATAAGTATTAACTTAGGTTTAGATTGAGTTGAGCTTCATGAATGAGTAAGTGCTGTGAGATTCATGCATCATATGTATTAATTTTCATGTATTAATGATTTAGATTGAGGCGAGCTTCGTGAGTAAAGTGTTGTGAGATTCATGCAACATGCATTAAAAAGTATTGCCTGATATGAAATCAATGGATAGAACTGGTCCACAAACTGTATCAAATGAAAATAATAGAATATATTTGTTAGAATTGGGTATTGGGCCTAACTCAACCCTACAAAACCGGCTTGTAAGGTGGGGATCGCCCTCACTTATAAACATATATTTAGGACATCTCGCAACTGATGCGGGACTCTTAACAATATTAACAAAATGCTTTCGGAAGTATGAGCTTCAAAGTTTACTGTATCTGAGAAAAATCGGACAGAATTCACGAGAATATGCACTTCACTATTTAAAAATCAAAATACAGATTCTGCTTTTGCTTTTGCTTTTGCTTTTGCTACAAGTTAAATTAGTGATATGAATCTGATGTAACCTGAAAAAATGAACAGAGAAAATGCCAGCAATAAGGGCCAGGAACATCTGAATGTAACTAAGGGGCCTGCATCTCCAAAATGACTGAAACAGGTCCACAACATGGGTGAAAGTGAAATGCATGGGAGCCTGAGCCAAAACAGAAACTAAACTAAAATATAGTATCTGAGCAAAATGTGGGGTAACAGCATGTGCTTCTTTTGCACCTGCAGTGTCAGTAAGATATGTTATGTTAGAAAGAGGGTCTTATTGACCAAATTGATCATAAGGGATAGCATGAAACAAATTTTATACCAAGAACAATACTCCCGTTCCAATAGACAAATAAAAGAAAGGCCATCAACACCATGAGAAAAGGGCTAAATGAATTTATAAGTTCCCACTTCATACGCCATAATGTTAACAGAGTTGCCCAAATTTCTTCAACCAAACCTGCAAAATAATATTAGTATGTTTATCCATTGCACAATACGAAGGAGTGGGATGGATTAATTTTCTGCCATGAACTTGTTTATAAAGATTTTATTTTCTTATGTATGAGCATAAAAGAGACTTTGTGGTTTTCCTAAACATGTAGAAGCAAACCTGAAGACATGGAAGGAGAAGATGCGCTTATCCGAGGCAAAGAGTGCTCGGCAGTATTTAAAGTTTTAACAGACTTTCGCCTTTTCAGATTTACACCCTTTGCGCTTGTATCATATGTGAAGTCATGCTCGATTGATACATCTGACTTGGCTGTTCTTGCACTGCCCTTTCCATACATAAGAGAAATATCTATTATACCGGTGCATGCAACAAAAAGGACCCATATAATATTTGTTTGTCGAACAACCACTGCAAAGGCTCCAACCTACATAAACAATATTGAATTTGTTACTGCCACACTAATAAATACAATTACAAATAATATAGTGCTAAGGCAAATAGTCCACACATATTAAGTGTCTAAACCTACTCATCAACATGCATAAAAAGGGAAAAACAATTGATTCAAAAGACCTCCCTCCCGTGACTCAATAAAGTTGTTAATGCAGAAAATATTTTTAATATATTTATAATCGCAATACTAAGGTGCAGGGTTGAAAGGTTTCTCCTTAGAGCTTCCTGATATGCTTGAGAGAACTTACAAGTACCAAATGTCATACAAACCAAACTCAAGAAACCAAGTAAATAGACTAAGAAGTTTATGAGCTAGAAGCAAGCTTACAACAGAAAAAAGATGGAAAAAACCCATTTGAACTAAGAATAGCTAAGAAAATAAAACTAATTGAGAGTACAGAAATAATTTTCATTTAAAACTTTTCTAAAATCAGATGATCATGAGGAATTAATTAAGTACTTTGAACTATTGTCTACCAATAATGATATGAATAATAAGAAACAAATGAGGTTAGTGTAGTGTGAGTATCTTCAGTAAGAAATATCAAGTTATAAACAGTGGGCATCTGCATCTGTAAACGCGTGATATTAAAATAAAAGGAACTAAAACAACCATAATATATTCACCCAGAAAAATCTAGATATCAATTTATATCTCATGAGTGCAACATAAAAGTCTAAATATACCTTACCAATGCACTACACCAGTAATTCTTTTTCAAACTTGCAAGATACATAGCCAGCACTGCAGTAACAGATGCAACATCCGTATAATAAAGAAAAGTGAAGAACCAATGAAGGGGGTACAAGGATAGGACAACTGCATGAAGCATCGCCTTTCTGTCACCAAGTGCTGGTTTCAAGTGAATAATGATTTCATACAGAATTATGCTGCATATGACTGCTAAGACGCCATTGATTGATCGAAGAATGGAAGCAGAGCACATATCAAAAAATGATGAAATAGCTTCTACACAGTAAAAGCCTGGAAACAAAGAAGCAATATGGGCAAGTGAAAGATAGTACCTGCAAAAGTTATATTGTAAAGATCAACAGTGGTATTTAATACTACATTATACTTTAGATAACTTATAGTTGATAATAATATTCATCTAGGAAAACTCTTCAAGTTCACTCAAATTCTTGATCCAGAGCAGTACGTAAACTATTATCTTCTAGCCGAGCTAGGTAGTCGGAAAGAATTTAGCAAACATTCGGATTTGAGCAATATGCAAACTATTATCTTCTTTCCCAGATGTGTATTATGTATTTGCTCCATCAATTAAACAGTATATTCATTTCATAACCTTATGGTTGTTTCCATTAGTATGATTCTTCATTTATTAATCACACTACAGGTAGATCAAACAAAACAACCATCCAGTTATAAATTGCTTTATTAAGAATTTTCATTCTTCAAGAGATCTTAATGATATTTGTTTACAAATGACACCATAAAAGAATAACCCTTGTTAATCAAATGTCACCAACTGCAGTTCCAGCTAAATCACCAAAGTAGACCAAAAGCTTTATATGTTGATAGATCTATAAAAATCCTATCATGTCCAGAAAACATCAAAATTTCAGATCATATATTCCTACATACAACTGCTTCCTTTCCAAGTGCTTATGTGAAATATATTCAGTACACCATTGCAAAAACTAACCAAATGAAAGAAAGCTATGCAAAAGCCACAAGTTGGTATCTACTATATAGTTAGATGTTCCTGAATGATATAATATTTTTGTTCTCCATGCTATCACATGTTCTTATCATTCCCTTTTCATTTCATCATACATAAGCAGTTTTTTCTTTCTTTTTGATTTAAGTGTATGGGGGGGAGAGCTTCCGCATTCCACGGACAAGGAATACCACATGCTTAAGAAAAGATTTATAGTAGTATTTATGTACCAACCGCCTAACAAGGGAGATCAACGGCTGTGAGAATTGAACATAAGCCTCTCTAGCAAAGTGCTTTGTTCATTACCAGCTGAACTAACCTCCATTGGCAGTTTAATATATAAGTTATTTGTTTATTACCGGAAAAACATTATAATATCAGCTATTGAGATCAAATATTTCGTAAAGATGGAGAAAGGGGAGAACAAAGAGATAACAAAACATACAGGCCAGGTGGGGTGGTAATCATAGGGTCCCAACTTCTGAAATTACCCTTGCAGTACTGCTGAGCCTGTGGTATATGAAATATCTCATCCTGCAAATCATAGGTATATATTGAATGAACATTAAAATTCTTCAGTTTCATTTTAAATATCAGCAACTGTTTGTTCCGTTCCACTAGTTATTAAACTTTTTCTTACCATATATGGCTCAGGAACTATGTGATTGACTATTATGGTTATAGGAATAACCCATGAGCTCACTATCGCTGCAAGAACAAGTTTTCCCATTTCCCCCTCTTTCTTCAGTGATAACAGTACCAGGATAATTGCAATTCTATGGGTTAAAAATTGTACATCAATGTCACGTGCAACCGTTAAGACTTGGCATTCTCAACCTGAATTGTCAAACAAAAGTCTTCCCATGAACAGCCAACAATGAAAACACGATTAATCTAAAACTTGTTACAGTACAGAAAGTACAAACTAAACTGAATGCAAATATGTGTGGATTAGTCTCCCTAAAATCAAGTCGAGAATGAAGTAATATAAAATCTCGAAAACCTATTACTACTTACACATGGAAAGCATGTGTATTTACTGACTATTGAATTCTCCGCAAAACACTGGACATATCACAAAACATGGTATATGCTAATAAATAACACAACGACTAGACTAATGGCTACATTGCGACATTTTCCAGTTAACTAATACTTAAACATTACAGAAAAATATTTTAGAAATATCCATCTAACCAAAAAATTGACGGCCCTGTGCTGTCGTGATGCCCTTGCATAGGGACTCGCCTGATCAACAACTATAAGTTCAAGCTATGGAGCACCGATACTTTAAATCAAAATGTGTCTCCCCAATGTCGTACACGCCGTGGTATCTAACATTAACACATTAGTTATAATCAATCACTTGTCATCAGTGCCTACAAGTCACTAGTAGTATAATGTTTGTGTCTAAGTCGGTGCTTCATAGAACTAAGATCTTATTAGTCAAGCATTAAGCAAATAACATAACATACAAAATCAAGACACACAGAAACAAATTGATGAGAGCCTTATTCATATGCATTAAAAATTACACATTGAGATTTGTCATCAATATGCATATTTCATACCACACAATTGAAATTTCTAACACTGTTATAAAGTATAATCGCGCCAGATCGCATTAGAAAAAGAGAGAGGAAAACCTGGAATTTATGGCGGCCGGCGACTGACTCCGGCCTGTTTTTCGTTTTCCGGCAACGGCAGATTGTTT
This sequence comes from Trifolium subterraneum, assembly GCA_951799995.1. Classification (NCBI taxonomy): domain Eukaryota; kingdom Viridiplantae; phylum Streptophyta; class Magnoliopsida; order Fabales; family Fabaceae; genus Trifolium; species Trifolium subterraneum. The sequence goes on along the minus strand of OX637464.1, from coordinate 48,407,647 downwards.
CTGAGATGGAAGGGGCAAAGCGGCACTGAATGTTGGGCCTCTCAGCAAAAGGAAGTGGGTTGGGTTGGGCCGATTTGGATTAATCCAATTGTCTGCTGCAAATATGACAACCCTTGGATTAATCCAATGGCCATGATATAAGATTAAAAAACTGAAACAAAACCACGGCAGAACTATGAGTCCAATTTATAATCTTTTCCAGTTTCAAATCCCCCAACAGACCCAAGTACCCAACCTTGCTTGATTTCCTCTTTACTTTTCAATTTCTAATTCTTTCTAGTTCCAACTTTGATGGATTATTTTAATGGAATTATTTTTGAGATTACCTTGTTTCTTTTCTCAGCTTATAATTGAAATGAAAATTGATTTTGAGAGTAGTACAAGAATTTGGACATCATCATTATTTGTTTGTTTGTTCATCTCTTTTCTCTTTAATTTTTATAAAACTATCATGAAAATGAGTAGTTAATCTCTTTTTTGTTGGGATTAGATGTAAATTACTCTATTAGTATATATTCCTTTTGATCATGGTGTTATATATGTTTTAGCTATGAATCAATATTGATTCTATCTTGATTTTAATGTTTTCATCTTAGGGTTTGAATTGTTATAGACATATATCTTTTGAGTCTAAAGAACTAGGATAATATCTATTAAACTTTGAATTCTAGACATAGATTTAGGTTTAATATTCACTTTGTGTATCGAATCTTAATGCTATAGTATCGATTGGTCATCCGAGACATCGGAGGTTAATAGGTACAATAGATATCTCGGCGTTATCTAGACACAGAAACGTACAACGAGCGATACATGATAATATTGGTTGATAACTAAAATCTATATAACTGATTAGGGAAATATATACGACTCTAATCCCAGCAATCTTGTCTCTCCGTTATTTCATTTGTTACCGTTGTTACATTTTAATCGCACTTTTCGCAAACAAATATTTTGAAACTCTTTTACTTAAAATTATATTAATTGTTGAACGGTGTCGATATCGCATCAGTCCCTGTGGAGACGATACACAAAAATACTTACTTTTGTACTACAACACTTATGCGTATGGAAAAAATTTGGTTGGGAGGGGAGAACCCACTTTACCTGCCTCACATATTCCCCGACAAAGATTAATCATCGTTAACGACGGTGGAAACTTTGTACCAATTTTTATCTTTATTGAATAAAAAAGGGCCTCAGAGTCTTAACCTAATTCTCTCCCTTTCTTCTTTGCTGCTGCCACACATAAGTGGTTTACTTTGATTTTTCTTTGGTTTATAAATTAGAGAGGGGTGATTTAGGATCAATTTTGATCCGGAATCACCCCTCTTGATCGTTTTTTATTTCTTTTTATTCAAATAAGTGATACCCACATATTTTTAGGTTTTGTTCGAGTCTTTTTCGTGGTTTTTTTTTTATTTGGTGTTGTTTTGATCCGTCTTAGTGCTGAGTTTTGGTTTTGTCTTGATTTTGTCCCGTCTTAGTGCGGAGTTTTGGTTTTGTCCCGTCATAGTACGATGTTTGTTTTTGTTCATATTTGTAGGATGTGTGCTTCGATCCAAATTCAGTGCAGATTCAAGGACTTTAGTGCCGTCAACGTTGCAGATCTGAATGTAGGCTTATTCCAGACATTTGAATTTTGTTAAATCAATTGTAGGCTTTGTTATAGACATTATGCCGTTTTATGCTATTAACTCGGATGCTGTGAGCTTGTTTGCAGATTCATCCTTATTAGTTTTTAGCGAAATTGAACATGTAATGATTTTGATTGATATATTTCCTATGAATTTGAATGAATGAATAAATGAATGAATATTTATGTTTTTGAGTCAAAAAAAATGGCCTGAGAGAGCGCTTTAAAATTATTACTAGACTAGATAAAATATACAAAATTCCTAGCAAATTATCCTTTATTGCTTATTGCGAGCTATTGTTGATTAGTCTCCAAGCAAAAAAGGTAAACCTTTTAAAGGAAGTAGCTTATTTCACATAATATTGTTATGCTTTGATATATCCACATGTTGACTTTGGGTTAAGAATATGTAAACACCTTTGTTGTGTAACCTTCCATAGGATCAAGGTTCCGTTTCCATGAATCACTAACATCAACCTGCAAAACACAATTTTTCAACACTCCTAAACAATTTCCTCCTCTTATGCAAACAATCATCTCCACCCTCATTCATCCATACCCCACCCCAAAATATGCATGTCGGCCACAATAAATAATGATACTAGATACAAATAACTCAAACATAAGTCTAAATGTTAAACAAAACAGATCTCCTTTCTGCCACCTATCCATCCAAAAAATAGTACTTTCTTCATCTCCCAATTGTCTTCTAATGTTAAAATCAAACCAGCCCCCTAACATGGGACCAATATTTGCTACTGTTATATTTTCACACAGTTATATATACGCAGTTTTTAATTTCATCCGTTAAATTTAAATCAGACGATTTAGATTAAAAATTGTGTTTTTTAATTAAATTGATTTTGACTATTAAAATTAAATCGTACAATTCAGATCATAAACGGTGTATTACTATGTGCTGCTTTTATAACCCAGCCACCTTGGTGCCCCTTAACTCTATGAAAAATATTCATTAGTTAAATTTCATAACTATAAAAAAACTATAAATTAAGTGAAATTTCTTTTATAAAAAATATTAATAAACACTAGTACATTTAAAAACTGATTGTGTATTTTAGGCTTTGTCTAACATGCACCACCACGTACATAGTACACAAGTTAGTGATTTCATTATAACGAATACGAATTTTACAAAATTAACCAATGGATTAAAAGTTTATATCATATTGATCATCCATAAAAAAATTTAGAAAAATAAAAAATTATTTTATATGTTATTGAGACTCATCAAAATTAACGGTATTTTTTTTGTCTTAAAAATTAACGGTATTTAATAAAAACTCATTTGATATAGTACTATTTATTTAGATGCATTATTTTCACATAAGTTTATATGGCTGGCCGTTAAGCATTAGAAGCATCGCTCAATATTGGTTCTATTGGTTCTACATTCCCAATAGGTATAGCTTGAAATTTATAAAATTTTCGGTCAAGCATCATAGGTCTGGCAAGGAATCAAATCATTTCTTTCTAGTTTAGCGTCGCTTACACACCGATTCATCGACTTTACTATAAACTCAGTCGAATTTATTGATTTACTTTCATATTTGATCCTACGAGCTAATCAACCCGCTCAATCCTCCACATTTTAATCAGGCAGATCCGGATTTTAAAACATTGTTACTAAATCAATAATTTTTTTTTTTGAATGACAAATATATATATAAGCATTTGTCAGAGTATAAATCAAAAGTACTAGAAATACTTAACAAAATAATAAAAAAGGTACAAAACAAAAGCACTAAAAAAAGACACTCAAAGGCTAGACACCACCACAGTCACCCAAAGCAGTCATCTAAGAAAGGAGAGGAAAAACTAACTATGAAGGGCACCCCAAGAGATACCACCAGAAACTAAAAAACCAATAATTGATATACTGATTTTGAAATCTATAAGTTACATTTGAGCCACCATGATATATCCATATTCACCCCTAAACTAAAACATGTACATTTTTCCCCTTTATAGACTATTTATATATTTATAAAACTGTAACCCTCCAGTGGATCTCAAGTAAAGCCCCCACAAAGATTTATTATGACTTTTTAACAAAAACATTGACATTACATAGCATCATAGAACAAGAGAAACTGTAGCAAGTAACGAAATACGTAAACAACACAACATGATGAGATAAGAGATGACAATATATATATGTGGTTGACTTGAAGATGATATAAAATGAACGGTTGAGATGAAAAAAAGAGAATGTTGACAGAGTTATGATAAGTCTACTAAAAAAGACAAGGCATTGGACACTCTGTTACATGCATTTATGGACACTAACTGTTCGATGCTTGCGTTTTCAAAAATGTCAGCATTATAAAAAGGACTAAGCATGCATGCATATAACCAGAGACCCCACTTGTGACTGTCAATGACTTGCCATTTTGCCAAGTCTCACCCTTTAGTACCATTGTCTCCAACACTGTACTCTTACAAAATATGTATATATTTCAGTACGTACTATATCATATAATTATATATGCTATGTTACTACTACTACTACCTTCCAATAATTCTACTACTCATCACATATTTTCTCAATATTTAATGTCCTTTAATCTAAGGAATAATAATCATATAATACAAAATAGTACTATAGTCCTACCAATTTAGTATTTAGTATTCAGAGAATTACTACCCATCGTTAATTCAAATGAGTTTTAGGCTTTTTAAAGAGGTGGTCGATCATTATTTCTAATTGTTGCGTATTGAAAAGATCCGGTTAGAAGGAGAAAATTTATTTTGTGTATTTTATAAATTCTTTTTAACAAAACTTAGTTATTATTAATGGTAATGGAACCTCTCGTTACCTATATTATAGTAAAAGAAAAGTATTAAGAGAGTTCATCATCATTGTCGTATTAAGAAAAAAATTTGCGAATATTGATTTTTTGAGTTGCTTATTTAAGAATTAGCTCAAATTTGCGTGAGGAAAAAAAAAAGTAGGACTGTTAGGTTTTCTTTTGATATGAAAAAGATAAATTATTAATAAAGTCAAATTATTACTATCGAATTGGCATCTCGAGTTTGACTCAGAAATTACTCCTAATTAATGTCAAATAGCGAATTTTCTAGTCCGTTATGCATGATACCCCCGATGCACCTATTATTAGGGGTCAATGTCGCAAAGTTTGTACACTATGTGAGCATGGGCAGACCAATATTGTGGCCTAGTGCATGTGGTTTAGCCACAACAAAATTTTTCATTTTTCTTATATTCTCTTAGTGACAAAATTTACGCAAAATTCACTTGTAAGTTCATTACATGATTAATGTATTTGATCTATAAATACATTAATTATACAATGAACTTAAAAAGGTAAATTCTGCTTAAATTTTGTCACGGATGAAGTATATACTAAAACAATCACACATTTCTTTCTCCCTCCCCGATAGCCACCGAATTTCATTTTCTTTCTTCAAATTCTTTCCCAGTGGCGGAGCTAGACGAAAAACCCGGGGAGGGCCGCTATAGATATAAATCCAATATTGAAAAAAATTATTAAAAAAAAATGCATATGTATATCATCACGTAATTTCAATTATTTGTATTTATGATTGCAATATTATATGAATCTCTCTTACAAAAATTTATAATTTTTTAACAAAAAATAGAGTAAATATGAATTTTATACACTAAAATTCTATTTTAAATAAAAATTTAAGTACCTTTTCTAAAAAAATTGAATGCTTTGAAAAAATAATTTAATTAATTAGTTTCATATGAACGTGTGAATAAATATATAGATACATAATCCAAGCTTGGTGGCTGGTGTGATTGTATGTAGCAGTATGCTAGCAGACCATGGTTCAATCCAAGCTATTGGCAATATTAGTATGCATTTTATATATAAAAAAAAAAAAAAAAAATAGACAAATAAAAGCGAAAATGCAAAAAGTGAGAGTTGAACAAACACCCATCCCTTAAAGAAACGCGGCCAATACCACTAGGCCAGATTACCATCTTGTCAATATTTGCATATGTTAATAGATATATATTATAACATATAACTGAAAAATATCTCTATATACCTATAAAAAATGAAAAAATAATAAGTTGGGGCGAGCCATGGCCCTGTCCAGCCCATTAGTGGCTCCGCCCCTGTTCTTTCCTAAATCTTCCAACGATTAAGATGCATGCTTCTGAAGTTGGCTTTAGTCTTGCCAGTAGCAACTGCAAGTGTGTAACGTGTTTTTTTTTTTTTTTTCAAATATGAAGTTTGTGAAGAGTCCTGTATGTAACAAAATGAGTGATCGATGGCTAAATGAATGTCTTGTAACTTCTATAGAGAGATGTTCTTGTAATCATTAACAATAATGTTATTTTAGCTCATTTTCAAGAAATGAATAGTTGACAATTTTCATTGTAAATGTATTATATTAAACAATATTATTTCTTATTTTCAGTACAATTTAATTTATAATTTCTTTTATTTTAGCCACATTTATATCTTGATCCACAAGATATATTAAGGCGCCTATAGAAAATTAAATATATTAATTTTGGTGAGTTAACATAAAAAATAAGAGTAATTACCCAGATAAAACCTAAAAAACAAAGTAACGTGCAGCTGCCACCCACACCACCCTTGACAACCCTAATTTCTCTTTTGCTTTTTTCTTGATTCCTCCATTAGAGAGAGGTGATTTAGGATCAATTTTGATCCGAAATCACCCCTCTTGATAGTTTTTTTATTTCTTTTTCAATTAAATAAGTGATTTACACATAATTTTAGGTTTTATTTGAGTTTTTTCTTGCAATTTCTTCGTCTGGTGTTGTTTTATTCTCGTCTTGGTGCGGAGTTTTGTTATCCCGTCTTTGTACGGTGTTTATTTTGTTCAGATTTACAGATTTGCTTCAATCCAGATTCAGTGCAGATTCAATGATTTTAGAGTCATTAACGTTGTAGATACGGAGGCATGAGCATTTCGGACACTTGAATTTTGTTATATCAGTGGTAGCTAGGCTTTGTCATATTTGTAGATATTAGGCCGTTTTATGCTATTAACTCGGGTGCTGCGAGCTTGTTCGCATATTCATCCTTTTTAATTTTTAGCGAATTTGAATATGTAATGATTTTGATTGATGTAGTCCACCAATTTGAATGAATGAATACTGTTTTTTTTAGTAAAAAAAAAAAGAAGAGAGTAATAACCCATTTTTATCATTGAATTTGTGAGATATTATAAATATAATATCAAGATGTATCAAAATTATAACAACATTGATCGATATGCCTTTTTTTAATTTGTTTACTATTTTTGGTAAATGCATCTTTAATGGTTAATTTGGTCGAGAACATCTCCTATAAGGTGGATAAATAAGTGGGATGACTGAGGTTCGAATTTCATCCCCCTGCATACATAATACAATATCTCTACCAATTAAGTTAAGTTCATCGAACAATATTTTATAATTTCTATACTTACATAAATTATACACCCAACCCACATTACACATTATTTATAGACTAAAATGACTATTTTCTTAAAAAATTCTACACAAATTTTATATTGAACTTCTTTCTGTATAAATTAAATATTTTGTTTGAGAAAAGTGAAGAGGTGGACCGATTAGAAGACAAGTAAATTCAATGTGACAAGGAATGTGCCTGCACACTATATCATTCTTTAATTGAAAATAATTTAGTACTATAAGACAAACATCAATGAATATAACACTTTGGCACACACAATCATATAAAATTTATGGAGACAAACTATATATATAAAATTTTGTTTGAAGAGTATTTTCATAAGCTCTTAATCAGTGACTATTACCAAGTACAGTGTGGATAAGTGGAAACAGATAGTTGTGCTTAACTAAGTGATCAGAGTAAAGAGTAAAGTGTAGTATCATATATATTAAACTCAAGTGTTAATCAACTTCTCTTAGAACAAATTATTTAGGAGAATTTGAATTCGATTCCTGATAAAATCAATTCTTCGCAAGGTTGGAATTACTTTACCCCCTCTTCTCCTGAGAACCAGAGAGTTCTTAAATATTTGATACCATTATCGCAATCGATGTGAGACTTCTTTAACACACCCTCTCGCGCTTAGTATTATTGGGCTTGGTGCGCGGTGGATGGTTCAAACAGAAACTTGATTGTATGCGGACCAGCGGATCATGGAGAGACTCTGATACCATCTTAGAATTGAGTTGAGTCTAACTCGTTCTTACAAAACCAGCTTGTAAAGTGATAATTTCCTCTACTTTATAAACGCATACTCAGATTATCTCACAACCTTTGTGGGACTTTTTAACACATTCCGTTTAGAAAACCAAAAAAAAATAAAAAATTATTAATAATAATAAGGTGATGATAACTCATACAACCACAATCAGTTATCTTGATTTATCTATCTCTCTCTCACTGTGCATGAACTGTGAAACCTCACTTGAATGCTCCTCTAAAAGGAACATCAGCATATGAGACATAGTACTTTTTTTACCTATCTAATTCACCACACTACCCTTATTGTATAATCTCTCTTACCATTTTGTCTCATTCTTTACATTACTTTACTGTTTCTTTCTCTCTGTCTCTCTATTTATACATCCCTTTCACCCTCTCATCTTTGTCATCACAAAAATCTAATTCCAAAACTAAGAAAACAAAAAATCAATAATGTCTCCACCAGGTTCATCAAGATGGAGCCCTACAACTGAACAGCTTATGATTTTAGAAGAACTGTATAGAAGTGGAATTAGAACTCCTAGTGCTTCTCAAATTCAGCAAATAACAACTCACCTTTCTTTCTATGGTAGAATAGAAGGAAAAAATGTTTTCTATTGGTTTCAAAATCATAAGGCTAGGGATAGGCAGAAACTTAGAAGGAAACTTAATAAACAACTGCAGCTACAGCAACAACAGCAGCAACAACAATTACAACAACTACAAGTTCATCATTATCAACATCAACTCAATCATGATAATATCATTAGTAACCATTTTGTTGGTACTACTTTTGGTGGTTACCCTTTTGGATCTAATGCACAAGACTTTTCATTTTTTAACTCACCTAACTTGCTTTTTGAGGTAATTTTCCTTTTCAAACATGCATGTAGAAAGTCTTTGTGATGTTTCCTTTTTTTGTCCTTTTTTCTTTTAATAAATCTTATCTATATTATTAATTATTGTATGCATGGCATTTGTTCATTTAATTAAATCATGGTCTTAAGTTTCCTTACGCAACCACAACCGCAATTGCAGCTGCATTAGAAAGAATTTTGAGGTAAGTTCGTAGCTTAGCCACAGCGGCGACCGCGCAAGACAATTTAAAACCATGATTTAAATTATCATCTTGCATTGTAGTCTACATATATTATGGTTTAAAATAAGTGATATGAATGCAATTTATGAAAACAATATGCCACTTGGCCATTACAAAAGTAGTGGAATATTCATTCAATTAATCCTTAAGCCATGATTGAAGTTTTTTTGAGTTATGTAAGTGATCATAGAAAAATTAAATTATGCTTATTTATATGTTTTCTTCATTTCATATATATATTTAGGGATCAGTAGCTGCAAACACATCACAAGGAGCAATGAATTGCAAATGGATAAATGGTTATAATAATCATCAAAGTTTGGTGGAGAAGAAAGATATTGCATTCAACAACTATGGTAATTGGACACTTATGGATAATGTTAATCATGAACCAACTTCATGTTGCACTAAACCTATCAAGACTCTTGATCTCTTTCCACTCACAACAACAAGAATCAAAGAAGACTAGTAACTCAAAATTCAAAACTCTATGTGACATGACATTATTAACCTAATTAATACTTTAGGATATTAATCTATATATATATGGTGCTTCTTAGGGAAATTTATCATCTATATACCAAGAGTACCTAGTGTTGTACGTAGGACTTTTGGTTGCATTGCACCATGTGATCAAAGAATGATATATAGAAATTAATGCAATATTTTTTGGTAAATATCCTAAGTGTACTTGTTAATGTGTGTCCTAGAATTATATATCTATATATTCTAGAAGATCACATAATGAAAATGTGACTTATTTAATTTAAGTGGTTTTCATTTTACATTAGTTTAGGGAAATATGGTTAATTTTGAATTTGTATGGAAATTTGTAAAACAGGAAAAATGTGTGTATTGATACTATATGGTCCCATCCTGTAATATCTTTAAAGTCTATTTATTGTGTACTGGTTGTCCTTTATTCATCAATTTCGAGTTTTCTTTTCTCTCATGCAAAATAAAAGGACTTCATGGACATGTGGTAATTAAATCAGCTTTTTGTTAAAATTAAACTTATTTTTTGTGTGAATGAATGAAGAGGTAAGTGTTTTTTGAGGATGATCACACCTTCACATACTGCCAACAGACAGAGTACATGCATGGTTTCAAAAGGCAGCACTTCTTTATTAAGTTGATGCTGCTAATTGATGTTGGTTATTTTTTGGTCCATTCTTGATTGTTGGTTTTAACTAATAATTAACATATGAGATGACAAACAAACAAAACTTGAATGAATATATACATATAGAAACAAATATGCTTTAAAAAAGCTATATATAAAAGTAGGAACAAATCTGCTTTAAAACGAAACAAAATATTTAATAGATTTTGGACAAAATATGAACATGCATCGATACATTTTGACATGCACCGGTTCATCTTTTCTTCATTTTTTAGCTTCAGCAGTCTTGTACCGGATGATCCAAAGATGCACCGATCGATGCATCTTTGCTTCAAATTACTTCTGACTACGACATGCATCGGTTCATCTAAAGCTTGCCTCGATAATAAAAAGCTTTTTGAATACCTGATTTTACATGCACCGGTTCATCTAAAGCTTGCACCGATAATAAATGCACCGGTTAATCTAAATCTTGCACCCATAATAAAAAGCTTTTTGAATACCTGATTTTAAGTCAAACCTTCACACATTAGATGTTAATTAAAACCATGACAACAAGTGGTTCCAGCCTCCTCTCGGTCATAATTGCGGGGGATCGAATCATGATCATCCCTATCAAGTTCAGCGTCAATCACCACTGCACCAACTAAAGATTGATGATGTTCTCTTAACTTTAATAATAACTATATAAATATATTTATAATTACCAGCAAGCGCGGAGCCAGGATTTTGACATCGAGGGGACCAAGATAAAAAAGAAGTGATTTTAGTAAATAAATTTTGAAGTTTCATATATATATATACCTTATTTTACAAAAAAAATTTCTTCATATTATTGAGAAAAACCCACATCTCACACACAACAAAGATACAACCTGCAATGAGTTTATTTATAAAGATAAGTATTCTCGTCTTATAAGTCCAGTTTATAGATACAATATAAGTTAATTCTAAATTTCTAATATATATAAAAACTTAATATGTTATATGTGCTATCGAATATCGATCAGACCACCCAGCATGCATATTCACGCACCAAGCTTAATTATCTTGGGAGTGAAAAGCTTAATAGGTAGTTTGTGACTTCGTCTAAAACAATTACCGGAAAGAATAATTTTTAGTTAAGTTTTGCTTACTTGCAGTCGAATTTCAAATTACTAGACTCCTTCCCCTTAGAATACAAGATTAATACAAAATAAAAGTTATAAATTTCTAATTAATTAAAGCATTTTTTTGTGTCTTTTATACTACTCTAGTTTCAAATATAAGCAAAATTTAACTTTCTTGGTTATTGAAAAATTAATGTAGGTCAACAAATTTAAAAAGTCAAAGTTTGCTAATATATAAAACCGGAAGGAGACACAAGTAGAAGTTGACCATTTGAACTTTGAACACATTATCAAGAGGGGAGACATTTGAAACATTTTCACTCTATTATGTTTTATCTTTGTAACTTTTCTTGACCAAAATAAAATACCAACAACTCATAGCTTTTCAACTTTTAACATATATACTATGATACCGTTTGCCCTAACTTTTTTTTCTCTTCTTTTTCCTTAGAAGTAAGAAGTTAGGCCAAACAACATTTTTAAAAAGATCTAGTAAGAAAAAAACAACTTCTATATTTTAATAAAAAATATAATATATTATCAAACATATCTTTTAACACTATTATAATAATAATAAAACAATTTTTAAGATTTGCCAAACATATCTTTCATGTCACATTGCCACTGATAGGCAAATGGAACTTAGCCTTTATTATTGATCAACAAGACTTTATATAGCCAACATACAACAGCTAAAGTCAGTTACAATAACAAACTTGTAACTGACTTATACACTAAACAGATAACTTGTGCGCTAAGCAACACAGACAGAATCAAGCATAAGGCACACAAAGGAATGCGTAACCATTACATACAACATCCTAACATATCCTCCCTTAAACTGAACCATTCTTCAGTTTTTTATATCTTCTAATTTGCAAATTCCCATCATATCTCTGAATCTACAGAAGCTTTCAAGGCTCAATGCCTTAGTCATCACATCAGCAATTTGCTCAAAGGATGAGCAGTGCACTAATTGAACTATTCCATCTTTGTTTAAGTCTCTTAAGAAGTGAAATCTCACATCAATATGCTTACTTCTACCATGTAACACAGGATTCTTGGACAATTTAATTGAGGAGCTATTGTCACAGTAGATAGTGATACACTTCCCTTTGCTTTGATCAAATTGATTCAAAATTCTAGACAGCCAAATGCCCTGACATGCACTGCTAGCTGCAACTATGAACTCTGCTTCAGTGGTGGAGAGAGTAACTATGAGTTGTTTCTTTGAAGACCATGAAACAACTTTGGATCCAATCATGAATACATAACCTGTGGTGCTTTTTCTGTCATCTAAATCACCTGCATAGTCAAAATCAGACCAACCAACAAGTTCATCACTCTTGCCTTTCTCATACCATAGACCAAGGCTAGTGGTCCCTTTCAAGTATCTAAGTATCCTCTTGACTGCAGCTACATGAATTTCTGTTGGCCTTTCCATGAATCTAGCAACAAGGCAAACTGAAAAAGCCAAATCAGGTCTTGTAGCAAGTAGATACATTAATGATCCTACCATCTGTTTGTAGTTGGTTGAGTCACAAGCTTTGCCAGTTTCATCTTTTCTTAGTTTATTGCCTGGCACTATTGGATTACAGACACTATTACAATTCTCCATGCCAAATCTTTTGAGTATTTCACCAGCATACTTTTGTTGGTGAATGAAAATTCCATTCATAGTTTGCTTTACTTCTATGCCAAGAAAGTACCTCATCTTTCCCAAGTCAGTCATAACAAAGTTCCTTTCCATTGATACTTTGAAATTTTCAAATAACCCTTGATCATTACCAGTGTAAATTAAGCCATCAACATATAGGCTGACAATGATTAGTTTCTTATCATGATGTTTTACAAATAAGGTATGTTCATGAGGACATTTGACAAACCCTTCATGACAGAAATATGACTCAATCTTGTTATACAAAGCCCTTGGTGCCTGCTTCAATCCATAGAGGGATTTCTTCAACTTGTACACCATGTCTTTCCTTTGCTTCTGATAGCCCAAAGGTTGCTCTACATACACATCTTCATTCAACACACCATGCAAAAAGGCACTCTTAACATCTAGTTGGAATACTTGCGAGTTCCTTGTTGCAGCTATAGCTAGTATAGTTCTTATTGTGTCCCACCTTGCAACTGGTGCAAAAACCTCATTATAGTCTATACCATACTGTTGAGAGTAGCCTTTTGCCACTAGTATGGCTTTGTACTTGTCAATATTTCCCTGTTCATTGAACTTTGTCTTGTATATCCACTTAACTCCTATTTTCTTTGCTCCATGAGGTAGTTCAGTTAGCTCCCATGTGTCATTGCTTTCAATAGCTTCAATTTCAGAGTCCATAACTTTTTTCCATACATCATACTTGACTACTTCATCATAAGTTGTAGGATCTTCACTGGGACTGAAGATAGCAAGATTGTGCATATCTTGATCTTCATTAAATTCATCAGTCACATAGTCATTCAAATATCCAGGTTTTCTTGAGACCCTCTTACCTAATTCATGTTCATCCCTACTCTCTTCTGAATCAGGTACTATCTCAGGTACATCTTCACTATGTGAATTGCTGCTATGATCCTCAGCTTCATTTCCATGGTCATTTTCAGCTTCATTCTGATTACTTGTGGAGCAAGTATCCGCAATACTTTGACTATCTGTGTTGTCACTATCAATTATCCCCTTGTTTTTATTTGCTCTTTCAATTTCCTTTCTTTCCCAATTCCACTTTTCATCAAACTTCACATCTTTAATGACCACAATTTCCCTTTTGACAGGGTCATACAATTTGTATGCTTTGGATTCTTTACTCATACCCAAGTAAATGCACACTATACTTTTATCATCCAGTTTTTTTCTCAAATTGTCAGGTATGTGAACATAAGCTATGCATCCAAAAACTCTAAAGTGACTTACATAGGGTTTTCTTCCACTCCAAGCTTCCTCTGGAGTGCTATCTTTTACAGCAAAAGTTGGACATCTATTTAAGATATGCACAACCCAATTCACAGCTTCAGGCCAAAAAAATTTAGGGACATTCTTATCATTTATCATGCATCTTACCATATTCATTATGGTTCTATTCTTTCTCTCTGACACACCATTTTGATGAGGTGTGTAAGCTGCAGTCAATTGTCTCTTTATTCCATGATTGTCACAATATTCATTAAATGCAGTGGATGTGTACTCTCCTCCCCTATCAATCCACAAGCATTGCACCATCAGTTTAGTTTCATTTTCTACCATGACTTTGAATTTTTGAAACATAGGTAGTGCCTCAGATTTCTCATGCATGAAATAAGTCCAAGTTTTTCTACTCATATCATCAGTGAAGGTGATGAAATACATTTTCTTACCATTTGATTCAGGGTTTATGGGACCACATATGTCAGAATGAATCAATTCCAGCTTAGTGGAAGCTCTCCAAGAGCTCTTCTTTGGGATTATTTCTCTCTGTTGTTTTCCCTTCAAGAAACTTGTGCAATTATTACTTGGTTCTTTCAATGCTGGCAGACCAATTACCATTCCTTTTTGAGCAAGCACATTCTTACCTTTGAAACTCAAATGCCCATATCTTTGGTGCCATATAGTATAATCATCATTCTTAGAAATCTTGTAGCACTGAGGGACTATGACTGGAGCTTTAATGACATACATCTGATTCAAAGACATATGAGTAAACATTATCAAGCCTTTATCTTCATGATATACTTTGCAAGTATCATTCTTGAAGATTATAGTTAAATTCTTTTGCTGCAATTGCCCTATGTTTAACAGGTTATTCTTTAAACCACGTAGATAATACACATTAGTGAGAATTTGTGTGAATCCACCAATGTGTGACTTTAGATTTCCCTTGCCAACTACAGCCATTTTAGAATCATCCCCAAGTTTAACTGAATCCTTGAAAGAATCATCATAATCAAACAACCAATCTTTATTTCCAATCATATGGTTACTACATCCAGAATCTAAAAACCACAATTCACATTTTTCATTGAATTCAGTAGTTACCTTTGTTTCTTGTGCCATAAGCAAGATTTCTTGCTCCTCATCGAATTGTGCATAATTCGCATTATCTTCTTCCCAACTTGGACATTCTGATTGATAGTGACCTAGCTTATGACATTTGAAACATTCAATTGTTTCTTTGCTATTGTATTTAGGTCCTCTTCCCCCACGTCCTCTTCCTCGATTGGCACGACCTCTATTGTAACTTTCCCCTCTTCCATATCCTCTTCCACCATGTGAAACCCTGAGGAATTGTTCTTCATCTTTCTGACCTCTCATGCGTTGTTCTTGCACAAGCAGGCTACTTTGCAAATCATCCACAGTCATGGTTGTAATGTCATTGGATTGCTCAATTGAACATACCACATAGTTGAATCTTGAGGTTAACGAACGCAAGATCTTTTCTACAATATCACCTTGACTCAATCTTTCACCTTGTATACTCATTTTGTTGGCAATCGTGAGTGTTCTTGCAAAGTAATCTTCTATTGATTCACCAATCTTCATGTTCAAGATCTCCAATTCTTTCTTCAGAGCTTGTAATTGAGCTCTCTTGACTTTCGTTGAACCTTGATATTTCTGACGCATTGATTCCCAAATTTCTTTGGCTGTATCACGAGCAAGAATTGTCTCAAGAATTGTGCGATCAATTGCTTGAAACAAATAGTTTTTGGCTTTGAAATCTTTCAATTTGCTTTCATCAGCAATCTTCTGTTCTTCTGGTGTCGCACCAGCTGGTGCAATGGTTACTCCATTCTCTATAAGATTCCATAATTCTTATCTTAGTAAATTCTCCATTTGCATGGCCCAGTGATCATAGTGTCCATCAAATCTTGGAATTGATGGCTGCAGATAATTGCTTGATTCCGCCATGGAAACACAATCAAAGGAACTAGAGAGAGCTTTGTGTAACTAACTACGGTTATTAGACAAAGTGTTTGGATCGTTTAAAACCGGTAACTGATACCAATTTGTTAGGAAAATGGAACCTCTTAGCCTTTATCATTGATCAACAAGACTTTATATAGCCAACATACAACAGCTAAAGTCAGTTACAATAACAAACTTGTAACTGACTTATACACTAAACAGATAACTTGTGCGCTAAGCAACACAGACAGAATCAAGCATAAGGCACAAAGAGGAATGCTTAACCATTACATACAACATCCTAATAGCCACATCATCAGATTCCAATGGCAAAGTTAAATGAGTGATAAAATTTGGAGAATATAATATCAGCAATGCTATTTATTGCGAGACACTTTCTCACGAATAGTTCACGAACGACACACGTCACTGTTAATGGCCAATGAAATTGAGATTTTAGCGGAAATCACGATAGCCTGTTACGATAATCACTGTATGCTGCAATTGGAATGATATTGAAACAAATATCAATCAGCCCAGAAAATCTATCAAGCAAGCCAGAGGACATGGACAATGAAAAACAGAAAATGAACGACAATGACAAAGGATCACCGGCAACGGAACATCGATGATGGTAGAAAGGACCAACGACAATGGAAAGACGATGATGGAAAAGGAACGAATACCACAAAAGATCAGCGGCAATGGAACGGCGATGACGGCAAAACAACGACAACGAACAACAGGAAAAGAGCGACGTCGTAAAACGGCGAGAATGTGATAACAGTCACACAATGGTGATAAGAAGAACAATAGCGTAGACTTGCTTGTGAAAGTAACAAAATCCAATTGAGAAAAATAGAAAGAAAGCTCAATTAGAGCATGAGTTTGAGAGGAAAAACAATGAAAGAGAGAGAGAGGGAGAGAAGGAGTCTTGTGGTTGAGGGTGGACGGCGGAAAATAAGCCGGTAAGAGAAACAGACAATAATTAAAATATTAAATTGAATTAAATGATGTAAGTAGAACATGTCAGTGCCAGATCATTCGCAACTTTTCGTGAAGGGATATTTTGCTATAACTAGCATTTCCCATATAATATTATATGAACTAAATATGAACTTTGCTCATATTACAGAGACTAATATATGAACTAACCCTTATTTAATTTATTTCTCTCTACCTTATTTCAAATATGTGAGTGTGACAATGCTTTAAAAAAAAATTGAGTGTGTCAGTGAAGTCAAGGGGTTAAACATGTTTTTGATTTCTATAGTTTATAGAATTTCGTTTTTAGTCCTAAATTTTTTTTCACACTTTTCATTCAGCTAGTAAGAAAAAAATCTAGAGAGACTAAAAACGAAATTTTGGAAAACTAAAAACAATAAAATTCACATGAAAAAACAAATTAATCTTAATAACAGCTAGTAGCTACTGCTTGTGTCTCTTTGCCTCTCATTTTAACACTTTTATTCTGCAACTGCATCTACCCAGTGTTTTAAAAACCGGACCGGACATCAAACCGGTAATAGTACTGGGTCACTGGTTCATTGGTCGAACCATCGGGTCATTGGTCGAACCGCATGACTAAATCGGATAGAACCGGTTTAATAAACCGGCATCTATAACAAAACTATATAGTTAATAAATTAGTCGAACGAGATGACTCTGTCTCTAATAAACAATGAAGTTTATTTTTTATAAACAATTTTCATTAAGCGTAATTAAAGGTCATCGAGTTAATACAAAAATAACAAACAATTTGTATAAGGACAAAATAGGATAATACTAGTACAGCAAATAAAAAACTTGTCAATCAAATACTAGCACATTTGAAGGGTCATGTTGTGTGACAATTAATAGGGAGGGTACCACCCAAATCCTCTCTTCTTCTTTTTTGATAATTCCCAAATCATCTGTTTAATTATATCTATCCTCCTCACAATATATTCTTTAATTAATTACATAAATCCTCTCATTGGTAACATAAATCAGTAACTTCACACGCCATTCTATAACTCAAATCCCTTTTACCGCTTTCTCTCTCATCATGCCTCCATAACTATACACCATACCAATATAACTTCACACACTATTCTATAACTCAGAAAATTGATAGAAAACTACAATAATTGAATATGCCGAAATTCAAATCTCTACTACCACAAACTCGACTCTCATCTCGCTATTTTTCATCCTCAATCTTTCTGGATCTGAGTCTCTGTTTCTCATTCTTTGAATATGAATATCTGTTTCTCAATCTTCAATCCTTCCAATCTTTGAATCCGAGTCCTCTATTTCTCCTTCCTCTTTTTATTTTCATTCTTTTATATTTTTATTTATTTAAAAAAACGAAACGGCATTGTTTCAGTGCAGATGAAAAGAAAAAAAACAAAAACAATTCACCCGCCGGTTTTTAAAACCGTCGGTTCACCGGTTTTTAACGATTTTTTCCGGTTCTGTCCGGTTTGACTGCTTATCCGGTCCATGAGTTAGACCAGACCGCTGCACCCTCCGGTTCCCGGTTCAACCGGCTGGTCCGGTCCGGTTTTTAAAACACTGCATCTACCATAACATTGCTCTAATCCAGTGTTTTAAAAACCGGACCGAACCGGCCGGTCGGACCGGTTGAACCGTGAACCAGAGGGTTAATCGGTCTGGTTCAAATTATGTTGCGATTAAATTATGTTGCAACTAAACTTTGTTTAAAATCTATTTGGTTTTGTAATTTGTACTATTTTATAGTGCGTGGTGACAATATTTAAGATTTGAATTTAAGAACTTGTGAGTTGCGACATTATGACATTTTAAATTTTTAGTTGTCATTATCTTTTAAAGAGATCGAGTCATCATGTTCGACCGGTTTAATAGCTATATAGTTTTATTAAAGAGACTGGTTCATTCCTCCGGTTTATCCGGTTTATGCATGCGGTTCAACCAGTGACCCGATGGTTCGACCAATGAACCAGTGACCCAGTACCCTCACCGGTTCGATGACCGGTCCAGTTTTTAAAACACTGCTCTAATCATTTAACAGTGAAAATCCATTCATTCATTCCCCTTTCTCAACAATGTTCTCTCCCAGACGCATCTTTCCCGCCGAACATCACCACCACCACCACCCATTCTCCACCGCCATCTCCGCCGCCATCGCCGCCAACACAACAACCACACCTTCCCTCCCAGAATCCTACAAAATACAACCTCCAATTAAACCCTGGCCCCACCGCCTAAACCCTAAACTACTCTCATCCCTCATTTCCCGCCAACATGACCCAATCATCTCCCTTCAAATCTTCCACCATGCCCAACACCACCACCGTCCTCGCTTCTCCCACAATCCCCAAACCTACCAAGCCATCTTCCTCAAGCTCTCTCGATTCCGCTGCTTCACTGAAATCGAATCCCTCCTATCCGACCTTCGTCGTTCACCGCAGCAATTTGATATTCGCTGCGGTGAAGAACCTATTGTAACCGTGATTCGCGGTTATGGACTTGCTGGAAAGCCTTTACGGGCTCTTAAAACCTTTCTGAGGATCAAATCTTTTGGGATTCGACCCTCAGTTAGGTCATTGAATGCATTGTTGAATTCTTTGGTTCAGAGTAAGCGTTACCGTTTGGCGTTTTTGGTTTTTAAGAATTCTAGTGATAGGTTTAGGGTTTTGCCTAATGTTGTTAGTTGTAATA
Source organism: Trifolium subterraneum (assembly GCA_951799995.1). Taxonomy (NCBI): domain Eukaryota; kingdom Viridiplantae; phylum Streptophyta; class Magnoliopsida; order Fabales; family Fabaceae; genus Trifolium; species Trifolium subterraneum. The sequence goes on along the minus strand of OX637464.1, from coordinate 48,387,911 downwards.
TATTGCTTAAGGCACTCTGTAAAGGGAATGAGGTTGAAGTTGCTGTTAGGGTTTTGGATGAAATGCCTGGGATGGGTTTGGTTCCTAATGTTGTTAGTTATACTACTGTTTTAGGTGGGTATGTTTGGAGGGGTGATATGGATGGTGCTATGAGGGTTTTCCGCGAGGTTTTGGATAGAGGGTGGAATCCTGATGTGACTAGTTATACTGTTTTGGTGGATGGATTTTGTAGGTTAGGGAAATTGGTCGATGCAATTAGGGTAATGGATATTATGGAGGACAATGGGGTTGAACCCAATGAGGTTACTTATGGTGTTATGATTCAGGCCTACTGCAAGGAGAAGAAATCCGGGGAAGCCGTTAATTTGCTTGAGGATATGCTTGAGAAGGATTGTGATCCAGGTTCGGTGCTGTGTTGTATGGTTGTTGATCTGTTGTGTGAGGAAGGGAATGTTGAGAGGGCTTGTGAGGTGTGGAGGAAGGTTTCGAGGAAGAATTCTACCCTCAACGGTGCTGTCGTTGTGAGTACACTTATACATTGGCTTTGCAAAAAGGGGAATGTATTGGAGGCGAGGAACTTGTTTGATGAGTTTGGGAAGGGATCGGTTGCCGGTCTCATGACATATAACACATTGATTGCTGGATTGTGTGAGGGAGGAGAGCTTTGTGAGGCGGCGAGGCTGTGGGATGAAATGGTGGAAAAGGGTGTTGCTCCTAATGCTTTTACCTATAACATGTTGATTAAAGGGTTTTGTAAAGTTGGAAATGCCAAAGAGGGTATCAGAATTCTGGAGGAAATGTTGGAAAACGGGTGTTTGCCCAACAAATCAACCTACTTAATGTTGATTGATGGGCTTTCGCTTTCAGGTGGAATGAAACAAGAAACCAACAAGCTAGTTTCATTGGCCATGTCCACTGGAGTTGATGTTGACTTGTGGAATCATTTTGTAAAACCTGTTGTGGGGAATGTAGATGGATGTGCAGCTGAACTGGATAGGATATTATTAGAAAATGCAGTGTGATAATCCTCTGAGGTATGCTGTTGAATATGACCTTTGGAAGGTGGTGGCCAAAGGTGATTGAATGTCTATCCATTGTTGAGTCATTCTTTTAGCTGTTATTGAATTTCAAAATTCTTCGGCAATTGGGTTTCTTTTTGGTTTATATATAGTGGAATTGGGTTTTGTTTAGATAGCAATAGTAATATTGTTGATTTGGTTTGGATTTTGGGTGTAGGGAGAGGGTGATGCAATTCAATATCTTCTTGGTCTTATAGAAAAATGACTCTGCTTTGGGATCATCCAAGTATATGGATACTTTGGTTCCTTTTTCAGGGATACTAGTAAGCTCTGTTCCTTCGCAAAATCCTGGTTGGTAAAATTACATATAATATTATTACATACATGCCTTTATAATCTACTAGTTAGTCACACTTCAATGCTTCCTTTCACAAAAAAAAAAAAAAAGAAGACAGTTCAATGCGTAATTATTCGCTGATAACTATTTGGGACTGTTTCCATAAGTACTTCTGAGATTGTTTGAGAGAGCTTATGAAAATAAATTATGACATGTCCACAATAATCTCTCAAGGATAGCTTGTGAAAACAGTTTTATTTTATCTTTTGTTATAGAAATAGTTTATACATTAGTATTTATATGATTTGTGTGTTATCTATAGGGGCTTAATAAGCTGTTTATCACTTTATCTAAACAAGTGTGTATCTGATGTTGTAGCAATTTACAATCTAGTTATGTCCACATCATTGTGTTTTCACATAGGGACCAAGTGTTAAAATATCATTATTTTGTATAAGTTTAGAGGCAATTGGATGAACTCATTTGGATTTTGCTCAAGTGCTTTGATGATTATATGAAAATAACTTATGTTATGTCTATGAGTTGTTTTCTGCTGATTTTTACTAGCTTTTCCTGGTAGCTTATTGTCATTACTTGTTTTTAGTTTATATATAAGCTCTTATAAGATAAGTTTTTGATTAAGCTGTGTATCCAAACATTCCCTAATGGTAGATTGTTAATGTTGTAATTTTGATTGGTCAAGTGAGATATTCTCTCTAACCTGACCAAAGTATGTTTTGGCTTTCAACTTCAAGCTCAACCTTATATATGAATGATTTGTGCTGTTGGAAACTATGTATGTGTGTATGTTGAACAAGTGATGTCACTTAGCTGGATCCGCCAAACTTATTCAGATTTCTGTAACTGGAACAGGGTGAAGATACACTATTGTGATGGTGCATCCTTTGCTGGTCACCCAGAAAGAGATTTTAGCTGAATTCTAAAGAGTCGAATTAAATTCGCTCAGGAGAGTATGTGCTATCATAACAAACTGCTTATGAGTTTTGATTCATTGGCCCTGATCTAAAACCTGTTAGCATTTGATGATAGATGCTACTTTTGTAGGCTCTGTTGTCAGGGTGCTCTGCTAGAGGATTGGCAACTCTTATACATTGTGATAACTTCCAACAACTACTTCCGAGCCACTTTCAAGTGTCTCGCGGATGCACGCTTTTTCCTTGATGAGTAAGTTTTTTTTGAAGCCCTAGATGAGTAGGGTTATCCTAACATATCCCATTTCATACTATGATATTTTCTTGCAAAATTTAAACTAAAGTTGCCAAAACTACTTGTATCTTGTTATATCTTGGGTGATCCTCATAATATGAGCTATATTAACTGCTATTGGGGATTTGGAAATCCTTGAATCTAGTACATTGACTACTCACAATGGGTTTCATTAGTCAATGAGTTACTGAGAGTTGTGGAAGTGGAATCTGTAGTCATGTGAAAGAAACTCTTCTCATCACATCAAGGACATCATTAAGGTTGCTTTTTTCAGGAAATATATTGTATTCATCAACTACTAGTATTTGTGAATTTGGAAGAAAGGAATTGTGAATTTGTTTTTATTGTTCTTACCAAATCAGATAACCATTTGCTGATTGCTGATATGTTCATTGGTGTGTTGTCGATGTCCATTTTGTTACTTTTGATCGCTAAGGAATATCATAGATTGTGTGGCTGCTTTTGATTGATATCAAGAAATGGATTTGATTGCCAACGATTGCTTATGCTTGTGTCTACTTTTGATTGTTGATTTATTTTCTTTTTATTAGTAACAGATCTATTATTTGGAGTTGTTAGTGTGTACTTTTCATTTTTATCTTTCAAAGGAAACCTTGCCTCTATTAGATGTTTGAAGAAGTTAGAAAGCACCTCACATTTACAACATTATAGAAATAGTTTGACGTGTATGATTATTAGTAGAATTACATGAAAGCAGAAAGAAAAGAAGATTTGATCATTTGAATCTCATAAACCATTTACTTGTTGTACTCATTACTTTCTTTGATATCAATAGCAGGTTTGGATGGACTTGAAGGAGCTAATGGAATTTAAGCTTGTTTTCTAATCTTTCAAGATGAATGCTACAAAGCATTTAAATAGAAAATTTAAAATTTCTGAGCTGTAAGCAAACTGCCCCTGATGTCTCTCCAAAACATTATTAAGATATTAAGCTATACAGTATGCTGCAGGTATACTATTGTTCTGCTTTAATTGTTTTTTCTGATTTGTATTTGCAGTGGCCCCTTATACAGTACTCCCTCCGTACCACAATATATGTCATTTTGACACTTTTACACATATTAAGAAATGTAATCATTGTTGTGTGGAAAAGAGAAATTATACGTTGATTTACAATATTGTCCTTCATTTATGGTATTGAAAAAATAAATTGAAGAATTGAAAGAAGAGAGAGTAATAAATAGTTAAGGGCATAATAGGAAAATTTGCATTAAATGCTTACTTGGTAATGTAAAGTGACATATAATTTGGTACAAATTTTTTCCTCAAAGTGACATATAATTTGGTACGGAGGGAGTATGTTGTAGGTATACTATTTGAAATTGTGTTCTGGTCCCTAGTAGGGCCATTACTTGTTCTTTTAGTTTTTGCGTTAGAGTAAGATGCAGTTTCTTATTTTGGGTATTAACCAAGTTATAAAATTAGATCCCAAATATGAATCATAAGCACAAGATGGGGGATTTAATGATTGTGTGTTGTATAAGGGGTATTAAGGTGTCTGTATAAGTTGTGTTTGTCTGCATAAGTCTGTATAAGTCGTGTTTTTTTGTGCTTAAGTCTTATAAGGGGTATTAAGGTGTTTATAATCTATATTAAGATGCCAAGCTGATAATATTTTGTTCTGTTGAATTGAGTCCTGTACTCCTGTTTAACAGACCATGTTACTGGTAGTTCAAAATTCACAAGGTGTTCTTGATTGTTACTACAAAATTGAGAGTGCAAAGCTATCTACAATTTACAGAACTATATGTCCTAAATCTGCTTTCAGAATTATCATTTACTTTATCATTTTGTGAAGGGTTATTTAGAGGATGTAGATGAAGGGAAGTATTATGAAGGATAAAATAAAATATGGAATTTGTTGACAGTATTTTAGAGGAAGTTGAATTTGGTAGGGTACTTGCTTTAATTGCTCAACTGTTATATAATTTCAGTTGATTTAATCTGTTTTAGAGGATTGTGGTAAGAATTAAAATAGGGAAGTTAGTAGAGAGATTTTTGGCTTGGAAGTTTGAGATTTGGAATTGAAGGATATTGCGGTTAAATGTAACAACTTTGACTATGCATAGCATCATTATTTGTTACTGCTGTAGGTATATAACTTGTTAGTGAGAAGTAACTTGGAAGTAGCTGTTCTAATCTGAGATGTGTATGTTATATGTGCCATTTGGAGAATTAGAGGCTTTCTGACCTATATAGTATGATATATGTTCTCTTACACTGTTTACTAACCTCTATAGAATTATAGGTTTTATGGGGGATTTTTTGACAAATTTTATGAGATGAAGCCTTTTATTCCAAAGTAGATAATTATGCCACCAAAAATCTCTATTAAGAAGCCTTGGAGTGGAGATCTTTTTTGTTTGGAGTGTTGTTGGCCATGGTTAGAAACTTTCTACCTTTGCAAGCTTTTATACTAGCATAAATGCTGATGTGCATTTGGTGGGGTGGGGTATGTTGCTAGCGCGGTTATGATGGTGGTGTAATAACGATTCTGTTTGGTGCATTTTTAGTTTAAGTGGTTTTTCAACAGCTTAGAATTGTGCAACACCTACATAAAGATGCTTTTATTTTGGATATACCTTCCTTGGCCAAGCTGATTTTTTCACTTCATTTCTTCTCTGCAAGGTTTTGATTACTCTTGGTCTCACTTACGTCAGGCAAAGTTGTGCAAGGATTTAGAAAGCAAAAGATGGTAACGGCAATTTGCGGCGGTGGTGATGTACCCTTGAAAATGGCAGGAATTTGACGACACAAATAGATACCCTTTGAGTAGAATAAAATTTATCAATACATTGGTTATATTTTTTGTATGACATACTAGAAGTGGTGAAAAATACACTACATTTGGTATATAATTGTGTATACTTGCAATTTTTATAATACAAATTTTAGTTTTGCTATATTAATTTCTTTTGTTTAAATATTATTGTATGTTGTTGTAACTTGTAAGTCACATTTTTTATTAATTTAATTTTTTTTACAAAAAAATGTAACTTTTAATATTTTAATTTTCATCAAGTTATTCAACTATATGTAAAACATTCACACCCTTTCATGAATATTTACATCATTTCACAAATACTTGCACTTTTTTACGTAAATATTTGCATCGTTCGCCATATATTATTAATCATAAGAATTAAATACTCACATCCTTCCACATGGGTCACTTATATAACTTTGAAAAGTTTTAGTTCAAATTTTAAAAACAAGGACCAATTTGCAAATTTTGAAGGGCCAATTTGCAATTTTAAAAAAGTAAGGGTCAGTTTGCAATTTTCAAAATTTAAAGGGCAAATTTGCAAATATTTAGGGACCAATTTACAATTTATAAAAAAAATTAAGGATCAAATATTTAAAAACTTGAGAGAATCCATTTTCACAAAACACTACGCACAGTAATAATAGAACACACGGATTTGGATCCTCTCCAATTTTTCCTCATGTTTTCTCTCCTTTTTCTTAATCTAATGGTTGAGAAAAACATGGGAGTAAAAAGGAGAAAAAATCAACCCTTGGATTAAGAAATAAGAGAGAAAACATGAGAGAAAATTGGAGAGGATCCAATCCCTAGAACACACTAGTGCACTACATACACATTGGCACAGTCCCATGAGTTGACTGAGTAACAAACACATTTCATTTTGGGATTTCAACAACAATCTCCCGGGATGCCTCTTTCTCATATATCCAACAACTTTCGTCTTCGCAATCTTTTCATCTTATTCAGAAAACAGTTTACATTCGTCGCATTATCTTTATTCCTTCTCTTCTCTTTCGCTTTTTTCATCCGATCCAATCCCCAATCCCACTCTCACTCTCATCATGACTCTATCCTCATTCCTTTCACCCCTCTCACCAATTTCAAACAAATTGGTGCATGTACGTTCATAATTCATATACCTCTCATTAATAATAATAATAATAATAATTGATAACTCTAATCAATTTTTTTTCTGCAGTTTGCTTGGATGGTAGTTCTCCTGGTTACCATTTCCAAAAGGGTTTTGGATCCGGATCTCACAATTGGTTGCTCCACGTTGAGGTTTATTTTTGTTTTATTATATATAGATAACTGGTTTTGTCAGTGGGCGGTGAGATTAGACCCCGGATTAGTTTGGATACAGTGTTTTATAAAAAACAAAACTGGAATTGATTTTTGTTCGGATAATAAATAATGTTGATCTTGTGGGTGTAGGGAGGAGGGTGGTGCAATTCAATAGCTTCATGTTCTTATAGAAAAATGACTGCTTTGGGATCATCAATGTATATGGATGCATCGGTTCCTTTTTCGGGGATACTAAGTTCTGTTCCTTCTCAAAATCCTGGTTGGTAAAATTACCTATAACATACTTACACGCCTTTATAATAATGTTCTAGTAAAGTAATACTTCAATACTTTATTATAATGAAATAACAATATAGACCTGTTTGTATTGACTTATTTGAACTTATTTACTAGCATAACGCATAAGCACTATTGAGACCGTGGGAGAGATTATGAAAACAACTTATGATTCACCCATAAGCGGTTTTCAACTTGTTCTCATAAGCTCTCCAAGATAACTTATAAAAACATTTATAGCTTATATGAAAACAGTTTGGTGTTATTATATCTTTTGTTATAGAATAGTTTATACAGAGGCATTTATATGATAAGTGTGTATCTATAAATGCTTAATTTAGTTGTTTATCCAAACAGGCCCTTTATTTCTGTCTCTATATATGTGTGCGTGCACGCCTGAGTCTCTCTGTGTGTTCTAATGTTGCAGGAATTTACAATATAGTTATGTCTACATTATTGAGTTTTAACATAGGGCCCGTGTGTTATCGTTGTATCATTATTATTGCACCAGTTGAGGAACATTTGATGAACTTATTTGAATTTTGCTAAAGTGCTCGGATGATTTTATGAAAATAACTTATCTTACAAGAGCTTATGTATAAGTTGACAACAACTTTTTTTTTGGCTCAAAAAAGTTATTGTCAACTTATACATAACCTCTTATAAGCTAAGTGCTGTAATTTTTATTGGTCTAGTGAGATATTCTCTTGCTCTCTAAAATGGCCAAGTTTGTTTTAGCTTTCAAGCCCCTTAGATATATGTGGTTTGTGCTGCTGGAAACTTTGTGTGTGTTGAACAAGTGATGTTACTTAGCTTGATCTACCAAACTTATTCAGATTTCTTTAACTGGAACAAGGTGAAGATACGCTATTGTGATGGTGCATCCTTTGCTGGTCACCCAGAAAGTGAGGTTAGAGTTGGTTTACCTTTGTGGTTTTGAAATTTTAGGAGTTTATTTATTATTTGACTTGGCAATGGTTGCTGGTGGCTCCATATGTTGCATATCGAGATTCAAATATGGAATTCTTTCTTTTTACATTTGCGATTATTTTGATGTGAGTTTTTTTCTAACCCAAACCAATTATTATATACAGCAAAAAGGAAGTGGGTTGTTCTTCAGAGGCCAGATCATATGGGAAGCTATTATGAACGAACTATTATCAATTGGAATGTCTAAAGCGAAACAGGTTTAACTTTTACCGCAATCTGATATAGTTTTTTTTCCCTGATATTTTTATTACTACTCGTAATAATACTGCTTCTTACAATTGATATAATGATATTTGGCTACTAGGCCTCTACATAAATTTTATCACTTGCATTGTCAAATTTGTAGATGAAAACAATGAGCCTATTTGGCGAGTATTCCATTTGTTCTGCCCTTGTTAATCTTTTTGTTGTCATAATCAAAAAACTTATCTTTACTGTTAGTGTGACTTGAGTTAACATGACAAAGTGATTCTCATTACGATGAGTTATATTACTTGATCAAAAAGCTATAATAGTTTCCTGCATTTTATCATCTTTGTATACTAATTTACATATTTAGTAGCCAATAAGCCTTGCATACAGTAGAAAAGATGGTAATGTAAAAGCCTAATTTATGAATTTGAACTAGTGCAATTTGAAGTAAAAGCCTAATTTATGAGTTTTAACTAGTGCAATTTTAAGTGAAAGAAACTTGCTGCATTTTATAAGATTTTTTTTCCCGTCTTCTATTTAATCTGAATTCTGAATAGTCATATTTAATTCACTCAGGAGAGTCTGTTATAATAACAAATTTCTTATCGGTTATGATGCATTGGCCCTGACCTAAAATTATTAGCATTTGATGATAGATGAGGCTACTTTTGTAGGCTCTGTTGTCAGGATGCTCTGCTGGAGGATTGGCAACTCTTATACATTGTGATAACTTTCGACAATTACTTCCGAAGGAGGCTGCTGTCAAGTGTCTCGCGGATGCAGGCTTCTTCCTTGATGAGTAGGTTTATTTTGTGAAGCCCTAGATGAATAGGTTTATCTCATCGTATCATTTCCTTTTCCTACTATGATATTTTCTTGCAAAATTTAAACTAAAAGTTGCCAAAACTACTTTATAGTACTACATTATGGGTGAGCGTAAATGAATTTGAGTGTTATTAACTGCTATCGGGATTTGAAAATTTCAATGCTTTATGTTACCACGTAAATTAATTTATTATATCTGTGTTGCATAAATTTCAGGAAGGATATTGTCGGAAATAGCACAATGAGATCTTTCTATCATGATGTTGTCCAGCTCCAGGTAAACTGTGCTCGCTTATATCTAACACATACTATTGAGTGTATATTTATCTATGAAGTATACATAATTAAAAACATAGAAACTGGTTCCACTAATGTAAGTTGTCTAATATTCACATACCTTGTTGTCAGGGTGTTGATAAAAGTTTGCACAAAGAGTGCCTTGCTAAAATGGAACCATCTAAGGCAGGTTTTCAGTTTCTTAAACTTGTTGCCGCAACTTTAGGTATCTTTTGTAACTGTAAAATTTGAGTTATATGTTTAAGCTACGAATAACCAATTGTTTTGTAATGCAGTGTCTATTTCCATCAGAAATTCTGAAAAATGTAAAGACTCCTGTTTTCCTTGTTCATCCAGCTTATGATTTTTGGCAGGTAAGCTCCGTCAGGACACATGTTTCATTGTTTTAAAACATTTCATTTTTCTATGATAGACATATGATGCAAATTATATTGCACTTAGATACACAATATTTTGGTACCTCAAGGATCAGATCCCCATCGTCGCTGGAAAAGATGCAGATTGAACCTTCACAATTGTGATGCTAACCAGATTCAAATCCTTGACAGTAAGTAAACACAATCGACACCATATAGTCCTGTGATATCTTATTAAATTCTTGATCATTTTGAAATCAACCTTTAACAGGAAATTCTTTTTATTTTTTTTAAATTTTAAATTAATTAAATTTTATAATTCCTCAATGTGATTTGATTGAAAAACCACATATGCTGCATTCAACTGTGGCACAGGATAGCAATGATTATTGACCTGATAGCTGAATTTAGCATCCATACTGAGCCTTGATAACTTAGGAAACTATCATTTTCAGGTTTCCGTAGTTCTTTGCTGAAGACTGTGAATGAATTCCAGCAACGAAAGGATATTGGAATGTTTATAGATTCCTGCTTTATACATTGTCAGACTTGGATGGGGGAGACATGGCATTCACCTACTTCTCCAAAATTAAAAGATAAGGTAACAGTTGTTTTGGCTCTTTACATATGGGACGAGGATCATTTAAACTATTCATGTCATGGCATTGAGCTATTTTCACGGCTGTGTGCTTGCTTAAAAATAATGAAGTTCCAAGATTATTTATATGTTTATGCTTACATTATGTGATCGGTTCAAATAATTGGGGTATTTTCTAATGAATGTTTATTGTATTGAATTTATATATGTTTGAGTAATATATATATAATGAACAGGTTTATAAGTTTGAGTAATTATAATCTCGGTGAATTAGAAAAGATGTGCATTGAAAAAGTATAAAACTCCATAAATGCTATGAACTCTGTTTGAAATCCTTACAGTTAGGTCTTCAGTAAACTACTTACTTTGTTCTACATTCTAGTTTTCATAAGTCACTCACTGTTATTGTAACTACTCTCTACTGTTGTTATCTCTGGAGCAGACAATTGCTGAATCTGTTGCCGATTGGTTCTTTGATCGACAAGTGGTAAATCTTATTGACTGCCCTTATCCATGTAATCCTACTTGCCATAATATGGATTTCACCAGAGTATAATAAAGCTAAGTATCCCAATTTTCATTGCCTGATTTATCATGGATCTGCATTTGTCAAAATTCATGGACAAATATCAACACGAATCCTCTACATCTCTCTCCAACCTCTTAATCTCACTTCATTATTTTTTAATAAAGCGAGAGTAAGATTAAGAGAGAGAGATCAAGAAGATAGAAGAAGAGCTGAATGGGAGGATTCAAAGTCAACAAATATTCTTCCATTTCTGTCGTTAGTTAGTGCAACTATTGATTATTGAATTAGAGAATGTATACTGGGGATTTTCATCTTATTCACCTGTACGAATCGATTTCTATGTTCAGTCTATAGACATAACACCATGCAGCCGCATTAAGTTGCCCCTTGACCAAGTAACTTCTCTCCATCACCATTGTAAAACTCAATTCTATAAATGCCAATATCAATTGTATACACAATTATTAATTATTATTGTCATTGATTGTGTTGTAAAATTTGAGTTATTTTTTTTTTCTTTCTGAAATATATCAATTATCGCCCGCAAGTGGCCATACAAAACTAGAGTTATTTGTTGAGTATCTGCAATTTTGTGTTAAATACCTATACATATTCATTTAGGGTATAATTTGTTTTTAAGAGAAAGTGAGAAGAGTATAATAAGTAAGAGAGTGTGAAAAGAGAGAACAAATAATGGAAGTTCTCAAGTAATGAAGCAAGTGAAAACAAGTCCAGATCCTCTTCCGTGACATACCACTGGATTCAGTCCAGTGTGAATCTGAATCATACATATTTTTTGAGTTGACTTTGACTACCAATGGTAGTCACAATAAACTGCTGAGATCTCATTGCAGAGAAAATGTCACTACAGAGGATCTCAAAAACTGTGTCTAAATAGCAGACCTCTTGAAGTATCTTTGTAGATTGCTTCTTTAATTGTCCTGCACGATTTCTACTTGATTTGATGACCCTAATTTGCTATTAAACAATTAGAGGATGACATATTGGTTTACTTTTCTCCTAGATGAAACTTTGCTTTCAAAATCATAAAAATCTATATATATTATCTAAAGAGTATAAACAATTTATTTCAACCACGATGAGCTTGAATTAAAAAGCACAAGTTCAATGATCTCAATCAATGATCTAAATCTTACTGTTTTATTTTATATATATAAAAGAAAAATCTATGATCTAAATCTACATTCCACTCTTTATAAGGTTGACCATGCATTTTAAATTGCTACTAGTAGTTCTTTAAAATCAAATATTTCCTGGTCCACTATTACGTTTTTTTTTTATAGTTTGATTTTGACAATTTAAATCCATGATGAATTTGGCATAAACAAATAACAATCTTCTAAACCGCATGCCTTTTTTGGTATCATCAAAGGATCAAATTTAAGCCTTTGACTTCATAATCAAGTTATGACAAATTTTAAATTGAAAAGATAAAGAGAATATTTCCCTCACATCATAAATATACCATTGATTGAAAGAAAACAAAATACAGTATTAGTTAAGGAGCTATCAAAACAAAACTTGACTTCTCATATTACAATTTTCTATGTGAATATGAAATTGTAGTTCTTAAGTATCCTATTAGTATAATTTTTACACTCAAAATTATTATTTAACTCTTTTTTACGTAAAATGTATTTAAACATAAGACATCTTATCTTAAAATCAATTTTTACCACCGTAAAACTAAACACACGTCAAGAGAAATTCTCTAAACTTTAGGTTAGCGTCACTATGATTAGTAGTTAATATCACACTCATTACATTTACAGCAATGAACGCCATATTTTTCCCTCCAAGGATATTATGACAATGGAAATGTCATCATGGTATAGCCTTCTTTCCCCTTGTGGTATATCAAGCAACTCATGGAACTCCATACCTACAATGCAACAATCAAAGTCAAACTTACAAATACTATCTTGACACACGACACGAAACACTGACACATTGACATTGGTCATAATTTGAGTGTAACTTTATGTGTCGGTTTTGGACACTGAACACCTTCAAAGTAAAGTGTCAGTTTTACATAGACTTTGAGTTATTTTAAATTTCACCTCATGTTGAAATATAATGAAAATTAAAATTACAATCGGAATTGCAGCATTGGCCGCATTTGTCTATAATTTTTCGCAATATGAAAGATCAATGTAACTGTAATTTGTAACAACAGATTAAACCTTTGCTAAAAGGAAGTGTTTATACCTGCTTTTTTGGCTGCTTGACTAAGTGCTTCTTCAATGAGAAGTTGTGCTGGATTTTTATCTGGAAACATGGTGATGAATGACTCTACTTTTGCAACCACTTCTTCATTTGTGAAGTATTGGTAAAGTCCATCAGAAGACAGTATAAGAAATTTGTCACTTGAGTTGAGCCTGTGGTGAATTAGTGAAGGAGAGCATGTGATATAAGGAGATTCTCCTATGTAGTTAACTTTGAAAGTCTCTAACATTGCATCATTTTGTTTAGGCTGGAAAATAGATCAAGAGGGTCATGCCATAATTATTTGTTAGCAAATAATTTAGAAAAATAGAGCAATGAAGTAAACTAAAATGAACTAACTATCATGATTTTAGGTATATTTGGAATATGGTATCTACAAAGCACTAACACATATATAAATATTAGACACGACCCTAACACTGACATGTCGTCACTTATAATAATTTGAGAAATGAAATAATTAAATGTAACCACATGTTCGGTGTTGTGTCAGTGCTGGATATTGACACACGTGCCAAATACCAGACACATCTTCAATATGATGTACCCTAATCGAGTCTAAACACGAACATGACACTGAATTTAGGTCAACACTAAACACTCCTCTTGAATTCTAAAAGAAGAATATACACATGTAATTCAATATAAACAGTGAAGGAAACTTGAAACTAGCAAATTATTTTAGCAGTAATGTAAGAAGAAACAAATTCAGTATATATAGGCTATCAAGTTACCTGCTTAAGGAATCCTGCTCCAAAAGCCCTTGTGATATTTAAGTAACCTTTCACTCGGCCTTTAGTTACCACAGAAGGATCATCTGGATGCTCCTGTCTGATTCTATAAACCTCCTGAGAATCGAGAAAAAATAGGTAAGAAAGTAATTAATATGAACTTTAACAGACCAATTTTCATCTGAGTAAATACTCAAATTGGTCTCCAAATTAGAATATTTCAATGCAAAATGTTAATCAAGTTCGTCCTTTGTATAGATTTATGTCACTTAGTGTCAAACTCACAACCGACATTCTGAAGTCTGAACATATTATCATCATAGTCTTTGCAAATATCAATAGAGGGACGGACCTAATTAATTTTGCAATTTTAGCGTTTATTTTAGGAATATTGATAATGTAGAGAACTAAATTGATACGGCTGTAAATTTTCGAGGATCAAATTAAGTAATTACTCAATTTCAACAAGTCTAAAAAAACTACCTCTTTCACATGAGTGCTATGATCCATGGTTAGTTGAGGATGATTCCCAATCCGAGTAGCTAAAACAGCGCGACTATCACCAACATTCATCAAATAAACATCTTCACCTTTCATCAACATAACCAAAACACAAGAACCCATCATAGCTAAAACAGGATTATGATTAATCATCTCATTAATTATCTTCAAAAATGCCTCCTCAGTTTTCCTCATTGCCTCAGAAAGAGCTTCTAACACATCTCTGTGACTAAAACCCTCTTCACTTTTCACTTTATTACTACTATTTCGATTTCGATTACATAAAAACCCTTTAAGCTCATCATGCACAGCATAAAACATATTATTAAGAAGATAATCAGTTGCATCAGGACCATTAAATCCATCATAAATTCCTACATAAACCCATCCATGTTCCTCGCAAATCACGATATGCAAACGATCCTCACCGCCTTTTCCTTGAGCCATATGAAGATTCTCACAAACCATAGACAAATCATCATCACATCCATATCCACCAGCATCATCATCATCATAATCCTCCAAATAGTTCTTATTATGTAATCTCAATTCATCACTCAAACTAGTACTACAACTCACTCTTGCATTTGCATTAACATTATCACTATTCTTAAAAATTGATCCTTTTCCAGAAGAAAAAACTCTACTCAGAATCTTCTTCAAGCTGATCTTAGGCTTCTTTATCTTCACATGTTCTGAAGCTTTTTCAATGGAATCTTCATCATTCACCACAGGATTAAAAGGGCTCCAAGATAACCCTTTTTCAATGGAGCCACACACAGAAGAATTACGAGGATCATTCTGATTTTGATGTTGAGGATGCACCATTGTAGGAGTGAAGGAACCAAAGCTTTCAAATGAAGCAGAGGAATCCAAAACAGTGCTCTGTTGAAGAGAGTCATCAAGGAAAATGGAAGATGTCGATGAGGAGTTTGCACTCACGGTGGCTCCGAAGACCGACCGGAAAGTCACTAGGATGTCATCGTCCTCTTCCGGTAATGTATCGCCGGAGAATCCAGGCGGGTTCGGTCTCACATAGGAGATGGAGTTGCAAATAGCTTTGTCATGTTTCTTGGACAACAAGGCAAAGCTGTTATAAAACCTGCCGGAGATTTCTCCGGCGCCGGCAGAACAGAGGCAGATTCTGCTGATTCTGTTACCCATTTAAGAGTGCAATGCAATTCTGTGTTCAAGTTTTGAACTTTATTTGGGGTAATGTTTGGAAGTTCTTCTCAAAGTTCAAAAATAATAGAGTTGACTTTTTCACAATTTTAAACTGAAAAAAGATTTTATTTTTTAAAATTATTTTTCAGTTTCATTTCAGAGTAGTTGACTATCAGTTTATTTTAGTAGAAGTTGACTAATAGTATGAGTAAATGTATATAGTACTGCTCAATACTCATTGCCATAGGAGAAGGAGTTATACTTTCTTTCTTTATTTTTTATTTTTTTGGTACATACTTTCTTTCTTTATTCTATTTTTATTTTTGTTTTTTGTGTTACTAGTTCGGCCACGAGATAAATAAAGTGTAATTAAGATTTGTTTCCAAGAATCGAATTCAAGTTTACTGGTTAAATGAATAAATGGGAGTATTCGATCTCTACATGTTACATGAAATGTCGCTTATATGAATAAATGAGAGTATTCGATCTCTACGTGTTACATGAAATGTATTTAAACTATGAGGAAAAATTATGTAATTTTTTTTTAGTTACAAAAGGGCTTAGAGCCCAAATTATGTGTGTTTTTTATTTTTTTAATGAATTATGTGTACCTTTAATTTTAAAAATAGAAGTAGCAATCAATTATTTTTTTAAGCAATTAATTAATTTTGGTACTGTTGACTTTGGTAAGAGGTAAGCATTAGAAATAAGGAAATAGTACTACTTGGGTATTGAAGGCATTAGTATTGATATTTTTGTTTTTTCAACAACATTAGTATTGGTTTCTTCTCTTTTGGTTTTTCATATAATAAATCCAAGTTGAAGGATGTTTTTTAATTTTATTTTTTTTGGTTTATGAGGATGGAACCCAATACCTCTAACATATTATCCAAACTCTTCACCATTATACTAAATATAGTGTCTTTATAACAACTGCATTATTATTAGGCTTAAATGCAGTTTTACCTCCCTATTTTAAATAAATCGGAATTGTACCCCTCTTATTTTAAAATCCGGAATTTTACCCCCCTATTTTATAATTCTTTGGATTTTGCCCCCTATATCACTACAAGAAAATCTGGGATTAGTTACGACGACATTTGTAGCTAATTGGTAGCTATTTCTAGTAAATCAGTTTTTTTTTTTAAATAAATAAAAAATGAACAAACAACAAAAATAAAAGGATCAAAAAAAGAAACAAGATGAAAACAGAACACTACGATCCAGAATTGAAAGAAACAAATTGATGGAGCTTCCACGTGAGAAAGGGATCGCGACCGAGAGAATTGAAAGAAACAAATTGCTGGAGCTTCCACGTGAAAAGTCATTGTAGCAAATCCCAGATTTTCTTGTAAGGGGGGCAAAATCCAAAAAATTATAAAATAGGGGGGTAAAATTCCAAATTTTAAAATAGAGGGGGTAAAATTCCGGATTTTAAAATATGGGGGATAAAATTCCGATTCATTCAAAATAGGAGGGTAAATCTGCATTTAAGCCTTATTATTATTATTATATTTTTTTTATTGAAAGTATTATTATTTTTTATAAGCACATTTAATTAAATCACATCATGCATGAATATATAAATATATTTTAGATATTAAAATAAGAAAATAACATTATGATTTAATGTGTGTGTAAAATATATCGGTTAAATTTTCTTTTTCAAACTTTAATGTTTATTTTGGATTTTTTAAGAACTTTTTTACTTGAATTTTAATGTAATACACTCCTTTTGTTTCTTAATAGTAACTGATATTTTAAAAAATTAAATTTTTTTGAAAAATTTGTCAATAAAAGAAATTTAAATATAATTAAATTGACCTGTCACGAGAATACTATAAAGTGTGTTATGTAAATGTAATAAGTTTTTCTTTATAGTAATAGTGTTGTCACATTTCGAGTCAAATCCACTATGAATCCTAGATAAGGAGTACCTAAAGTATTTGGTTATTGTTCACATATTATTCGTGGTTAATGAGCAACAACATAGACTAAATAATATTACTCGTTATATATATTTTCAAAAAGTTGAAAACTAAGCAATAACTACTACAACATCCACTAGGGCTGATCACAAACCCACATCCCAACTCGAAATCGATCTAACTGACAATATATTGCAGCATCCACTACAAAAAAAACATGCCATTTAGCGGGGGTTTTCAACTTCCGCGGATTGTTTTCCAGGAGTTTTAAAACGCCGCTTAATCGATTCCCATAGTTTAGCTGCGGGGGTTTTAGGCGACCGCTAGTACCAGGATTCAAACCCTCACAACAATGCGGCAGTTTTATTGAGGAGGTTCAAAACCCCCGCAAAATTGAAGAAATATAAAAAAAAAATTCAAAATACTAAAACTTTCATTAAAATACTAAAATTACCTGGTTAAATTGTTTGAGGCAGTTATTTGAATTTTGATCCTCACAGCCAAGCCTGACTTCTTTTAATGCACACATTTGTCCATTTTCACTATGATGCATAAAAGTAGAATAAAAGTATTTATAGTAATCTCTTATCTAATTTCTCATTAAAATAACAAGATTTAAAAATTAAAATTATAACACAAGATGGACGTACCACAAAGCATAACACACACATGATCAAATGATTTACATTATACAATAGAACAAAACATAACAACAATCAAGTTAAGTGTAAGTCCTACATGTACAGGCTTACATCTCTGGTTCCAAAGAGTTGAACAAAATATTTCTTCGGATTAGGGACTTTCTCCCAAACCATGTGACAACTTATCTAGAAAACAAAAAAGCAGCAAAACCACTACCATGTTCTAAAAAAGCAGCAAAACTATCGTAGAGTTTTACCTTGAAATTGGATAAAGCAGAAAAACAGAATGTAGGTTCTGGAGCAAGCTCCAGTCACGCGTCACGCAGACAACCGAGAAGGACAGGGTGTGGCGACTGGTGGTGGCGCGTCGCGCAAGCTCACTTGGCGCGGCACGCAGGTGCGCGAACCCTATATATACAAGTGCGTTTTCTGCTTGTGCCGATACGGAAAAAGAGGTTTTTGAGGGTTTTTTCAAACAACAAAAGGCTAGGATTATTTCTTAGGGTTGATAATCACCTCTTTCATCTTGTAAACACATATCATTGAAATCTCTTGGTCACGGGAAGAGATTTGGGACAAGGTCAAGGTCAAAGTTTGACAGTGAAACGGAGAGCTGCCATCTCCCCCAGAGTAGGTTCATTAACACCGAACTGGGTAAACAATTGTGATTGTGTTCTTTACGTTTTCGCGGTTTCTTTTGTTGTCATTATTATTGCCAAAGGTTTCATTTTTTGATTGCTTTAATCGAATTACTCCACACACTAAGGTATTGGTGTGAAATTTAATCGAATTCACAACAACCATGTTCTAAATGAGGACTTAGATTTGTACCATGTTCTAATTGAACATTGACTAAGCTTGTTAGACATGACCATCATCCCAAATCATGATAAATTAGCACCAGACCAAATTTTACCTTTCCAAACAGTTTATCAGATCCAGTGACCACACTAATACTTTAATTTTTTCAACGACGTCTTCTGCCATCAAATAGTGTACTCTCCACAAAAGAGTTCATACTTGTAAATGGATTGAATCCACAAATACCTTTTGAGCACTAGGAAATACCTGTCATGTGACATAATAAAAAAAATAAGTAACTTCTAATAATTAATATGTGAACTAAAATCTGAAACATCAAAATCAGATACAGAAAAAGCGAGGTATTCATCTTTATTTTAGTCATAAGATGGCACAAACATATGGCATGCAAGAAAAATGTTAAAATTAAAATACTACAAGCTTACCTTGCTTTTGGTGTCTGCATTATTTAATCTCTTGAGATAGATATGCAATGGAAAGTACTTCTGCAAAAGGAATTTAAGACTGTAAGTAATAAAAAAGGACAACAAACAAACCTTATAATCCCTTTAAATAAACTCAAAGTAAACAAACTCCACTACCACTTGTTGAAGCTTTGATTATGTTTGGTTATGTGTATTTAATTATTAACCTTCTATTATGGACCTGTCAAAAAAAGAGGACTAACAGAACCACTTCGACAAGATAGATACTGCATAGTATTAGTGTAAAAAGAAAAATAGAAAATGTACTATAAGGCATTGCTCTATATTACATCAAATTCAAACACATTATTTGAAATCCTTTACTGGGAAAGAATCAGATAATTGTTCATAAGAACATAAAGCTTCACATGTTGCAAGGACAGTCATAAAATTCATCCAAGCTATTGGTTTTATAATTCAAATTCTGCAATGTTGAGTCAGATGCTGCAACATCTGTCCTTTCAGGTTCTTTACCAGATGCTCTATACAATGTTGTAACATTGTTCTGTTTAGGCATTTAGCAGTTAGTTAGCTGTTAGTTATTAGTTGTTATGTACAGTTGTAATTCAGTTAGTATTTGTTTGTCTTAGGTAGTTATGTAGTCGCTTGCATTCGAAGCAACAACCTATTGTATATAACAAATGAGGCCCTTTGTGGAAGAATAAGATTTTACTTTCCTTTTAATCAATTTCTACACTTCTCATAGTTTTTCCATCTCTCTCAATTTCTATCTGCTTCAGTCTTTGTTCAAAGGGTTAAAGTGATTAACCCGACAAAGTGGTATCTAAGAGCAAGTACGATCCAAGGGATATTTGATTCAATCTTGAAGATAGAATCAGTGATTGCGAATCAATCATGACTGGGAAGAGTAACTTCCACGCAAACCTGCCAATTCTTGATAGAAATAACTGGGATACATGGGTCAAACAGATGAAGGTGATATTCATTTTTCAAGAAGCTGATGAACAAGTGAATATGGTTCTTGATCCATTACCAGCCAATGCAACAAAGCAGCAAAGAACAACATCCAGAGAGGCACATAAGAAGGATAACAAGGCTCTATTTCTCATTCATCAGTGTGTGGGTGCAAAGGTGTTTGAGAAGATCGCAGATGCTACAACCTCAAAGGATGCTTGGGACATTTTGCAGAAAAGCTATGAAGGTGATGCAAAAGTCAAGAAAGTGAAATTGCAAGCCTTGAAAAGACAATTTGAATTGTTGGAGATGAAGAGTGATGAGACAATTGCAAATTACTTCACAAGAGTGGTGACTCTCACCAACCAGATGAAGAACTGTGGAAGCACACTCAATGAAGAAGAGATGGTGGAAAAGGTACTAAGAACTTTAACCCCGAAATTTGATCACATAGTGGTGACAATTGAACAAACAAAAGACCTGAGTGAAATAAAGATGGAGGATCTGCAAAACACTCTTGAAGCTCATGAATTGCAGCATGGTGAGAGAAACCATGGAAAAGAAGATGAACAAGCTCTGTTTGTGAAGTTTAAGAAGTTTCAAAGTGACAAGAAGAAGTGGCAAAACAAGAAAGATTTCAAGAAAGGAAAAGAAAGTGTTGAAGACAAGCCTGAATCTTCAAAGAAAGAAGGAGGAGGACAAAAGAAAAAGAAAGATAAGAGCACCATTCAATGTTACAATTGTGACAAGTATGGTCATTATGCTAGTGAGTGCAAGGCTCCAAAGAAGAAGAAAGGTCAAAACAGTGAAGAAGAAGCAAATGTGGCACAAGATGCTTCAACATCAGAAGATGATGTGAGCTTCATGGTGACAACTACTGATGAAGCAGCTGAGTCTATGGTTTGGTACTTTAATACTGGGTGCTCAAATCATGTGACAAGGAATAAGAGTATTTTGACTGATTTTAACAAGTGTCTCAACACAAAGATCAAACTGGCCAATGGTAATTTCATTGCAGCTGAAGGCATGAGAAATGTAGTGATTCAGAGGAGCAATGGAAAGAAGGCAGTGATTGAAAAGGTGCTATATGTACCAGGAATGAAGTGCAATCTGATGAGTGTAGGTCAATTACTTGAGAAAGGGTTCAAGGTAGTGCTTGAAGATGAGACACTGAAGCTCTTTGACTCAAAGAAGAGATTGATCTTGAAAACAGCACAAAGTCAGAACAGAACATTCAAGACACAAGTTAAAGCAATTGAAGTTGAGTGCTTGGCTGCATCTACTGAATAAAAAGACAGTGACTTATGGCATAAGAGGTATGGTCATTTGAATTTCAAAAGCTTGTCAATGCTTAATTCAAAAGACATGGTGTTAGGATTACCCAGTGTCATAGCTCCAGTAGATACTTGCACTATATATCTGTTAGATAAACATCCTAGATCATCATTCAAAAGTAACTTGCCTATGAGATCTAGTGAAGTGCTAAATGTTGTGCATTCAGATATCTGTGGATCAATTGATGTGTTATCAACTGGTGGAAACAAATATTTTATCACATTTGTTGATGAGTATTCAAGGATGATATGGTTGTATCATATAAAAGCCAAGAGTGAAGCTTTTGAAGTGTTTAAGAGGTTTAAAACATTAGTTGAGAAACAAAGTGACAAGTCCCTTAAGGTGTTGAGAACATATGGTGGGGGTGAGTACACATCAAAGGAGTTTGAGAATTATTGCAAAGATCAAGGCATAATTCATGAGGTTACAACACCATACACTCTTCAACATAATGGTCTTGCTGAAAGAAGAAACAGAAGTATCCTGGATATGTCAAGGAGCATGGTGAAGCAAAAAGGCCTACCACATAGATTTTAGGGTGAAGCAGTTGGATGAAAAGAGTGAACCTATGATTTTTGTTGTATATCATAGAACTGATGCATATAGATTGTATAATCCCACATCAGACAAGATAGAGATCAGTAGAGATGTATAGGTCTTGGAAAATGAAAGCTGGGATTGGAAACATAAATCTACATCTAAGAAAGCTTGTGAAGTGGACCTAGATGTTGGAACATGCAATGCGAATGCTCCAATTACTTTTGTTGATCAACATCAACATCAGGAGAATCACAATGAGCAAGATGCTTCAAGTGATGATGATAATAGAATTCAACTGCCATTAAGGACTCACAGAGTTACTCAGATCCAAAGAAGGTTAGCAGATTGTGACATTGTTCCAGATAATGTTGTAGACAATGAGGGGAACATTGTGCATTATTCTATGCTTGCAGACACTGAACCTTTAGATGTCAAGAGTGCACTAAAGAGTAAAGTGTGGTTAGAAGCAATGATTGATGAGTTAAAGTCAATTGAGAAAGATAAGTGATCAAGCATAAGGCAAGGCTTATGGCCAAAGGATTTCTGTAAAAGCAAGGATTAAACTATGATGAGGTTTTCTCTCCTGTGACAAGACATGAGACTATAAGGTTAGTGATAACATTAGGTTGTAGCAGAAGATGCCCTATGTTCCATTTAGATGTGAAGTCAGTATTTCTAAATGGTCCATTAGAATAAGATGTATATGTGAAGCAACCACCTGACTTTGAGTTGAAAGGCAAAGAAGACAAGGTGTTGAAGCTAAATAAAGCCTTGTATGGCTTGAAGCAAGCCCCAAGAGCTTGGAATAAAAGAATTGACCAATTCTTTGTTATGCAAGGATTTCAGAAATGCAGTGTTGAATATGGTGTTTATGTTAAACACAGTGATGGCAAACATATGTTGATTATATGTTTGTATGTTGACGACTTGCTAGTGACTGGTAGCTCACCAACAGAAATTGAGAATTTCAAATCATAGACGAAAAGTGAATTTAAAATGACTGACTTGGGAAAGCTTACATACTTTCTGGGAATGGAGCTCTTGGCTACTCCAAAAGGAATGATATTGCATCATGCAAAATATGCTACTGAGATCTTGGAGAAGTTAGAAATGCTTGATTGCAATTCATCTGTTACACCTGCAGACACAAGACTGAAACTGGAAGTAGATGAAAGCAGTGATAATGTGGACTCTACTAAGTTCATACAATTAATAGGTTCCCTAAGGTACTTGTGTCAAACTAGGCCTGACATTAGCGTTGCAGTTGGCTGTGTTAGCAGATTTATGAGCAAGCCACTGAAACATCACCTTTTAGCAGCAAAAAGGATACTTAGATACATCAATGGGAAAATACACTATGATGTGCTATTTCCATATTCAATGGACAACTTGAAACTTGAATTGAGTGGGTTTTCCGATGTTGACTGGTATGGAGACAAGGTAGACAGGAGGAGTACAAGTGGCTATGTGTTTAAATTTCAAAATGCACCAGTCTCATCGTGTTCTAAGAAGCGATCAGTGATTGCCTTATATAGCTAAGAAGCAGAATATGTAGCAGGGTCCTTGGCTGCTTGTCAAACAAATTGGTTGCAGTCACTTCTCAGTGAAATGAAGATCATTGACAACATCACAATAATGCTAAAGATTGACAACAAATCAGCAATTAACTTAGCAAATAACCCTGTTAGCCATGGTAAAAGTAAGCATATTGAGACAATGTTTCAGTTTCTTAGGGACCAAGTTAACAAAGGCAAACTCAGCCTGGAGTATTGCTCAACTGATGATCAACAAGCTGATATACTGACTAAAGCTGTGAAGAGAGATCAATTCCTAAAGCTAAGAAGGGAGATGATAATTGTTAGCTTTGACAGTTTGAATTAAGGTTTTATAATTCAAACTCTGCAATGTTGAGGCAGATGCTGCAACATCCGTCCTTTCAGGTTCTCTACCAGATGCTCTATAAAATGTTGTAACATTGTTTTGTTTAGGCAATTAGGAGTTAGTTAGCTGTTAGTATTAGTTGTTATGTACAGTTGTAATTCAGTTAGTATTTGTTTGTCTTAGGTAGTTGTGCAGTTGCTTGCATTTGAAGCAACAACCTACTGTATATAAACAAATGAGGTCCTTTGTGGAAGAATAAGATTTTACTCTCCCTTTAATCAATTTCTACACTTCTCATAGTTTTTCCATTTCTCTCAATTTCTATCTCCTTCAGTCTTTGTTCAAAGGATTAAAGTAATTCTTATAAAAAAAAAAGGGTTAAAGTGATTAACCCAACAAAGCCACCTTAATATCAACATGTCATATATAAAAAATTGCGGAAATAAATGAAAATCCAATATCAAATAATTAGAGTGTGAACTTCATACATTTTGAGGGAAAACTCCCCCGCGCAAAATGAAAATAAGGAAAACTAAAATCGTAAATTAAGGGAGTTTCAAATCCCCGCTAAATAACAAAGTGTTTTTCTGAAAAACTACTTTTTTAACACAATATATGGGGGGTTACACTAAAGCTCCGCTAAAAAACCGCAGCTATCCAACGCGTTTTTTGTAGTGATCTAGTCGGATGCGGGTTGGGTCTTATATATTATGATTTTTTTTATAGAATCTCATATGTAAACAAAGTTTCAATCCACCAACTTGTAATAACTGACTCGTTCAACCCACCACCTGTATGGCCCAACACCTGAACAAATCGAGGATATAGACGGTCATAATTTGGTTGAAATTAAATGGTTGCAATTTTTATTAGTTTGGTCATTTTTTGTTCCGAACCCGACCGAAACCGACCAATATTCTGGCTAACATCCATGTCATAGTATTCATTCTCAACATTTATTAAAATTAAATCGAAAAAAACGGTTGACAAACAAGAGAAATAAAATGTTCCAAATTCTTTTATTATTATTTAATAAAATCATCAAAAATATTTCAATGATTTTCTAGTTTTACATATAATATTCTCAAAAACTAAAACCTCTATCGTGATGATGTAAGGGGAACACTGTAACAACAACACAAATTTTCCTTTTGGAGATTCATACACATGCCACCTCTATTGAAGCCCTTTCTACCAAAATATTCATTGCCGTAGATAGTGAGCGCTAAATGAAGAAAAAAATTATATATTTATATTTTCAAAATGTTGAAAACTAAGCAAAATGATTACTTGTTGAAGGTTTTGCATCCTCTCCAATTTTTCTCTCATATTGGTCATATTATAGTAATCTTAATCATTGGTTCATTTTTTTTATCTCACTAGTAACTACTAGTCTACTACAACATCCATTAAGGATGAGCACGGACCTGCACCTCGACTCGAAACCGATATAACCGACAATATATTGAAGTATCTGGTAGAATGTGGATCGGGTCTCGAGTCAACAATTGAAAAACAAATTGGGCATGAACAATTGCATATGGACGGGTGCAGGTGTCTAAAATTCTATAACTTGGTATCCGAAACCGACCAAACAACCATTAAGATGCAGATTATTATTTTTACTTCTCTCTGTTACTCCATATTTTTGTTTGAAACAAAATATGAAATAAAGATGAGTTAATTGTTTAAATGTACATATTGACAATATGTATACTTAGAAGTTAATTTAATCTTTTCAAAGGTTTTTTCTTTCGATTCGATTTTGATATAAATCGAAATCTTTCTGTATCGAAGGAAATTTGATTTCATGGAAAAGTCCAAGTATTTTTCAAGTGTTTTCAAACGTCTCATAGTCACTTCGATTTCGACTACTAACAACGGAGGCAACGTTTCAAAAACTGAGGACAGCGCATAAAGGCAAAGACACGCGTCATTTGGTCAAGAGGCAACCGTTACATAGCAGTTGAGATAGGAAACCTATATATATGTATTTTGTAGTCAAAATCAGGGTCACAATTTCACATACGAAAATCCTTACAAAAACTCAGAGTACCCAAGCGTTCGAGCGAAATGAGTAATTACAAGGAAAAATATGATTCTGTGAACCACTTTCTATTTGTAAATGTTTACATTCAAATGCAATTCTAAATTCCAGTAACTTTCAATTTATTGTTCATTTTAAGAAATTCATTCATTCGAATGAATTTTGCACTTGTCTTTTTAAATTCATTTTTAAGTTTTCTGCAAAAGTTTACTTTTCTGCAAACCTTTTTTCATTCGAAATACTTTATTGCATTGTTACTTTCATTTACATACTTTAAATTTAAGTTTCTTTAACAACATTTCCAAATCATGAACATTGAATGTTTTCTCATCACAAAAATGCACAAACATGTCCCAAGATTTACTAGTTGATCTTACCAGTAAATAAACTAGCGCTTGTTTACCAAAAACCAGTGTAAACAAATTGGCACGCCCAGTGGGACTGGTTTTGTGCATTTTTTCTTTAAAATTCTGTTGATTTATTCAGTTTTTTCCATTTTTTCTGTCTTTAGGAAAAGAAAAAAAAAATCAATAAAAAATCTTTGTTTTGTATGCATTTGAGAAGTGGTAAATCTTTACCAGACTTCGAAAATTATAAAACTCGTAAGAAAATGGTTAGACCATCAACAAGTCTAAACGTAAACCAACCAATTCCAGAGGGGCAACCATCGCAACCTTCTGGTAGCAATGCCAATATAGGTTATGGAAATGGGTCTACAACCCTTAACCAAAATGTGAACGCTATAGGTTCGAGTGGTCCTTCTGTAATATTGGAACAGATAGGAGTAACTGCTCCATTGGCGAATCTGACATCTGTTCCTTCGATTTCGTCACCATATGTGCAATTAGGTGGAGGAAACCCTTCACAGCCAATGAATAGTGATCATAGGAGCCCTATTCGCCCATTTCGATTACCAAATAACGATCATCAATATGGCATGCCTCCTCCATTTATGGCTGGCCTTCATAACTCTAGTAATGAAGGACCAAATATGTTTTCCCCTTCGACTTCTGCAATAGGAAATCAGGGTAGACAGTTTCAAAACTCAACTAATACATCTTTGTTGTCTCTTAGACAACAAATGGATGACAGTAATCATGAAAGGGTTAATATGTTAACACAACAAATTGGGACAGTGTTTAACCCATTGATACAAACTACAAACGATAATTATCAATTATTAGCCAATCAAATGGGTAGAATGGCAGATTTTTTTGGAGCACCAAATGTCCCAAATGATGCAGTGCCTAATGGTCAAAATGGACCATTACCCAATGTAATCGAAAATATTAACCAGAGGCAAGACCCATTGCCAAATATTATAATGAATGCTAATCCTAGGCCAGATCCAATCCCAGTGGCCCAACAACCACCAATCCAGAATGCTTTAGATCAAAATCAAAGGGTCGTTTTGGTAAATCGAAACCAGAATGCTGACGAGGTAGTTAGAAACGTCCAACAAAACAATTTTGTTGGACAGAATAATTTGGCCCATTAGGTCGAAAATATTCTTGCACAAAATGGCCTTAATATTGGTTTACATAGGCCAAATTTTGTGTCTGCTCTGTCTGAATTTGTGCTTCAAACTGAATTGCCCAGAAACTGGAAAACTCCTAAGTTAACAAAGTTTTCTGGGGATACTAATGAATCTACTGTCGAACATATTGCTTGATATTTTGTAGAATGTGGGGATTTAGCAAATAATGAGAATTTGAGAATGAATTTTTTTCCAAATTCTCTGACCAAAAATGCTTTTACTTGGTTTACAACTCTTCCCCCCATTCGATTCATCATTGGGCCCAATTAGAAAGGTTATTTCATGAACAATTTTACATGGGTCAAACTAAAATTAGCCTTAAAGAATTGGCTAGTGTTAAGCGCAAATTACCAGAGTCTATTGATGAATATCTTAATAGATTTAGGATTCTTAAGGCAAGGTGTTTTACACAAATCCCTGAACATGAATTAGTCGAAATGGCCGCTGGTGGTCTCGATTATTCAATTAGAAAGAAGTTAGATACCCAATATCTAAGTGATATGTCACAGTTGGCTGATAGAGTTCGACAAGTCGAAAGGCTTAAAATCGAAAAGGCCAGAACATCTAAGTTTCACAAAAAAGAGAAAGTTGCTTATATAGAAACTTATGATAGTGATGATGAAATTATTTTCGATTGTGAACATATTGAAAATAATGAAATAGATGTGGCTGAGTTAAAACCAGGCCCTCCTTATATGTGTAAATTACTAAAGCCATCTAATGGGAAGAATCCTGTTGAACCCAAAAATGATAAATATGTTGCAAAAACCTACACATTTGATATTACAAAGTGTGACGAAATTTTTGATCTATTGGTTAATGATGGCCAAATAATTGTTCAAAAAGGTTTAAAAGTTCCTCCTTTAGAGCAGAGGAAAAAGAGAGGTTATTGCAAATTTCATAATTTTGTGGGTCATAAAACATCTCAATGTGTTCTTTTCAGGGATCTTTTCCAAAAAGCACTGAACGAGGGGAGATTAAAGTTTGATGAAAAATCGAAGCCTCCAATGAAGGTGGATACTGACCTTCTCCAAGATGCTGATACTTCTTTTGCTGAACCATATGAATTTATGATGGTTAAAGCCATGGAAGTCACTACACTCGAATCAATCCCAGAAGAGGAGTATATCGAGAAGATTAAAGTGGTTTACCCTAAGGCTGAAGAGGATTTGCTTGATTTTCTTATGAGATGTAAAGCAAAGAATCATCAAGTCATGCTATGCCCCAGGTGTAGTGCTGTATGCGATAAAGAGGCTACTGCAGGCCTCGAAAATTATCTGCCTTATGTGAAACCAAAGTTTAATGGTCCAAACAGAATACTGAACTTCAATAATGGACCAAACCAACAGCCTAATAAAGGAAAGGCTATAATGTCAAATCCTTCGATTCATGAAAGGATTGGTCGAAAACAGACTTTCTTACCATCAACAAAAATACCCATGGGTCAATGGGGACATGGTAGATATGCAGCTTTCGACAAGAGAGTCAAGCATCAAGGAAGTTCTAGTAAAGGTTGGCAAACTGATGGTCAACCCAACATGGCAGTAGATGCCAATAAGTATTCTTATAAAAATAATTATAAGGGAAAGAATCCAATGACAAGAACACAATGGCGTAGGTTCCAGCGCCAGAAGAAACAAGAGTTTCAAAATGTTCCAGAAGAGAACAATTTTAAAGGAATCAAAATTCAAGAAAAGGTCAAGAGGCTTGTAATCGAAAGAATCTCACAACCAAACATTCCAGAAAAAAGTAATGAAAAAATAAATGAAGAGGAATGTTTTGATGGTGAGGATGATGACTTTGGGTCAGAAAACGACTTCGATGTGGTTTGTAATGTGGTATCTGTGCTGCCACGTGAATTTGATGTTTGGTCTTTCTCTGATCGAGAAGAAGACTGTTACGAATCACCACTGGTTGATATCAAACCAGTTTGTTATTATGTGATGGATAATGGATGTATCGAAGAACAATGCGCCAACTTTGCAAAGCCTGATGAGGGGATGAAAAATCACCTTAAACCTTTATTTGTCAGAGTAAAAGTCAACAATGTTGGCATAAATAAGGTTCTAATTGATGGAGGAGCAGCTGTGAATCTCATGCCTTCTTCATTAATGGAGAAATTTGGGAAGTATGACACTGATCTTATTTCTCACAACATAGTCCTTTCGAACTATGAAGGGAAAAGTGGCCACTCTTGGGGTGCTCTCCAAGTTGAAGTTGCCATTGGAAGTACAGTGAGGCCAACATTATTTTTGGTGGTCGAATCCAAAGCAAACTTCAATCTTCTTTTAGGAAGAGAATGGATTCATGGAGTGGGGGCAGTGTCTTCGACTCTTCACCAAAACTTGGCTATATGAAGAGATGATGGCATTGTAGAGTATGTGGAAGCAGACCAAAGCTACTATCTGTCTGAACAATGCCACATAACAAAGCAGACTTTCAACAAGAACCTTTCTTCGATTGCACCATGCGGCGATAAGGATGCTGCTTTTGATAAAGTGGTTTATGAAAATGTTTACCACTCTGTAAAACTCCACCCAACTCATGGATTCTGTTGGAGAAGAGAGGAAATAGATCATGATTCCTCTGAAGATGGAGTAATTCCACCATCTGGGTGGGATTGTGAATTCTACTATCCTCATGACTGAGCCCAACCCATGGGCAAGAATTTCGGCTTACATGGCCGAAAATAGATTAAATACGGCACTAGAAGCTTTAGCAATGAAAGAAAATATGGCTTTCGAGGCCAGTGATTCTCAAAAAATGGCGAATAAAGCCAATAATCTTGAAAATGGCAATAACATGCCAACCTTGCAGAACTTGGATTGTATTTATGATGACGAGCCTTTGGGTTTCGAAAAAGATCCTTCAAATATGAATCATAAAATGCAAGCCCAAGACACATTGCAAGAAATAGACATTGGAGATTGTCTGACAAAAAGACCAACTTACATCAGTGCTAATATTAATTCTGATTTCAAGATGAAATTGATCGAACTCCTTCAGGAATACAAAGATTGTTTTGCTTGGGACTACAACGAAATGCCTGGTCTAAGCAAAGAATTGGTAGAACACAGGTTACCTTTAAAACCAGAAAAGAAGCCAATCAAACAATTACCTAGGAGATTCGCACCAGAAATAATGTCCAAAATAAAGGGTGAAATCGAAAGGTTGCTGAGAAGCAAATTTATTCGAACTGCCAGGAGATTTCCTTGGCTTTGTTGTACATAAGAAGGGCATTGAAATAAATCAGAATAAGACAAAGGCAATAATGGAGACACAACCTCCAGCTACAAAAAAGCAACTTCAATCTTTGCTTGGAAAAATCAATTTCTTAAGAAGATTCATTTCGAATCTAAGTGGTAAATCTCAACCTTTTTCACCACTACTCAGATTAAAGAAAAATGATATTTTCAAATGGGAAGAAGAACACCAAAAGGCTTTTGAAGATATCAAATTGTATCTTTCGAAACCTCCAATATTAATGTCTCCCATTCGAAACAAATTTATGAAGTTGTATATTTCAGCATCTGATTCGACCATTGGTAGCATGCTTGCTCAAGAAGATGAAAATGGAGATGAAATAGCCATATATTATTTAAGTAGGGTTCTAAATGATGCTGAAACTAGATATAATGCTATAGAAAAATTATGTTTATGTTTATATTTTTCTTGTATGAAACTTAAGGATTATATAAAGCCTATTGAAGTTTATGTCTATTCTCACTTTGATGTTATTAAGCATATGTTATTAAAACCAGTTTTACATAGTAGAATTGGAAAATGGGCATTGGCCTTAAATGAATATTCTTTAACATATAAACCGTTAAAAGCAGTAAAATGTCAAATAGTGGCTGATTTTATAGTTGATCATTCTATAATCGAATCAACTCAAGAAGTTGTAGATGTTCAGCCTTGGATCCTGTACTTTGATGGTTCTAAACACAAATTTGGAACTGGAATTAGGATATTGATTATTTCACCATTAAAAATCCCAACTAAATTCAAGTATAAAATAAATGGTCTTTGTTCAAACAATGAAGCTGAATATGAAGCTTTAATAGCAGGTCTAGGAATTTTAATAGACTTGGGGGCAAAGAACATACAAATCAAAGGAGATTCAGAATTAGTATTGAAACAATTAACACAAGAATATAAATGTGTGAAAGAACACCTTGTCAAGTATTTCGAAACTGCAAGTCAACTTTTACATTGTTTCGATACTGTTGATTTCGAATATGTTCCTCGATTGCAAAATCAAGAAGCAAATGACTTAGCTCAAATTGCTTCAGGATACAAAGTGTCAAAAGAACAATTATATGAATTAATCGAAATCAAAGAAAAACTGGTATCTAATGATTTATTATCTCCAAACTTGTCAATGCCAAAACTTGTGGGGGCAAATATACCACAAGAAATCATAGATAATGAATGTCATGATGAAGAAAAATTTCAAATTTTGGCAATTGACAACTTAATAGACACTGATTGGAGAAAACCAATTGTAGATTACTTACAAAATCCAACAAGTGATACTGCTCGAAAGATCAAATATAGAGCCTTAAGCTATGTAATTATTGGAGATAATTTGTTTAAAAAGACTTTTGAAGGAGTCTTACTTAAATGTTTAAATGAATCAGAAGCTCATATAGCCGTCTCTGAAACACATAGCGGAGCTTGTTGATCTCATCAAGCAGGTCATAAAATTAAATGGTTACTTTTTCGACAAGGATTATACTGGCCTTCTATGTTAAAAGATTGCATAGAATTTGCTAAGGGTTGCCAAGATTGTCAAAAACATGCAGGAATACAACATGTGCCTGCAAGTGAATTACACTCCATTATTAAACCTTGGCCATTTAGAGGATGGGCTTTAGATCTAATTGGTGAAATAAAACCCGCTTCATCAAAAAATCAAAGATATATCATAGTTGGAGTAGATTATTTCACAAAATGGATTGAGGCAATACCCATGCAAAATGTAGATCAAGAAGTAGTGATTAGTTTTATCCAAAAATATATTATCTATAGGTTTGGAATTCCTGAAACTATCACTACAGATCAAGGCTCAATTTTTACTGGTCGAAAGATGCAAGAGTTTGCAAAGCAAACTGGTTTTCGTTTGCTAACTTCGACACCATACTATGCACAAGCAAATTGTCAAGTCGAAGCAGCCAATAAAATCCTTATTGGTTTAATTAAAAAACACATTGCCCAAAAACCTAGAAATTGGAACAATACTTTAGATCAAGTATTGTGGGCATGTAGAAATTCTCCAAAAGAATCAACTAATACTACTCCTTTTCGTTTAAACATATGGTCACGACGCAGTTTTACCAGTCGAGATACATTTGCAATCAATTCGAATCCAAAGGCAAATGGAAATACCAAATGACCACTATTGGAACATGATGTTAGATGAATTAGTTGATTTAGATGAAGAAAGAATAAGAGCTTTGGAAAGGTTAACTCAGCAAAAAGAGAAAATAGCCAAAGTTTATAACAAAAAGGTTAAGCCTAAAACCTTTAATATTGAAGATTTAGTTTGGAAAACCATTCTTCCTATGGATCGAAAGGATAGGATTTTAGGAAAATGGTCACCCAACTGGGAAGGTCCTTTTAAGATTTCACAAATATATTCTAATGGTGCATATGAAATTGAAGAGTTAACCTCTGAAAGGCATACTCTGAATATAAATGGTAAGTATTTGAAAAAATATAAACTGAAAATCTGACACCCTGTAGACAGATGCTACACAAGATGCTACAGCAATGTTCGTAGCAATAAATCACAGAAAATAATGCAGCAGTAAAATAGCAGAACAGTAAAAACACAGTATGTTGTTAACCCAGTTCGGCGCAACTCACTTACTCTGGGGGATACCAATCCAGGAATGAATCCACTAATATAGTTCTAGTTCTAAGTTCTCAACAAACGCCCCGTTTACAACTTATCGCCTAGACACTACCTCATGCAATTCTACCTAGGAACTCCTAGATATGAGACGCCCCGTCTCACTTCCTTCAAACAATATTCAGAATGTTACTCACTGTAACAGACACTAAAACAATCAAGAACAAACCTACCTCCGTGCTTCAAAGCTTAGGAGTAAGTTCACACAATCCTAATCTCCGTACTTAAAAGCTTAGGAGAGGACACACAAATACAACTCAAATAATCAGTCCTAAACTTGTATCAACTTGACACAAGAAGGCTCACAATTAACAAGCAAAACTCTAAAACCCTAAAACACACACTTTAAGTAAACACGGCTTTAGATGAATTGAAACAAGGTTTAGGTCTTCATATATATAGCCTTGAGATCGCAGGTCCTTGTTGCACAAGAAAAGGCTTCAGAATTAATCTGAACCATTGAGATGATCAGCATAAAAGATTTACTTCAAATATCCTTTAAAGATTGACTTTAAAAGATTTTCTTCAAATATATTTTCTTCAAAGATTTAATTATTTTATTGAGATAAATAATATAAACCTCCTTCAGAAACTTAAGGAACAAGGCGCAGCTTGGTTTATTAAAACGTGCTCAATCTTTTATTCTGAAACAGATCTTTCTGAGATTTTGTATAAAAAATCTGCGCAACACAGTAGCATTAATGATGTACTTCATATGCTACAGCATCTTGTCCAGCATCTTGGCTAGAGTTAGTTTTTGCAAAATTGTAGCCAACATACAAAAACCCAACAATCTCCCCCTTTGGCAAATTTTGGCTAAAACAACTTTAGACCAGTTTGTGAAGAGATGCAGATCATACTTTCCTTCGAGTCAACATAAACACACAACTAGGAAAGAAAGCAGACAATAACATCAGAGGCATGCAACAGCGGATCATACACATATAGCCTCATGAAGTACAACTAGAGAGAAATAAACTCTCATAATAGTGGATTCAAAGATAAGACTCTTTCATTTCATGCTGTGGAAAAATAAATTCCACACATATTAGGAAAAATAAATTCCTATAGAGACATAGAGTCATACAACATGCATGGAATCTGAACAACAGTAGAAAAATAAATTCTACTCCCCCTTAGTACATGCATGGGGATGAGACTACTCCCCCTCAAAATCTGTATATCATTAACAGACAGAACATGCTATACCAGATGCTATAGCATTTGTAGTCACATCATGCACCAAACAAACAGAACACCTTCAGAAATATATTACTCCCCCTTTTTAGGCATAAATTTGTCAAAGAGTATCATAGGAGCAACAAGCAGTACCAGAACATAGAACAACCACAGAGTGCAGAGGATAAACCAAAAGAACACACGCAGGTGCAACTAATAATAAGAACATAATCCAAAAAGTACTAAGTAAAAAGGATCAAGAGCACATCAGAAAGAAGGACTATTATCATATTGCCCCTCAGTAGCAATTCCAGCATGAACACCAGGGACATCAGGATCATCAGTAGTGTTGGGAGGACCTTCTCCACCTCCTGCAACTGCTGCTTCCTCAATTTCCAAAGCACGGATAACACGATCCACCACATTCTTCTTGTCCCCAAGGGATTTACTAACCTCCTTGAGATCAGCAATCATCTGCTGCTTAGTCAAAATACCTGTAGGCTGCCTAGCAATGGGTACAGCAATATCTGCAGCATGTGCCCCTTCAAATAGTCTATAATCCCATGACAGATCAGAGTCTCGTCTCTTAGGCACATCAGCCTCAGTACAGATACCAGGATGTTGATGTAAAATAATATCACAAAGCAGAGTAGGAAAGGCAATTGGCATTTTCACAGCATGTGATTTGCCATGCATAACAGTTTCATCAAAAATATAAGTTCCATAGTCAAATTTTGATCTAGTCCCTATAGTATATATAAGTTTAGCCAAACCTGAAGCTACACTGTTAGAGTGTGTAGTGGGAGAGAAAGATTTGGAAACATGGGAGAGAGAATAATGACCGTGAGAGAGTGATGATGGATGAGGGAGTTGGGAAGTTTTCCCTTGAATTACGTGCACCATGTAGTGGAGGGAGGGAAAAGTGGTTGCACGTATTACGTACAGTAATTGCTACATCTCTTCAAATAAGCAAACACCAAGTTTGCTTTGCAACTTTTCAAATTGGACAACATCATTCATTCTTCTAGTAGTAATTCCTTGACCTGGAGCACCAATGATGAGTTCTTGAGGATGGTTTTTCTGAACTCTGATGGAAGGACCTTTCTTTGGTGGATCATTGGTAGGATCAATACTGGTAGGATCAGGCTTAGAGCTTTCTATACTGTTTTCAACTTCTTCTACTATATCAGGTTCATCAAACTGTATGTCAGATGCTATAGCATCATCTGCCACATCTGTCGATCTTTCTTCTGCTGAATCATCTACTACCACATTACTTGATTCCATTATGACCTTAGTCCTGGAGTTGTATACCCTGTAAGCTCTACTGTTTGAAGAGTATCCCAGAAAAATTCCTTCATCACTTTTAGGATCCAACTTCCTTCTCTGTTCTCTATCTGCTAATATATGACATTTGCTCCCAAAAACATGAAAATATTTGACTGTAGGTTTCTTGTTTTTCGACAGTTCATACAAAGTTGTGTTGGTTCCATTCCTTAATGTAACTCTATTGTGGATATAGCAGGCTGTATTCATGGCCTCAGCCCAGAAGGAGTATGGTAATTTCTTTGCATGAAGCATGACTCTTGCTGATTCTTGTATAGTTCGATTCTTCCTTTCAACCACTCCATTTTGTTGGGGTGTGATGGGAGATGAGAACTCATGCTTGATTCCCTCAGATGCACAAAATTTAGAAAACCTTGAGTTTTCAAACTCCTTTCCATGGTCACTTCTTATCCTTAAAATTACACTATCTTTTTCTCTTTGAAGCTGAACACATAGATCTTTAAAGATGTCAAAAGTATCTGATTTTTATTTGAGAAAATTGATCCAAGTGTATCTAGAGAAATCATCAACAACAACATAAGCATACCTTTTTCCTCCTAAGCTTTCGACTTGCATTGGTCCCATAAGATCCATATGAAGTAACTCAAGGACTCTTGTAGTTGTGGAATGTTGTAGCATCTTGTGCGGCATCTTGGTTTGTTTTCCAATTTGACATTCACCACAGATGTTACCTTCTGCAATTTTAAGCTTAGGTAGTCCTCTAATAGCTTCCTCAGATATTCCCTTTTTCATGCTCTTCAGATTTAGATGTTCTAACTTTTGGTGCCAAAGTGTTACCTCATTCTCTTTTGCTATGAAACATGTTGACAGATTTGCTTCCTCTTGAGATACCCACAAGTAGCAATTGTCTTTGGACCTCACACCTTTCATGAGTAATTCATCATTCACACTTGTGATAAGACACTCAGCTTTGGTGAAATTTACCTTAAGACCTTGGTCACACAATTGACTAATGCTAATCAAATTAGCAGTTAATCCTTTCACAAGTAGCACATTATCAAGTTTAGGTAAGCTTTTGTTGATCAGCTTTCCTACGCCAATGATCTCCCCTTTGACTCCATCTCCAAAAGTCACAGAGCTAGTTGAGTAAGATTTGATATCAACAAGAAATCTATCATCTCCAGTCATATGCCTCGAGCACCCACTGTCAAAATACCAGTCTTCTTTTGAAGAGGCTCTAAGAGAAGTGTGAGCAATCAAACCTGTAACCTGATTTTCAGTTTGTTCTTCATCAACTTTGGTTTTTATAGTGATGTTCTTACTTTTGACTTTCCATTCTTGTTGAATCATTGGTATTGGCTCAGTTTGTTGCTTCTCCTGAGGGTACCCATACAACTTATAGCAAAATGGCCTTATGTGTCCCTTTCTACCACAGTAATGACATCTCCAAGGACGGTGTTTCTTATAGTGAGAATTGCCATGATGTTTCATAGGACGCTTATAGTAAGAATTGTCATGATGCTGCGTAGGATGCTGGGGCATCTTTCGTGACATGTTAGCACCTGGGACTTCTTTGGGATGAGTATACATAAGATCAGGATTATAAGTCCTGTGTTTATTGACATTCTCATAACTAATACCAATAAACTTAGGTCTTCTCTCATTCTTTTCTAGAATTTCATCTAATTTGTCAGCACCAGTTTTGTTCAACATTTCAGAATATTTTCTCAGCCTTCCAATATCAACTTCCAATTTATCTATCTCCTCATTAGCTGCATTAAGGTCAGAGGTTAAGCTGTTTACCTTTTTCTGGAGGTCATCAATCTTTGACAGAAGGCTAAATTTTTCACCCTGAAGTTGTGAGTTGAGTTTCTTTTGCTTTTCAAGTTCTTTGCATTTTTGTCCAGCAACTAAACATAGGTCTCTGTATGTTTCTGCTAGTTCATCATAAGAGATTTCTTCATCACATGATTCTGTATCAGATGTTACAATTCCAGTTAAGACTATAACATGTTTCGCAACCTCAGATTCTCCTTCTTCTTCTAATCCATCCTCATCAGACCAGGTGACATTCAGACTTTTCTTTTGTTTCTTTAGATAAGTACCAAATTCTGTTCTGATGTGACCATACCCTTCACACTCATGACATTGAAGCCCCTTACTTTGAGCAGGTTTTTCATCAATCTTTGTTTTTCTTGAGTTACCAATGCTGCGACTCATGTCAGTAGCAAGATGCCTAGCATTCTGCCTGGGTCTTCTGTCCATCCCTTTTAGAACCGTATTAAATTGTCGTCCAAGCAAGACAATAGCTTCAGAAACACTGTCAGTTGACTCTATATCACTCTCAAGATCTTCATCCTCAGCATTTGATACAAAAGCAATGCTTTTGTTTTTCCTTTCTATTCTTTCATTAACAGATGATTCATAGGTTTGTAGGGATCCTATTAATTCATCAACTTTCATGGTTGATATGTCTTGAGCTTCTTCCATTGCAATCACTTTCATGTCAAATTTCTTAGTAAGAGACCTAAGAATTTTTCTCACAATTTTTTCATCAGTTAATTTCTCTCCTAGATCATCAAAAGAATTAGCAAAATCCATAACATTAATGTAGAAGTTGTGAACACTTTCATCCTCTTTCATCCTAAGATTTTCAAATTTCCTGGTTAGATTTTGAAGTCTTGAGATTTTTACCTTGGCAGTACCTTCTTGAGTGGTCTTTAGTATCTCCCAAGCATCTTTGGCAACCTCACACTTTTTGATTAGCCTAAACATATTTTTGTCCACACCATTAAACAAGGCGTTTAAGGCTTTAGAGTTGCCAAGAGCTAATGAGTCTTCTGCAGTAGTCCACTCCTCCTCTGGTTTCAGTATATCTGTATCAGCTCCATTAGCATCCTTTACTTTGGGATGTTCCCAACCTTTAAGAACGGCTTTCCAAGTCCTGCTGTCCATAGACTTCAAGAATGCTATCATTCGAGCTTTCCAAATGTCGTAGTTGGAGTCATCTAGAAGAGGTGGCCTGGTTACGTATCCTCCTTCTCTGTCCATGACGTCAGATATCTACCCTGGAGCTCACCCACGCAAGTTAGGGTGCCTGCTCTGATGCCAATTGAAAATCTGACACCCTGTAGACAGATGCTACGCAAGATGCTACAGCAATGTTCGTAGCAATAAATCACAGAAAATAATGCAGCAGTAAAATAGCAGAACAGTAAAAACACAGTATGTTGTTAACCCAGTTCGGCGCAACTCACCTACTCTGGGGGATACCAATCCAGGAATGAATCCACTAATATAGTTCTAGTTCTAAGTTCTCAGCAAACGCCCCGTTTACAACTTATCGCCTAGACACTACCTCATGCAATTCTACCTAGGAACTCCTAGATATGAGACGCCCCGTCTCACTTCCTTCAAACAATATTCAGAATGTTACTCACTGTAACAGACACTAAAACAATCAAGAACAAACCTACCTCCGTGCTTCAAAGCTTAGGAGTAAGTTCACACAATCCTAATCTCCGTACTTAAAAGCTTAGGAGAGGACACACAAATACAACTCAAATAATCAGTCCTAAACTTGTATCAACTTGACACAAGAAGGCTCACAATTAACAAGCAAAACTCTAAAACCCTAAAACACACACTTTAAGTAAACACGGCTTTAGATGAATTGAAACAAGGTTTAGGTCTTCATATATATAGCCTTGAGATCGCAGGTCCTTGTTGCACAAGAAAAGGCTTCAGAATTAATCTGAACCATTGAGATGATCAGCATAAAAGATTTACTTCAAATATCCTTTAAAGATTGACTTTAAAAGATTTTCTTCAAATATATTTTCTTCAAAGATTTAATTATTTTATTGAGATAAATAATATAAACCTCCTTCAGAAACTTAAGGAACAAGGCGCAGCTTGGTCTATTAAAATGTGCTCAATCTTTTATTCTGAAACAGATCTTTCTGAGATTTTGT
Source organism: Trifolium subterraneum (assembly GCA_951799995.1). Classification (NCBI taxonomy): domain Eukaryota; kingdom Viridiplantae; phylum Streptophyta; class Magnoliopsida; order Fabales; family Fabaceae; genus Trifolium; species Trifolium subterraneum. The sequence goes on along the minus strand of OX637464.1, from coordinate 48,348,065 downwards.
ATAAAAAATCTGCGCAACACAGTAGCATTAATGCTGTACTTCATATGCTACAGCATCTTGTCCAGCATCTTGGCTAGAGTTAGTTTTTGCAAAATTGTAGCCAACATACAAAAACCCAACATAAACCAACATTATGTGAAATAAACATAAGCACAGAATAAGAAGAGATAGTGAAATCGAAATGGCAAAAAACAATAAAATTGCCACAAAACAGGATATTCTCAAATAATACAAATCTATTTAAACCAATCAAATAATCGAAATTGTATTCCAAATTAAAAGAGTAAAAAAATTGGTTACATTAAAAACCATCTATGGTTTTATTTAATCTAACAGAAATCTATCCTAGTGCATCTTTATTTTAAACAGCAAAGAGAAAAGCAAGAAATAAGGTGCAACCATTAATCCTTCCCAACTGGTTAAGAAGTTCCACCACACAAGGGACAATTCCCAACAGCAGGCAGGAGGATCAAACCACCTTACTTCATCTTCGAAGAACTGGACTCAAGGTCCTTCTCTTTCTCTTGAGGAGAGTTGGTAGAATCCTCGACCATTATAAGGGAATCATCATGATCTGAACCACAGAGATCTTCTTCTGGGACGTAAGTCTTCAAAAATTCAGCGTAATCTGATTCAATATCGTCTGAACCAGAATCATCGTGTTCTTGGACATGGCGTTGAGATCTTGTTTGAACCCTTTGAGAAGATTGTTTAGGTTTAACTTTGGGAGGTTGATTTTTCTTGCGTTTAGAAACAGAAGAAGGTTTGGTTGTTTTCTTAATAGAAACAACGCCTTTAAATTTTCCTTTCATGATTTCTTGAAGGAAAGAATGTTGAAGAAAGGAAGAATGTTGGGAAAATATTTGGAATGAGAAATCACAAAGGGAACGTCTCTTTTTATAGGGAAAAATTTGAGTTGTTGGCAGTTAGAATTCCCCTTGTTTCTCGCAAATAATAAATGTAGATTGACTTGACTATCTTGGAAAAAGAGTCAAACACGGTTTTTAAAGAATCTTTGTCAGTTACACATATCAAGAAGTGGAAAAAAGATTTTCTCGCCGTTAATTCCGAGGTTTTGTTACAAAAGTTCCAAATTCGAACTTTAAGAGTTATCTGAATTAGCAACGCCCATAAAATAATTCGAGAGCATCGAAAATAGAGAAATCGAAATGGCAAACATAATAATTTGCCACAAAACAGGGCATTGTCAATATTACAAACCAAATTAAAACTTGTTCAAAAAATTGGAACACAACAAATGGTTCGAAATGAAAATAAAAAATTCAGTGAACATATTTAAGCCTTGGACTTCAAAGTAGCATAATGAGTTTTTAGTAAAGCCAACTCGAGGTCAATAACTTGCACGTTGCTCTCAAGGGATTTAACATCTTCTTGCAAAGCTTCAGAGGAACTGAAATACTTGAGGCCTTCTCGAGCTTCCTTTTCGATTGCCTCTTGATAAGCTTTAGTAGCAGCTTCCCCGAGTTGTTTACGCTTCTCTCTTTCAGAATGAATGAGGAGCTCTCTCTTTACAATTTCTGCTCGCAATCCTGCAATTTCTTCTTGCCATTTGTCAATATTTGAAATACACTCCTGGACTCCTTCAATAGAATTAGCTTTTTGAGCTTTCATTGCCTCTACCTTTTCGACAGAGCGATTTGCTTTATCGAAAACAATAGCTTGAGCTAATTTCTGATGACTCATCCTTCCAAGAGTATATTCTTTCTTCTGAACAGCTTTGGCAAATTGTTCGATTATCGACTCGAATTGTAAAACTTTACTCAAAGTGGCTTCATCAGTAAGAGGATTGTGCAGCTGGTTCAAGAAATTTTTATGGGCAAAAGCAACATTGGCATTTTCTTCAACAGATTTCAGCATGTCACCATTGATATACTCTGAATGGAACTTGAGCAACAGAGAATCTTGACGAACGTTTTGTCGAATACTGGTTTCAGATTTACTCGAAGTATCTCCAGTATCGCTGCTAGAAGCAGGTTCCCATTTCTTAGCCATAAGAAGTCTTAGTGCAAGATCTGGTTGTGAATTCCTCATGTTGTCAAAATCCCCTTCAGACATGCCAATGCTAGCCGAGAGTTTCGAAGTCGAAGACTCTGGCAAAATCTCTGATCCACCTTCCTCTGCTTCAGGTATAAACTCAGCATCAAAATCCATTTGCTCATTCGAGTTATCTGGGTTGGCTTGAGAATTGGAAGTTGTATGAACAAATTCCATATTCGAAGCAGCAGCGTTAGCTGCCTCCAGATTCTTGTCATCAGTGATAGTCTTGTCAGTATCATCCTACAAAGACAAGGATAAATAGGTAAAGACAAAATAATTAAAGTCATAACATTGAAAAAGAATTCGAAGTCCATTTACCGTTGCAACTTCATCATTTGTTTTATCCTGGTCCAAATCCTCAATCAAAACTTCATTTGGTTTATCTGTTTCATTTGCAACCTTAGAAGGATCATCCTTCGATTTATCTGTCGAAGCAACGGCAGCAGGTTGAGTCGAAACACTTGGATTTGTTTGAGTTTGATCCTCAGGAGATTTTGATTTGGATTTGGATTTCTTCTTCTTCTTCTTTTTCTTTGGCACTCTTTCATCTGCCTCAGATCCAGTTTTCTGAGTAGGGGCATTATCTTCACCTTCAACATTATCTTTGTCCTCTCCTTTATCACCTTCAATTTCTTCATCTACAATTTCGATTATTGGAGAACCAACGACCTCAGCACTTGGTACTGGATTCACCTCATTAGTAGCAGGCTTTAGAGTCGTTGTCCTCTTCAATGGAGTCACCACTTCTTCTTCCTGTTTCGATAAAAAATAAAAAAGAGAGGAGAAAGACATTTAAAGAAGAGCTTTAGAAAAACATAAACGAAATCGAAAACAAGAAGAATTACAGAAGGTAAGTTAAAATTAACTTACAGATTCGTCACTAGAGATAGTGACAGTTGGTCTAGTCTTCTTCGAGGCATTCCCAGTCTCAGTCGAACTGTTTGCCCTTTTCTGACCCTAAAAACATACTTAAGGGTTAATAAACTTGTTTTAAGAATAAGTATTGATAAAGAAGAAATTTTGAAGACTTACCTTACTTTCACCTCCACATTCTTAATCCCAGTAGTCTTGGTCTTACTTGTCTCTTTCAAGGCATCTTCCAACGCTTGTTTCGAAACTATAAAATATAGTGTAAATCGAAACTTAATCAATATAATAAAATGGGAATGAGTTTAAAAGATAAGGTTATCAAAAATACCTTTCGGTTTCGATTTCTTTATCTTCTCAATAATTGGTTTGTTTAAACCAGCTTCCAATCCTCGAACAATCTCTTCAACACTCTTGGTTCGAGTTAAATAATAATTCTCCCACCAACTATCAAAGTCTGTGGTACAGAAGTGAGAATTATTAAAATCGAAAGAGTTGAGGTTGTATGAGTTCTGTTCTGATACTTTGAGAAAACCTCTAAACATCTTTTCAGAGAGGCTTGAACCTAAGACCACATCTTTATCCTCCTCAAACAAGCTCTTAGGACGAAGCTGAGACATTCCAAATTGTCTCGAGACTAGATTTGGTTGATATCCTACTAGTCCAAAGTGTTTCGCTTGAGCACCTATCCTACAAGATAGCACAGAAGGATCCAAATAGGATGACCAGACCTCATTTACCTCATCCTCATTGTCTGGGTCGAAAGCTGGAAAATCTTCAGTAAACCAATTGGGGTCAAACTCTCTAGTAACAAAGGGGGCATGCTGAGGTTTGAAAACATCAAAGTTAAGAATTTTTTTTCATGTACTTCATGAAAAGGGTCTTGTGATCAGTTTCTAAATGTTGAGGGGCTAATCGAATAATCCTCCTTCCTTCGATTGGACGATCAACCAACTCAGCTTCATATTCTTGAGGTACCCTCAAGTTGAATTCTTGTTCAAAAGTGGCATTCAACCACAACTGTAGCAACCACATGGGTCCAGCAACTAAAAACGAGGAACCATTTGTTGACTTCTTAATCTCATCACAGGCCAGGCCAATGGACTCATACAAAACAGCCAGAATTAATTTTCCTAAGCCAAAATGTCTACCCTCATGTATTTGGATGGCCATTGGGATAAACATTTTTGCTACTTGTAAAGAACGAGAGCAAAAAACATAATAAGATAACCAAAGAGTTAAAAAGGCTACGTGCTCAACACTACTAGTCTCTCCCTTTTCGATATTCTTCTCTATGAACTTAGTAAACGACAGCTCTGTTGGGTCAAACTCAATGTTGTCACTAGTATTCGAAGGATCGAAAGTTTCATCATTTGGTCGAAGACCAGTCAAGGCAGCTACATCTAAAAGTGTTGGGGTAAGCATTCCACATGGGAAGTGAAAAAGTGTTAGTGGATTTTTCCCAAAAATGCATAGCAGCAATTAAGTCATAAATCCCATAAGTTTTCCAATATTCCCCAAAGTCTTTTTCCATTCGATTCAGCCAAGGGATAAAGTACTTGGTATTGGGAATTACAGGGGCAGATCGAAATAATTTCGTAGTCAAAAACCCTAAATGACGCGTTTCACTAGAAAAGATTGGGGGTTCACATATACGGTAGCAAGGAAAGATCTCACTTACCTTCGAGCTCAACGATTCTTCGTCTGGAAGAGGACCTCCAAATGCATAAACATTCTTATTCACAGCATATGGAATCATCAACTCCGAATGCCAGATCTCGTTCTTTTCAGGATCGTCATGGGGTTGTGGAACCATAGGTTCCTTATCTTCGTAAAGGATAAAATTTCTCCATTTACCAGCGAAAGGAACTTTGACATCACGATTTCCTTCAGCCGTTGTTGATTGTTAAGGAAAAAAGTTTGTTGGAATTCACGTTTAGGAAAAGAATAAAACTTTCTGGAAAGTTTGAAGTGGTTAGGTTTAAACGGAATGAACAATGTGTTGTTTTGAGTGGGTTGAACTTGAAATCGTTGTTACAGTTTTCTTGGAAATTTCAGAGAGCAATGAAGTTGTTTGGAGTTTGCAGAAAACGTTTCAATGGAGAAGAAGGAGGGTATTTATAGATTTTGAATAAAGTCCCGAATTAAATAAATCAAAAATAAAGAAACTGTTCACATGCAGTTTTCCTTCAACTTCCGGAGCTGCCACCTGGTCCACTCACGCGAAAAAACAGGGTTTTCATTGATAGTGGTGGAAATGTCAGTTGAAAAGACTGCTAATAATGACGTCAGCGCAGTCTTGGGAAAACGTGAAGACTTTTTGTAGAAAGTGAATAAACGTTTCAATCTTAAAATGCCAACTCCTAATTTCATTCGAACCATTCAAATCGAAATTGGCATTTTGGGGGCAATTTGTTACTCCATATTTTTGTTTGAAACAAAATATGAAATAAAGATGAGTTAATTGTTTAAATGTACATATTGACAATATGTATACTTAGAAGTTAATTTAATCTTTTCAAAGGTTTTTTCTTTCGATTCGATTTTGATATAAAACGAAATCTTTCTGTATCGAAGGAAATTTGATTTCACGGAAATGTCCAAGTATTTTTCAAGTGTTTTCAAACGTCTCATAGTCACTTCGATTTCGACTACTAGCAACGGAGGCAACGTTTCAAAAACTGAGGACAGCGCATAAAGGCAAAGACACGCGTCATTTGGTCAAGAGGCAACCGTTACATAGCAGTTGAGATAGGAAGCCTATATATATGTATTTTGTAGTCAAAATCAGGGTCACAATTTCACATATGAAAATCCTTACAAAAACTCAGAGTACCCAAGCGTTCGAGCGAAATGAGTAATTACAAGGAAAAGTATGATTCTGTGAACCACTTTCTATTTGTAAATGTTTACATTCAAATGCAATTCTAAATTCCAGTAACTTTCAATTTATTGTTCATTTTAAGAAATTCATTCATTCGAATGAATTTTGCACTTGTCTTTTTAAATTCATTTTAAGTTTTCTGCAAAAGTTTACTTTTCTGCAAACCTTTTTTCATTCAAAGTACTTTATTCCATTGTTACTTTCATTTACATACTTTAAATTTAAGTTTCTTTAACAATATTTCCAAATCATGAACATTGAATGTTTTCTCATCACAAAAATGCACAAACATGTCCCAAGATTTACTAGTTGATCTTACCAGTAAATAAACTAGCGCTTGTTTACCAAAAACCAGTGTAAACACTCTCCCTCTCTCTTTCTCAATCCAGTAAACTCTTCGCTTTGTTGTTGTTATCCATCTTTAATATATGAGAAAAATATTATATTTTACAACCTTATAATATATTAATGAAGGAGGTGTGCAAGATATTCTAATATATATTAAGGATCTATTTTAATTGCTATTTGTCTTCTTCTTTTTTCATTTAGTTCTTCTATCTTTTATTGCATTGTGTATGATTGATCAGTGCATTTTGATGCACATTCTTCTACTATTGTACTTAGGCATTTCTCTAGTTTGTTTTATTATTTTTACTATTTTATTGAGTTTTTAGATTTAAGTTTATTTTTGTCTTTATTTTATTTTCGTATTTAAATTTCAGCATTAGTAACTATTTAATACATGTTTGCTGTGCAGATCATAACTTGAGCTACGAGTACCGAATTGAGGCATGCGAATATGCGTTGGAAAGCTAAGAGACATAGCTACAAGTTTCGTGTTGAGTGGAAAAGCTGTTTCGGAGTGAAAAAGTTTCGAATAATTCGGTGAAGTTTCAGACTTCATTTAGATTATATAATTTTGGCCCAAACTTGTAATAACAGCCCGTGACCTTTGGATTTCTTTTTTTCTCTTTACTTAAACTCAAAATCAGAATGGATGGTCACACTCTCTGCACTATTCACAAAAATTACAAAAGAAAAAAACACTCACAATTCCTATGGAGAGCTAATTTCTCAAGGATTAATCCGCTGTAAACCGTATCTCTGTTAACTTTGAGGTTATTATAATTTTCAAGCAATTTCAATTCCTTTTCAATTCTATCTATAATTCTGATTGCTTTAATCAGTTGCTATTGTTTGCTTAATTCAATTGCATATTTTATAGACTAGGATTGATTTATTTCGATTGGTGTATGTTCTGTTAATCGTAACCGCGTTTGCTTAATTCGTGTTTGCGTAATTTGTTTGCTTAATTCGGATTGAGGAACATATATCATATATTAGTTTCAATCACGCTTGCTGTTGTTACTATAATCGAAAGGGAATAGAATCCGTTTAGGGACTTGGGAATTATCTGATCAATGATTAGTTGGAGAACGACACAGTAGATTAATCGTTTTAGTTTATTTTATAATCACTTATTTTTAATCGCTATTTCTAATTCGAAACCAAACCCCCCATAATTTACAGTTTTCTTATTGATTCTAATATTGGTAAATCGATCAAGAGTCCTTGTGATACGATACTCGAGTGTCGCTTATTCTAAACTACATTTTATAATTTTAATTAATTTTGATCGCGTACGACATCGATCAATGATGTATTGAACTATTTGAAAATTATGAATGTTTTTATAGAGTTTTATACGTAAACAAAGTTTCAATCCAATTTTGTAATAACTGACTCGTTCTACCTGCCACTTGTACGGCCCAACACTTGAACAAATCAATGATATAGACAGTCAAAATTTGGTTGAAAATAAATGGTTGTGATTTTAATTGATTTGGTCATTTTTGGTCTGAACTCGACCGAAACCGACTATTGCTCAGGCCTAACATCAATGTCACAGTATAAATTCACAACATTTATTAAAATTGAATGGAAAAAAAGGTTGACAAATACAAGAGAAACAAAATGTTCCAAATTCATTTAGTTTAATGTAAAGTATCAATACAACCAACATACATATTCTTTTATTATTATTTAATAAAATAAAAAAAAAATTCAATGATTTTCTAGTTTTACATAATATTCTCACAAACTAAAAACTCTATCGTGATGATGCAGGGGGAATTCCAGGGGGAACACTATCAGAACAACACAAAATTTTATTTTGGGGATTCATACACATGCCACCTCTATCGAAGCCTTTGGTACCACAATATTGACTGCAATTTGAGATATTATTGCAGTGTTCTATGCACTGAAATTTCGGAGTTGATCCAATTGTCAATCCTCAACCATTTAAATGTTAGTTAATTCTATATTCAACATAAACTTAAAAATTAAAAATTCATGCATATAATATTTGAGATAGTAAATTTTATATTGAAATTGAAACTTAATCGCAAATTGTGTTACCTAAAGGGAGAATCAAAGCAATGCACAAAAACAAGAAAACAAAGGATTGATAAATTTTAAAATGCCATTGGATATAATTTCACCTTATGTTATATTTTGTTTGACATATATGACATGACCAATGTTCATTATATATAGTCCATTTTGTGATGTAGATTTAGGAAAAACATTTTGGAACCTTTGAATTGAAATATAGAAATGCACCATTGTGATCGATTCAATGTATTTAATAGTCTCATTGTATATCTAATATTTTAAAATCAAATATAAATTTTAGAAACCGCTTAAGAAAACTGTTACAACCTTATACCATAAATCCAAGTCAACAAATTGACTTTTTAAAATAGATAAATTCTTAAAACGAAATAAGATAAGGCATAAATTAAATTAATTATTTATATTAAAAAAATTAAAATGGAAATTCAAAATGAATAAAAAAAGAAGATTAATTCAATAAGTAAAGTAGCAAAAATATACATTTAAAAAGGTAAATGTTTATTAATAGAAGTGACACTTATGATTATTTATTTTACGGTCGTTTATCAATGGATTAATATATGAAAATAAATATTCTCAATCTAGTTATCTTATATATGCATTAAGGAAGTCGATCCATATCAAGAATACTAGAATGACCTAATAACAAGGGTCCAGCAGCAAGTACATATGACGTGCCCTCCTTGGTTCAGGGATAACGTAGCGCGGAAACATACCCACGATGTCATTCCACCTCGACATTAAAATTTCAGAAGCAATGATTGTCTCCTCGACACTTCAATAAATAAACACATACACTCATTTGTTATTTGATTTGTGATAAATGATTTATTCAACCCTCGTCTAGATCTATTTTATCAAAACATATTTAATTAAATCAATTATATATGTTACTGTATTAAATAATATTTAGCACAATTTAATTACATCTAATTAAATTAATTTAATCGTTCGTTCCATTGTCAATATTCTATGCGTGTGTATTACTTTATAGGTTCGCGTAATATTGAAAATAATATTAAATCTCCTATGTAATACTGTAAATAGTGAGCGCTAAATGAAGAAAAAGTTAGTCCCTTCGTTTTTTTTAAGTGTCCAGTTTTGTCGGATTTAGTGTTTCTATTTAACTGTCCATTTTGTGTTTTAAGGGTATGATTTGTCAATTGTACCCTTTTTTAATTACACTTATCTTTTTAAATAAATATTTATTTTTTATATATTTGAAAAACTAATTTTTTTTTTTTAAAAACAAAAAAGTTTGTTTATTGTTATATTCTATTGATAACAATAATCTGAAAATATTATTTTTGTATAACAATAAATCTATTGATGAGGGTATAATGGGAAGATAAGATGCAAAAATACAATTTCTTAATTTGGTGTTACTATTCAAAACGGACACTTAAAAAAAACGGAGGGAGTATATATTTATATTTTCAAAAAGTTGAAAACTAATAAAAAAGATTACTTTTCGAAGGATTTGCATCCTCTCCAATTTTTCTCAAAAGTGGTCATATTATAGTAATCTTAATAATTCATTCAATTTTTTCTCTCATGTTTGTCATGTTATATGCACTAGTAACTACTATTCTACTACAACATCCATTAAGGATGAGCACGGACCCGCACCTCGACTCGAAACTGATATAATCGATAATATATTGAAGTATCTGGTCGAATGTGGATTGGGTCTCGGATCAATAATTGCAAAAAAATTGGGCATGAACAGGTGCATACGGACGGGTGCAGGTCTCTTAAATTCTATCACTTGCTAACTGAAACCGACCGAACAACCATTTAGATGCAAATTATTATTTTTCCTTCTGTCCGTGTCTCTCTCAATCCAGTAAACTCTTCGCTTAGTTGATATCATCTATCTTTAATATAGGAGAAAATATTTTACAACCTTAAAATATGTTAACGAAGGAGGTGTAAAAAGATATTCTAATATATATTGTAGATCTATTTTAATTACTACTTCTCTTTGTTTTTTCATTTATTTCTTCTATCTTTTGTTGCATTGTGTATGATGTATTGAACTATTTGAAAATTGTGAATTTTTTTATAGAGTTTTATATGTAAACAAAGTTTCAATTCAACTTTGTAATAACTGACTCGTTCTACCCGCCACCTGTATGGCCCAACACTTGAACAAATCGAAGATATAGACGGTCATAATTTGGTTGAAATTAAATGGTTGCAATTTCTAATGGTTTGGTCATTCTCAGTCCCAACTCGACCAAAACCGATCATTGCTCAGACCTAACATCAATGTCACAGTATAAATTCTCAACATTTATTAAAATTGAATGGAAAAAAAGGTTGACAAATACAAGAGAAACAAAATGTTCCAAATTCATTTAGTTTAATGCAAAGAATCAATACATAACGTACATCAAACATACATTTATTATTATTATTTAATAAAATCATCAAAAATATTTCAATGATTTTTGGTTTTACATAATATTCTCACAAACTAAAAAATCTATCGTGATGATGCAGGGGGAACACTATAACAACAACATAGATTTTCCTTTTCGGGATGCATACACATGCCACCTCTATTGAAGCCCTTGGTACCACATAATTGAGCGCAATTTGAGATATTATTGCAGCTTCCTATGCACTGAAATTTTGGAGTTGATCCAATTGCCAATCCTGCAACCATTTAAATGTTAGTTAATTCTATATTCAACATAAACTTAAAAACTAAAAATTCATATAATATTTGTGATAGTAAATTTTATATTGAAAATGAAATTCAATCGCAAATTGTGTTACCTGAAGGGAGAATGAAAGCAATGCACAAAAGCAAGCAAACAAAGGATTGATAAATCGAAAAGGCCATTGTATATAATTTCACCTTTTGTTATATTTTGTTTTGACATATATGACATGACCAATGTTCATTATATATAGTCCATTTTGTGATGTAGATTTAGGAAAAACATTTTGGAACCTTTGAATTGAAATATAGAAATGCACTATTGTGATTGATTCAATGTATTTAATAGTCTCATTGTATATCTAATATTTTAAAATTAAATATAAATTTTAGAAACCGCTTAAGAAAACTGTTACAACCTTATACCATAAATCCAAGTCAACAAATTGACTTTTTAAAATAGATAAATTCTTAAACGAAATAAGATAAGGCATAAATTAAATTAATTATTTATATTAAAAAAAATTAAAATGGAAATTCAAAATGAATAAAAAAAGAAGATTAATTCAATAAGTAAAGTAGCAAAAATATACATTTAAAAAGGTAAATGTTTATTAATAGAAGTGACACTTATGATTATTTATTTTACGGTCGTTTATCAATGGATTAATATATGAAAACAAATATTCCCAATCTAGTTATCTTATATATGCATTAAGGAAGTCGATCCATATCAAGAATACTAGAATGACCTAATAACAAGGGTCCAGCAGCAAGTACATATGATGTGCCCTCCTTGGTTCAGGGATAACGTAGCGCGGAAACATACCCACGATGTCATTCCACCTCGACATTAAAATTTCAGAAGCAATGATTGTCTCCTTGTAACAGCCGGACTCTAATAAATAGCAATGGTGTTAATTAGAAACCCTTTTATTTTGTGAAAAAGTAAGAATCATGAGTATGAGTAGTAAGTGAATTAATTGGATGATAATGGCACCATTGTAATAAGGAAAAATTAAGAAGTACAGAATAGTAATATAAAAAGTATGCATGGAAATTGACTAGAGAGATGAAGGGCAGTGTAGTAATTGAACACCATTTACTTAACCACCTCACTACCTAAACCTTGGTTCATTCTTCATTCTCTGCAACTTAGAAACAGAAAAATAATCCCTCAATTCTCTCTTCTTCCTCACGAAATCATCACACCACCATAGAATCTTCAAATTTCATGAATTTCTCACATGCAATTACAAAATCATAACCCATAGATTGTAAGTTTTAAAGTGAGGTAAGTTTTAGTTTAAAGCATCATCTTTCCCTTTCCAATGATTCTAGAAGCCAAGATTGAAATTTAGTTTTTGCCCAAATCAAGAGATTGGAACAACAAGGCACATGAAGAATTAGATTGGAAATCAATAGAAACAAGGTAATGGACTTTCTTCCCCAATTCCTCTCTCAAACCCTAGCAATTTTCTATCTTTTATACCCAAATAGGATTATGACAATTGCTCTGGATGGTGAGGTGGAGAGCTTGCTTGTGAAGTTAGGAACCAAGGATTTATAAGTTGAACAATTGGAATAATTTGTGAGATAGTGCAGAATTCGTATTCTGGACATACCCTCACTAAAATAGTTTGTACTCTCTCCTCACAACTCCGTTTTCAATTCCGTTTGATCCTGTAGTTAGCTAATGCATTTCCGGTCAATTGGGCACCAGTTTCATAATATTTGGATAAGAATTGTGGTCTGGGCGGATTTTTGAAGTTAAGGGATCAACTCAGGATTTCTGCAGAATTGATATTTGACAGTGCTGCACTAAAATGGTATGAACTCCCTCTCTATAACTTCAAATTGCACGAGGCTGGTTTTATTGGAAGGCTAACTCAATTCTTGATTTCGTGGTTTTGGTTTCGTTGAAATTGGATGAGAAATGAGGTCGCTAGGAGTTTCTGAAGTTGGATGTATGATGCTGCAATTATGCAGAAAAATCTGCATTACTGTTTGAAGTGGTTCCGTTGCAAATACCGCTGTTCGACGAGCTTTGGAGATGTCGGTGGTACAATTCAAGCTCAATTTTCAGGTGGGTTCTTAGGTTAGTGTAGTTAGAATTTCCCCACTAATTGAACATTGCATGATAACATAGGTTTAGGGAAATTGAATGGTGTATGAGAGGAGTTTAATACCCAAAACTCTTCTCCATTTTAATTGTTATTGTACTTGTATCGTTAATGGCTGGATTGGACATGGAAATTTGATTTGGAATTTCTAGTTTTTCACTGATTTTACAGAACAGGGCTAAAATCCTGTGATACTCGCTAAGCGAGCTCTGGCGAACGTGCAACCATGAGTTGCAGGTTTTGGTCGCTGGCAGTCGCTGGCTGGCCAGAACCTTCTGACTCTGGTCGCTAGCAGTCGCTAGTACTCGCTGGGCGACCATGACAGAATTTTAGCCATTTGTTTTGATTTTGAAACTCAATACTGTTTTTAAAATTGTTATCCTTCCAAGTTTACTTTCCATTGACATTACGAGGTAATAATAATCGAAATGTTAATTACACGTTAGGAAATATTACAATTTAACTTAGGTTATAAACTAAGTTAGTTTCCCCGGGATTGGGATATATTGGTAGCTGTTGAAACTATAGATGTTTACATGTCAGTCGGAGAGTAAGTGGATTGTCTTCTGTACACCACTACAGGGATTCGATGAATCCGGAGTTGAGAGCAAGTGGTTGTCTTCTGTACACCACTACAGGGATTTGAGGAATCCGGAGTAAAATGTTTTAATAACAATTGTGATGCCGGAGGCTCCGTACCATAGTGCTTATGTCCACGAAGATTGGTGCGGAGGAGTGTGAGGCTCTCTGAGACCGGCTCACCTCAGAGTGTCCTTGCGGAGCTAAAATGAACTCAGATAATAATTGTGTGTTACACCTTATTGATCGTTTATATATATATATATATGTACACATATGTGATGCGCCTGTGATGCGTGAGGACTGACATTCAGGTTACCCGGTGTAGTCACCATTAGGAGGGTAGTAGAACTCACGAGGCTTAGTAGTCTCATCCCCCCCATTTTTCATCCTTTCAGATTACAGGTTCGCAATTGTCGCGGAGCTGAAGTGTAAAGATTCGGAATACATAGGTTACATTGAGGAGCTGACATCCAGATTATTCTTATCGTTGTATAAGATTCAGTTTATGTCATGTATAGTAGTTAGCTCAATATGTATTATTTTGTTGGATTTTTATAATCCAACTATGTATTGAATCTTTATGTAACGAAATTTTATTGTGTCCCGATTCAGTTATGTACACTTCTATTGATATTCTAAATAAATTGATATGGGGTGTTATACTCCTCGACACTTCAATATAAACACATACACTCATTTGTTATTTGATTTGTGATAAATGATTTATTCAACCCTCGTCTAGATCTATTTTATCAAAACATATTTAATTAAATCAATTATATATGTTACTGTATTAAATAATATTTAGCACAATTTAATTACATCTAATTAAATTAATTTAATCGTTCGTTCCATTGTCAATATTCTATGTGTGTGTATTAATTTATAGTAGGTTCGCGTAATATTGACAATAATATTAAATCTTCTATGTAATACTGTAAATAGTGAGCGCTATGAAGAAAAAGTTATATATTTATATTTTCAAAAAGTTGAAAACTAATAAAATAAATTACTTTTCGAAGGATTTGCATCCTCTCCAATTTTTCTCTCATGTGGTCATATTATAGTAATCTTAATAATTCATTCAATTTTTTCTCTCATGTTTGTCATGTTATATGCACTAGTAACTACTATTCTACTACAACATCCATTAAGGATGAGCACGGACCCACACCTCGACTCGAAACTGATATAATCGATAATATATTGAAGTATCTGGTCGAATGTGGATTGGGTCTCGGATCAACAATTGCAAAAAATTTGGGCATGAACAGGTGCATAAGGACGGGTGCAGGTCTCTAAAATTCTATCACTTGCTAACTGAAACCGACCGAACAACCATTTAGATGCAAATTATTATTTTTCCTTCTGTCTGTGTCTCTCTCAATCCAGTAAACTCTTCGCTTTGTTGATATCATCCATCTTTAATATAGGAGAAAATATTTTACAACCTTAAAATATGTTAACGAAGGAGGTGTAAAAAGATATTCTAATATATATTGTAGATCTATTTTAATTACTACTTCTCTTTGTTTTTTCATTTATTTCTTCTATCTTTTGTTGCATTGTGTATGATGTATTGAACTATTTGAAAATTGTGAATTTTTTTATAGAGTTTTATATGTAAACAAAGTTTCAATTCAACTTTGTAATAACTGACTCGTTCTACCCGCCACCTGTATGGCCCAACACTTGAACAAATCGAAGATATAGACGGTCAGAATTTGGTTGAAATTAAATGGTTGCGATTTCTAATGGTTTGGTCATTCTCAGTCCCAACTCGACCAAAACCGATCATTGCTCAGACCTAACATCAATGTCACAGTATAAATTCTCAACATTTATTAAAATTGAATGGAAAAAAAGGTTGACAAATACAAGAGAAACAAAATGTTCCAAATTCATTTAGTTTAATGCAAAGAATCAATACATAACGTACATCAAACATACATTTATTATTATTATTTAATAAAATCATCAAAAATATTTCAATGATTTTTGGTTTTACATAATATTCTCACAAACTAAAAAATCTATCGTGATGATGCAGGGGGAACACTATAACAACAACATAGATTTTCCTTTTCGGGATGCATACACATGCCACCTCTATTGAAGCCCTTGGTACCACATAATTGAGCGCAATTTGAGATATTATTGCAGCTTCCTATGCACTGAAATTTTGGAGTTGATCCAATTGCCAATCCTGCAACCATTTAAATGTTAGTTAATTCTATATTCAACATAAACTTAAAAACTAAAAATTCATATAATATTTGTGATAGTAAATTTTTTATATTGAAAATGAAATTCAATCGCAAATTGTGTTACCTGAAGGGAGAATCAAAGCAATGCACAAAAGCAAGCAAACAAAGGATTGATAAATCGAAAAGGATTTAATTGATATGCACCGACGGTGTAAAATAATTTTACACTGTCAACCAATACCAACCATGTTTTCCGCCACATCACCCCACTTTACCCCACTTTCTTGACATGACATGACAAAATGATGGTTATTTATTGGACGATGGTGTAAAACTATTTTACACCGTCGGTGCATATCAATTAAACTCAATCGAAAAGGCCATTGTATATAATTTCACCTTATGTTATATTTTGTTTTGACATATATGACATGACCAATGTTCATTATATATAGTCCATTTTGTGATGTAGATTTAGGAAAACCATTTTGGAACCTTTGAATTGAAATATAGAAATGCACTATTGTGATTGATTCAATGTATTTAATAGTCTCATTGTATATCTAATATTTTAAAATTAAATATAAATTTTAGAAACCGCTTAAGAAAACTGTTACAACCTTATACCATAAATCCAAGTCAACAAATTGACTTTTTAAAATAGATAAATTCTTAAAACGAAATAAGATAAGGCATAAATTTAATTAATTATTTATATTAAAAAAAATTAAAATGGAAATTCAAAATGAATAAAAAAAGAAGATTAATTCTATAAGTAAAGTAGCAAAAATATACATTTAAAAAGGTAAATGTTTATTAATAGAAGTGACACTTATGATTATTTATTTTTCGGTCGTTTATCAATGGGTTAATATATGAAAACAAATATTCCCAATCTAGTTATCTTATATATGCATTAAGGAAGTCGATCCATATTAAGAATACTAGAATGACCTAATAACAAGGGTCCAACAGCAAGTACATATGATGTGCCCTCCTTGGTTCAGGGATAACGTAGCGCGGAAACATACCCACGATGTCATTCCACCTCGACATTAAAATTTCAGAAGCAATGATTGTCTCCTCGACACTTCAATATAAACACATACACTCATTTGTTATTTGATTTGTGATAAATGATTTATTCAACCCTCGTCTAGATCTATTTTATCAAAACATATTTAATTAAATCAATTATATATGTTACTGTATTAAATAATATTTAGCACAATTTAATTACATCTAATTAAATTAATTTAATCGTTCGTTCCATTGTCAATATTCTATGTGTGTGTATTACTTTATAGTAGGTTCGCGTAATATTGACAATAATATTAAATCTTCTATGTAATACTGTAAATAGTGAGCGCTATGAAGAAAAAGTTATATATTTATATTTTCAAAAAGTTGAAAACTAATAAAAAAAATTACTTTTCGAAGGATTTGCATCCTCTCCAATTTTTCTCTCATGTGGTCATATTATAGTAATCTTAATAATTCAGTCAATTTTTTCTCTCATGTTTGTCATGTTATATGCACTAGTAACTACTATTCTACTACAACATCCATTAAGGATGAGCACGGACCCGCACCTCGACTCGAAACTGATATAATCGATAATATATTGAAGTATCTGGTCGAATGTGGATTGGGTCTCGGATCAACAATTGCAAAAAAATTGGGCATGAACAGGTGCATACGGACGGGTGCAGGTCTCTAACATTCTATCACTTGCTAACTGAAACCGACCGAACAACCATTTAGATGCAAATTATTATTTTTCCTTCTGTCTGTGTCTCTCTCAATCCAGTAAACTCTTCGCTTTGTTGATATCATCCATCTTTAATATAGGAGAAAATATTTTACAACCTTAAAATATGTTAACGAAGGAGGTGTAAAAAGATATTCTAATATATATTGTAGATCTATTTTAATTACTACTTCTCTTTGTTTTTTCATTTATTTCTTCTATCTTTTGTTGCATTGTGTATGATTTATTGAACTATTTGAAAATTGTGAATTTTTTTATAGAGTTTTATATGTAAACAAAGTTTCAATTCAACTTTGTAATAACTGACTCGTTCTACCCGCCACCTGTATGGCCCAACACTTGAACAAATCGAAGATATAGACGGTCATAATTTGGTTGAAATTAAATGGTTGCGATTTCTAATGGTTTGGTCATTCTCAGTCCCAACTCGACCAAAACCGATCATTGCTCAGACCTAACATCAATGTCACAGTATAAATTCTCAACATTTATTAAAATTGAATGGAAAAAAAGGTTGACAAATACAAGAGAAACAAAATGTTCCAAATTCATTTAGTTTAATGCAAAGAATCAATACATAACGTACATCAAACATACATTTATTATTATTATTTAATAAAATCATCAAAAATATTTCAATGATTTTTTGGTTTTACATAATATTCTCACAAACTAAAAAATCTATCGTGATGATGCAGGGGGAACACTATAACAACAACATAGATTTTCCTTTTCGGGATGCATACACATGCCACCTCTATTGAAGCCCTTGGTACCACATAATTGAGCGCAATTTGAGATATTATTGCAGCTTCCTATGCACTGAAATTTTGGAGTTGATCCAATTGCCAATCCTGCAACCATTTGAATGTTAGTTAATTCTATATTCAACATAAACTTAAAAACTAAAAATTCATATAATATTTGTGATAGTAAATTTTATATTGAAAATGAAATTCAATCGCAAATTGTGTTACCTGAAGGGAGAATCAAAGCAATGCACAAAAGCAAGCAAACAAAGGATTGATAAATCGAAAAGGCCATTGTATATAATTTCACCTTATGTTATATTTTGTTTTGACATATATGACATGACCAATGTTCATTATATATAGTCCATTTTGTGATGTAGATTTAGGAAAACCATTTTGGAACCTTTGAATTGAAATATAGAAATGCACTATTGTGATTGATTTAATGTATTTAATAGTCTCATTGTATATCTAATATTTTAAAATTAAATATAAATTTTAGAAACCGCTTAAGAAAACTGTTACAACCTTATATCATGAATCCAAGGTAACAAATTGACTTTTTAAAATAGATAAATTCTTAAAACGAAATAAGATAAGGCATAAATTAAATTAATTATTTATATTAAAAAAAATTAAAATGGAAATTCAAAATGAATAAAAAAAGAAGATTAATTCAATAAGTAAAGTAGCAAAAATATACATTTAAAAAGGTAAATGTTTATTAATAGAAGTGACACTTATGATTATTTATTTTTCGGTCGTTTATCAATGGATTAATATATGAAAACAAATATTCCCAATCTAGTTATCTTATATATGCATTAAGGAAGTCGATCCATATCAAGAATACTAGAATGACCTAATAACAAGGGTCGAACAGCAAGTACATATGATGTGCCCTCCTTGGTTCAGGGATAACGTAGCGCGGAAACATACCCATGATGTCATTCCACCTCGACATTAAAATTTCAGAAGCAATGATTGTCTCCTCGACACTTCAATATAAACACATACACTCATTTGTTATTTGATTTGTGATAAATGATTTATTCAACCCTCGTCTAGATCTATTTTATCAAAACATATTTAATTAAATCAATTATATATGTTACTGTATTAAATAATATTTAGCACAATTTAATTACATCTAATTAAATTAATTTAATCGTTCGTTCCATTGTCAATATTCTATGTGTGTGTATTACTTTATAGTAGGTTCGCGTAATATTGACAATAATATTAAATCTTCTATGTAATACTGTAAATAGTGAGCGCTATGAAGAAAAAGTTATATATTTATATTTTCAAAAAGTTGAAAACTAATAAAATAAATTACTTTTCGAAGGATTTGCATCCTCTCCAATTTTTCTCTCATGTGGTCATATTATAGTAATCTTAATAATTCATTCAATTTTTTCTCTCATGTTTGTCATGTTATATATACTAGTAACTACTATTCTACTACAACATCCATTAAGGATGAGCACGGACCCGCACCTCGACTCGAAACTGATATAATCGATAATATATTGAAGTATCTGGTCGAATGTGGATTGGGTCTCGGATCAACAATTGCAAAAAAATTGGGCATGAACAGGTGCATAAGGACGGGTGCAGGTCTCTAAAATTCTATCACTTGCTAACTGAAACCGACCGAACAACCATTTAGATGCAAATTATTATTTTTCCTTCTGTCTGTGTCTCTCTCAATCCAGTAAACTCTTCGCTTTGTTGATATCATCCATCTTTAATATAGGAGAAAATATTTTACAACCTTAAAATATGTTAACGAAGGAGGTGTAAAAAGATATTCTAATATATATTGTAGATCTATTTTAATTACTACTTCTCTTTGTTTTTTCATTTATTTCTTCTATCTTTTGTTGCATTGTGTATGATGTATTGAACTATTTGAAAATTGTGAATTTTTTTATAGAGTTTTATATGTAAACAAAGTTTCAATTCAACTTTGTAATAACTGACTCGTTCTACCCGCCACCTGTATGGCCCAACACTTGAACAAATCGAAGATATAGACGGTCAGAATTTGGTTGAAATTAAATGGTTGCGATTTCTAATGGTTTGGTCATTCTCAGTCCCAACTCGACCAAAACCGATCATTGCTCAGACCTAACATCAATGTCACAGTATAAATTCTCAACATTTATTAAAATTGAATGGAAAAAAAGGTTGACAAATACAAGAGAAACAAAATGTTCCAAATTCATTTAGTTTAATGCAAAGAATCAATACATAACGTACATCAAACATACATTTATTATTATTATTTAATAAAATCATCAAAAATATTTCAATGATTTTTGGTTTTACATAATATTCTCACAAACTAAAAAATCTATCGTGATGATGCAGGGGGAACACTATAACAACAACATAGATTTTCCTTTTCGGGATGCATACACATGCCACCTCTATTGAAGCCCTTGGTACCACATAATTGAGCGCAATTTGAGATATTATTGCAGCTTCCTATGCACTGAAATTTTGGAGTTGATCCAATTGCCAATCCTGCAACCATTTAAATGTTAGTTAATTCTATATTCAACATAAACTTAAAAACTAAAAATTCATATAATATTTGTGATAGTAAATTTTATATTGAAAATGAAATTCAATCGCAAATTGTGTTACCTGAAGGGAGAATCAAAGCAATGCACAAAAGCAAGCAAACAAAGGATTGATAAATCGAAAAGGCCATTGTATATAATTTCACCTTATGTTATATTTTGTTTTGACATATATGACATGACCAATGTTCATTATATATAGTCCATTTTGTGATGTAGATTTAGGAAAACCATTTTGGAACCTTTGAATTGAAATATAGAAATGCACTATTGTGATTGATTCAATGTATTTAATAGTCTCATTGTATATCTAATATTTTAAAATTAAATATAAATTTTAGAAACCGCTTAAGAAAACTGTTACAACCTTATACCATAAATCCAAGTCAACAAATTGACTTTTTAAAATAGATAAATTCTTAAAACGAAATAAGATAAGGCATAAATTAAATTAATTATTTATATTAAAAAAAATTAAAATGGAAATTCAAAATGAATAAAAAAAGAAGATTAATTCAATAAGTAAAGTAGCAAAAATATACATTTAAAAAGGTAAATGTTTATTAATAGAAGTGACACTTATGATTATTTATTTTTCGGTCGTTTATCAATGGATTAATATATGAAAACAAATATTCCCAATCTAGTTATCTTATATATGCATTAAGGAAGTCGATCCATATCAAGAATACTAGAATGACCTAATAACAAGGGTCGAACAGCAAGTACATATGATGTGCCCTCCTTGGTTCAGGGATAACGTAGCGCGGAAACATACCCACGATGTCATTCCACCTCGACATTAAAATTTCAGAAGCAATGATTGTCTCCTCGACACTTCAATATAAACACATACACTCATTTGTTATTTGATTTGTGATAAATGATTTATTCAACCCTCGTCTAGATCTATTTTATCAAAACATATTTAATTAAATCAATTATATATGTTACTGTATTAAATAATATTTAGCACAATTTAATTACATCTAATTAAATTAATTTAATCGTTCGTTCCATTGTCAATATTCTATGTGTGTGTATTACTTTATAGTAGGTTCGCGTAATATTGACAATAATATTAAATCTTCTATGTAATACTGTAAATAGTGAGCGCTATGAAGAAAAAGTTATATATTTATATTTTCAAAAAGTTGAAAACTAATAAAAAAAATTACTTTTCGAAGGATTTGCATCCTCTCCAATTTTTCTCTCATGTGGTCATATTATAGTAATCTTAATAATTCAGTCAATTTTTTCTCTCATGTTTGTCATGTTATATGCACTAGTAACTACTATTCTACTACAACATCCATTAAGGATGAGCACGGACCCGCACCTCGACTCGAAACTGATATAATCGATAATATATTGAAGTATCTGGTCGAATGTGGATTGGGTCTCGGATCAACAATTGCAAAAAAATTGGGCATGAACAGGTGCATACGGACGGGTGCAGGTCTCTAAAATTCTATCACTTGCTAACTGAAACCGACCGAACAACCATTTAGATGCAAATTATTATTTTTCCTTCTGTCTGTGTCTCTCTCAATCCAGTAAACTCTTCGCTTTGTTGATATCATCCATCTTTAATATAGGAGAAAATATTTTACAACCTTAAAATATGTTAACGAAGGAGGTGTAAAAAGATATTCTAATATATATTGTAGATCTATTTTAATTACTACTTCTCTTTGTTTTTTCATTTATTTCTTCTATCTTTTGTTGCATTGTGTATGATGTATTGAACTATTTGAAAATTGTGAATTTTTTTATAGAGTTTTATATGTAAACAAAGTTTCAATTCAACTTTGTAATAACTGACTCGTTCTACCCGCCACCTGTATGGCCCAACACTTGAACAAATCGAAGATATAGACGGTCATAATTTGGTTGAAATTAAATGGTTGCGATTTCTAATGGTTTGGTCATTCTCAGTCCCAACTCGACCAAAACCGATCATTGCTCAGACCTAACATCAATGTCACAGTATAAATTCTCAACATTTATTAAAATTGAATGGAAAAAAAGGTTGACAAATACAAGAGAAACAAAATGTTCCAAATTCATTTAGTTTAATGCAAAGAATCAATACATAACGTACATCAAACATACATTTATTATTATTATTTAATAAAATCATCAAAAATATTTCAATGATTTTTTGGTTTTACATAATATTCTCACAAACTAAAAAATCTATCGTGATGATGCAGGGGGAACACTATAACAACAACATAGATTTTCCTTTTCGGGATGCATACACATGCCACCTCTATTGAAGCCCTTGGTACCACATAATTGAGCGCAATTTGAGATATTATTGCAGCTTCCTATGCACTGAAATTTTGGAGTTGATCCAATTGCCAATCCTGCAACCATTTGAATGTTAGTTAATTCTATATTCAACATAAACTTAAAAACTAAAAATTCATATAATATTTGTGATAGTAAATTTTATATTGAAAATGAAATTCAATCGCAAATTGTGTTACCTGAAGGGAGAATCAAAGCAATGCACAAAAGCAAGCAAACAAAGGATTGATAAATCGAAAAGGCCATTGTATATAATTTCACCTTATGTTATATTTTGTTTTGACATATATGACATGACCAATGTTCATTATATATAGTCCATTTTGTGATGTAGATTTAGGAAAACCATTTTGGAACCTTTGAATTGAAATATAGAAATGCACTATTGTGATTGATTCAATGTATTTAATAGTCTCATTGTATATCTAATATTTTAAAATTAAATATAAATTTTAGAAACCGCTTAAGAAAACTGTTACAACCTTATATCATGAATCCAAGGTAACAAATTGACTTTTTAAAATAGATAAATTCTTAAAACGAAATAAGATAAGGCATAAATTAAATTAATTATTTATATTAAAAAAAATTAAAATGGAAATTCAAAATGAATAAAAAAAGAAGATTAATTCAATAAGTAAAGTAGCAAAAATATACATTTAAAAAGGTAAATGTTTATTAATAGAAGTGACACTTATGATTATTTATTTTTCGGTCGTTTATCAATGGATTAATATATGAAAACAAATATTCCCAATCTAGTTATCTTATATATGCATTAAGGAAGTCGATCCATATCAAGAATACTAGAATGACCTAATAACAAGGGTCGAACAGCAAGTACATATGATGTGCCCTCCTTGGTTCAGGGATAACGTAGCGCGGAAACATACCCACGATGTCATTCCACCTCGACATTAAAATTTCAGAAGCAATGATTGTCTCCTCGACACTTCAATATAAACACATACACTCATTTGTTATTTGATTTGTGATAAATGATTTATTCAACCCTCGTCTAGATCTATTTTATCAAAACATATTTAATTAAATCAATTATATATGTTACTGTATTAAATAATATTTAGCACAATTTAATTACATCTAATTAAATTAATTTAATCGTTCGTTCCATTGTCAATATTCTATGTGTGTGTATTACTTTATAGTAGGTTCGCGTAATATTGACAATAATATTAAATCTTCTATGTAATACTGTAAATAGTGAGCGCTATGAAGAAAAAGTTATATATTTATATTTTCAAAAAGTTGAAAACTAATAAAATAAATTACTTTTCGAAGGATTTGCATCCTCTCCAATTTTTCTCTCATGTGGTCATATTATAGTAATCTTAATAATTCATTCAATTTTTTCTCTCATGTTTGTCATGTTATATATACTAGTAACTACTATTCTACTACAACATCCATTAAGGATGAGCACGGACCCGCACCTCGACTCGAAACTGATATAATCGATAATATATTGAAGTATCTGGTCGAATGTGGATTGGGTCTCGGATCAACAATTGCAAAAAAATTGGGCATGAACAGGTGCATAAGGACGGGTGCAGGTCTCTAAAATTCTATCACTTGCTAACTGAAACCGACCGAACAACCATTTAGATGCAAATTATTATTTTTCCTTCTGTCTGTGTCTCTCTCAATCCAGTAAACTCTTCGCTTTGTTGATATCATCCATCTTTAATATAGGAGAAAATATTTTACAACCTTAAAATATGTTAACGAAGGAGGTGTAAAAAGATATTCTAATATATATTGTAGATCTATTTTAATTACTACTTCTCTTTGTTTTTTCATTTATTTCTTCTATCTTTTGTTGCATTGTGTATGATGTATTGAACTATTTGAAAATTGTGAATTTTTTTATAGAGTTTTATATGTAAACAAAGTTTCAATTCAACTTTGTAATAACTGACTCGTTCTACCCGCCACCTGTATGGCCCAACACTTGAACAAATCGAAGATATAGACGGTCAGAATTTGGTTGAAATTAAATGGTTGCGATTTCTAATGGTTTGGTCATTCTCAGTCCCAACTCGACCAAAACCGATCATTGCTCATACCTAACATCAATGTCACAGTATAAATTCTCAACATTTATTAAAATTGAATGGAAAAAAAGGTTGACAAATACAAGAGAAACAAAATGTTCCAAATTCATTTAGTTTAATGCAAAGAATCAATACATAACGTACATCAAACATACATTTATTATTATTATTTAATAAAATCATCAAAAATATTTCAATGATTTTTGGTTTTACATAATATTCTCACAAACTAAAAAATCTATCGTGATGATGCAGGGGGAACACTATAACAACAACATAGATTTTCCTTTTCGGGATGCATACACATGCCACCTCTATTGAAGCCCTTGGTACCACATAATTGAGCGCAATTTGAGATATTATTGCAGCTTCCTATGCACTGAAATTTTGGAGTTGATCCAATTGCCAATCCTGCAACCATTTAAATGTTAGTTAATTCTATATTCAACATAAACTTAAAAACTAAAAATTCATATAATATTTGTGATAGTAAATTTTATATTGAAAATGAAATTCAATCGCAAATTGTGTTACCTGAAGGGAGAATCAAAGCAATGCACAAAAGCAAGCAAACAAAGGATTGATAAATCGAAAAGGCCATTGTATATAATTTCACCTTATGTTATATTTTGTTTTGACATATATGACATGACCAATGTTCATTATATATAGTCCATTTTGTGATGTAGATTTAGGAAAACCATTTTGGAACCTTTGAATTGAAATATAGAAATGCACTATTGTGATTGATTCAATGTATTTAATAGTCTCATTGTATATCTAATATTTTAAAATTAAATATAAATTTTAGAAACCGCTTAAGAAAACTGTTACAACCTTATACCATAAATCCAAGTCAACAAATTGACTTTTTAAAATAGATAAATTCTTAAAACGAAATAAGATAAGGCATAAATTAAATTAATTATTTATATTAAAAAAAATTAAAATGGAAATTCAAAATGAATAAAAAAAGAAGATTAATTCAATAAGTAAAGTAGCAAAAATATACATTTAAAAAGGTAAATGTTTATTAATAGAAGTGACACTTATGATTATTTATTTTTCGGTCGTTTATCAATGGATTAATATATGAAAACAAATATTCCCAATCTAGTTATCTTATATATGCATTAAGGAAGTCGATCCATATCAAGAATACTAGAATGACCTAATAACAAGGGTCGAACAGCAAGTACATATGATGTGCCCTCCTTGGTTCAGGGATAACGTAGCGCGGAAACATACCCACGATGTCATTCCACCTCGACATTAAAATTTCAGAAGCAATGATTGTCTCCTCGACACTTCAATATAAACACATACACTCATTTGTTATTTGATTTGTGATAAATGATTTATTCAACCCTCGTCTAGATCTATTTTATCAAAACATATTTAATTAAATCAATTATATATGTTACTGTATTAAATAATATTTAGCACAATTTAATTACATCTAATTAAATTAATTTAATCGTTCGTTCCATTGTCAATATTCTATGTGTGTGTATTACTTTATAGTAGGTTCGCGTAATATTGACAATAATATTAAATCTTCTATGTAATACTGTAAATAGTGAGCGCTATGAAGAAAAAGTTATATATTTATATTTTCAAAAAGTTGAAAACTAATAAAAAAAATTACTTTTCGAAGGATTTGCATCCTCTCCAATTTTTCTCTCATGTGGTCATATTATAGTAATCTTAATAATTCAGTCAATTTTTTCTCTCATGTTTGTCATGTTATATGCACTAGTAACTACTATTCTACTACAACATCCATTAAGGATGAGCACGGACCCGCACCTCGACTCGAAACTGATATAATCGATAATATATTGAAGTATCTGGTCGAATGTGGATTGGGTCTCGGATCAACAATTGCAAAAAAATTGGGCATGAACAGGTGCATACGGACGGGTGCAGGTCTCTAAAATTCTATCACTTGCTAACTGAAACCGACCGAACAACCATTTAGATGCAAATTATTATTTTTCCTTCTGTCTGTGTCTCTCTCAATCCAGTAAACTCTTCGCTTTGTTGATATCATCCATCTTTAATATAGGAGAAAATATTTTACAACCTTAAAATATGTTAACGAAGGAGGTGTAAAAAGATATTCTAATATATATTGTAGATCTATTTTAATTACTACTTCTCTTTGTTTTTTCATTTATTTCTTCTATCTTTTGTTGCATTGTGTATGATGTATTGAACTATTTGAAAATTGTGAATTTTTTTATAGAGTTTTATATGTAAACAAAGTTTCAATTCAACTTTGTAATAACTGACTCGTTCTACCCGCCACCTGTATGGCCCAACACTTGAACAAATCGAAGATATAGACGGTCATAATTTGGTTGAAATTAAATGGTTGCGATTTCTAATGGTTTGGTCATTCTCAGTCCCAACTCGACCAAAACCGATCATTGCTCAGACCTAACATCAATGTCACAGTATAAATTCTCAACATTTATTAAAATTGAATGGAAAAAAAGGTTGACAAATACAAGAGAAACAAAATGTTCCAAATTCATTTAGTTTAATGCAAAGAATCAATACATAACGTACATCAAACATACATTTATTATTATTATTTAATAAAATCATCAAAAATATTTCAATGATTTTTTGGTTTTACATAATATTCTCACAAACTAAAAAATCTATCGTGATGATGCAGGGGGAACACTATAACAACAACATAGATTTTCCTTTTCGGGATGCATACACATGCCACCTCTATTGAAGCCCTTGGTACCACATAATTGAGCGCAATTTGAGATATTATTGCAGCTTCCTATGCACTGAAATTTTGGAGTTGATCCAATTGCCAATCCTGCAACCATTTAAATGTTAGTTAATTCTATATTCAACATAAACTTAAAAACTAAAAATTCATATAATATTTGTGATAGTAAATTTTATATTGAAAATGAAATTCAATCGCAAATTGTGTTACCTGAAGGGAGAATCAAAGCAATGCACAAAAGCAAGCAAACAAAGGATTGATAAATCGAAAAGGCCATTGTATATAATTTCACCTTATGTTATATTTTGTTTTGACATATATGACATGACCAATGTTCATTATATATAGTCCATTTTGTGATGTAGATTTAGGAAAACCATTTTGGAACCTTTGAATTGAAATATAGAAATGCACTATTGTGATTGATTCAATGTATTTAATAGTCTCATTGTATATCTAATATTTTAAAATTAAATATAAATTTTAGAAACCGCTTAAGAAAACTGTTACAACCTTATATCATGAATCCAAGGTAACAAATTGACTTTTTAAAATAGATAAATTCTTAAAACGAAATAAGATAAGGCATAAATTAAATTAATTATTTATATTAAAAAAAATTAAAATGGAAATTCAAAATGAATAAAAAAAGAAGATTAATTCAATAAGTAAAGTAGCAAAAATATACATTTAAAAAGGTAAATGTTTATTAATAGAAGTGACACTTATGATTATTTATTTTTCGGTCGTTTATCAATGGATTAATATATGAAAACAAATATTCCCAATCTAGTTATCTTATATATGCATTAAGGAAGTCGATCCATATCAAGAATACTAGAATGACCTAATAACAAGGGTCGAACAGCAAGTACATATGATGTGCCCTCCTTGGTTCAGGGATAACGTAGCGCGGAAACATACCCACGATGTCATTCCACCTCGACATTAAAATTTCAGAAGCAATGATTGTCTCCTCGACACTTCAATATAAACACATACACTCATTTGTTATTTGATTTGTGATAAATGATTTATTCAACCCTCGTCTAGATCTATTTTATCAAAACATATTTAATTAAATCAATTATATATGTTACTGTATTAAATAATATTTAGCACAATTTAATTACATCTAATTAAATTAATTTAATCGTTCGTTCCATTGTCAATATTCTATGTGTGTGTATTACTTTATAGTAGGTTCGCGTAATATTGACAATAATATTAAATCTTCTATGTAATACTGTAAATAGTGAGCGCTATGAAGAAAAAGTTATATATTTATATTTTCAAAAAGTTGAAAACTAATAAAATAAATTACTTTTCGAAGGATTTGCATCCTCTCCAATTTTTCTCTCATGTGGTCATATTATAGTAATCTTAATAATTCATTCAATTTTTTCTCTCATGTTTGTCATGTTATATATACTAGTAACTACTATTCTACTACAACATCCATTAAGGATGAGCACGGACCCGCACCTCGACTCGAAACTGATATAATCGATAATATATTGAAGTATCTGGTCGAATGTGGATTGGGTCTCGGATCAACAATTGCAAAAAAATTGGGCATGAACAGGTGCATAAGGACGGGTGCAGGTCTCTAAAATTCTATCACTTGCTAACTGAAACCGACCGAACAACCATTTAGATGCAAATTATTATTTTTCCTTCTGTCTGTGTCTCTCTCAATCCAGTAAACTCTTCGCTTTGTTGATATCATCCATCTTTAATATAGGAGAAAATATTTTACAACCTTAAAATATGTTAACGAAGGAGGTGTAAAAAGATATTCTAATATATATTGTAGATCTATTTTAATTACTACTTCTCTTTGTTTTTTCATTTATTTCTTCTATCTTTTGTTGCATTGTGTATGATGTATTGAACTATTTGAAAATTGTGAATTTTTTTATAGAGTTTTATATGTAAACAAAGTTTCAATTCAACTTTGTAATAACTGACTCGTTCTACCCGCCACCTGTATGGCCCAACACTTGAACAAATCGAAGATATAGACGGTCATAATTTGGTTGAAATTAAATGGTTGCGATTTCTAATGGTTTGGTCATTCTCAGTCCCAACTCGACCAAAACCGATCATTGCTCAGACCTAACATCAATGTCACAGTATAAATTCTCAACATTTATTAAAATTGAATGGAAAAAAAGGTTGACAAATACAAGAGAAACAAAATGTTCCAAATTCATTTAGTTTAATGCAAAGAATCAATACATAACGTACATCAAACATACATTTATTATTATTATTTAATAAAATCATCAAAAATATTTCAATGATTTTTTGGTTTTACATAATATTCTCACAAACTAAAAAATCTATCGTGATGATGCAGGGGGAACACTATAACAACAACATAGATTTTCCTTTTCGGGATGCATACACATGCCACCTCTATTGAAGCCCTTGGTACCACATAATTGAGCGCAATTTGAGATATTATTGCAGCTTCCTATGCACTGAAATTTTGGAGTTGATCCAATTGCCAATCCTGCAACCATTTAAATGTTAGTTAATTCTATATTCAACATAAACTTAAAAACTAAAAATTCATATAATATTTGTGATAGTAAATTTTATATTGAAAATGAAATTCAATCGCAAATTGTGTTACCTGAAGGGAGAATCAAAGCAATGCACAAAAGCAAGCAAACAAAGGATTGATAAATCGAAAAGGCCATTGTATATAATTTCACCTTATGTTATATTTTGTTTTGACATATATGACATGACCAATGTTCATTATATATAGTCCATTTTGTGATGTAGATTTAGGAAAACCATTTTGGAACCTTTGAATTGAAATATAGAAATGCACTATTGTGATTGATTCAATGTATTTAATAGTCTCATTGTATATCTAATATTTTAAAATTAAATATAAATTTTAGAAACCGCTTAAGAAAACTGTTACAACCTTATATCATGAATCCAAGGTAACAAATTGACTTTTTAAAATAGATAAATTCTTAAAACGAAATAAGATAAGGCATAAATTAAATTAATTATTTATATTAAAAAAAATTAAAATGGAAATTCAAAATGAATAAAAAAAGAAGATTAATTCAATAAGTAAAGTAGCAAAAATATACATTTAAAAAGGTAAATGTTTATTAATAGAAGTGACACTTATGATTATTTATTTTTCGGTCGTTTATCAATGGATTAATATATGAAAACAAATATTCCCAATCTAGTTAT
This sequence comes from Trifolium subterraneum, assembly GCA_951799995.1. Lineage (NCBI taxonomy): Eukaryota > Viridiplantae > Streptophyta > Magnoliopsida > Fabales > Fabaceae > Trifolium > Trifolium subterraneum. The sequence continues at coordinate 48,316,770 of OX637464.1, read as the reverse complement.
CTTATATATGCATTAAGGAAGTCGATCCATATCAAGAATACTAGAATGACCTAATAACAAGGGTCGAACAGCAAGTACATATGATGTGCCCTCCTTGGTTCAGGGATAACGTAGCGCGGAAACATACCCACGATGTCATTCCACCTCGACATTAAAATTTCAGAAGCAATGATTGTCTCCTCGACACTTCAATATAAACACATACACTCATTTGTTATTTGATTTGTGATAAATGATTTATTCAACCCTCGTCTAGATCTATTTTATCAAAACATATTTAATTAAATCAATTATATATGTTACTGTATTAAATAATATTTAGCACAATTTAATTACATCTAATTAAATTAATTTAATCGTTCGTTCCATTGTCAATATTCTATGTGTGTGTATTACTTTATAGTAGGTTCGCGTAATATTGACAATAATATTAAATCTTCTATGTAATACTGTAAATAGTGAGCGCTATGAAGAAAAAGTTATATATTTATATTTTCAAAAAGTTGAAAACTAATAAAATAAATTACTTTTCGAAGGATTTGCATCCTCTCCAATTTTTCTCTCATGTGGTCATATTATAGTAATCTTAATAATTCATTCAATTTTTTCTCTCATGTTTGTCATGTTATATATACTAGTAACTACTATTCTACTACAACATCCATTAAGGATGAGCACGGACCCGCACCTCGACTCGAAACTGATATAATCGATAATATATTGAAGTATCTGGTCGAATGTGGATTGGGTCTCGGATCAACAATTGCAAAAAAATTGGGCATGAACAGGTGCATAAGGACGGGTGCAGGTCTCTAAAATTCTATCACTTGCTAACTGAAACCGACCGAACAACCATTTAGATGCAAATTATTATTTTTCCTTCTGTCTGTGTCTCTCTCAATCCAGTAAACTCTTCGCTTTGTTGATATCATCCATCTTTAATATAGGAGAAAATATTTTACAACCTTAAAATATGTTAACGAAGGAGGTGTAAAAAGATATTCTAATATATATTGTAGATCTATTTTAATTACTACTTCTCTTTGTTTTTTCATTTATTTCTTCTATCTTTTGTTGCATTGTGTATGATGTATTGAACTATTTGAAAATTGTGAATTTTTTTATAGAGTTTTATATGTAAACAAAGTTTCAATTCAACTTTGTAATAACTGACTCGTTCTACCCGCCACCTGTATGGCCCAACACTTGAACAAATCGAAGATATAGACGGTCATAATTTGGTTGAAATTAAATGGTTGCGATTTCTAATGGTTTGGTCATTCTCAGTCCCAACTCGACCAAAACCGATCATTGCTCAGACCTAACATCAATGTCACAGTATAAATTCTCAACATTTATTAAAATTGAATGGAAAAAAAGGTTGACAAATACAAGAGAAACAAAATGTTCCAAATTCATTTAGTTTAATGCAAAGAATCAATACATAACGTACATCAAACATACATTTATTATTATTATTTAATAAAATCATCAAAAATATTTCAATGATTTTTTGGTTTTACATAATATTCTCACAAACTAAAAAATCTATCGTGATGATGCAGGGGGAACACTATAACAACAACATAGATTTTCCTTTTCGGGATGCATACACATGCCACCTCTATTGAAGCCCTTGGTACCACATAATTGAGCGCAATTTGAGATATTATTGCAGCTTCCTATGCACTGAAATTTTGGAGTTGATCCAATTGCCAATCCTGCAACCATTTAAATGTTAGTTAATTCTATATTCAACATAAACTTAAAAACTAAAAATTCATATAATATTTGTGATAGTAAATTTTATATTGAAAATGAAATTCAATCGCAAATTGTGTTACCTGAAGGGAGAATCAAAGCAATGCACAAAAGCAAGCAAACAAAGGATTGATAAATCGAAAAGGCCATTGTATATAATTTCACCTTATGTTATATTTTGTTTTGACATATATGACATGACCAATGTTCATTATATATAGTCCATTTTGTGATGTAGATTTAGGAAAACCATTTTGGAACCTTTGAATTGAAATATAGAAATGCACTATTGTGATTGATTCAATGTATTTAATAGTCTCATTGTATATCTAATATTTTAAAATTAAATATAAATTTTAGAAACCGCTTAAGAAAACTGTTACAACCTTATATCATGAATCCAAGGTAACAAATTGACTTTTTAAAATAGATAAATTCTTAAAACGAAATAAGATAAGGCATAAATTAAATTAATTATTTATATTAAAAAAAATTAAAATGGAAATTCAAAATGAATAAAAAAAGAAGATTAATTCAATAAGTAAAGTAGCAAAAATATACATTTAAAAAGGTAAATGTTTATTAATAGAAGTGACACTTATGATTATTTATTTTTCGGTCGTTTATCAATGGATTAATATATGAAAACAAATATTCCCAATCTAGTTATCTTATATATGCATTAAGGAAGTCGATCCATATCAAGAATACTAGAATGACCTAATAACAAGGGTCGAACAGCAAGTACATATGATGTGCCCTCCTTGGTTCAGGGATAACGTAGCGCGGAAACATACCCACGATGTCATTCCACCTCGACATTAAAATTTCAGAAGCAATGATTGTCTCCTCGACACTTCAATATAAACACATACACTCATTTGTTATTTGATTTGTGATAAATGATTTATTCAACCCTCGTCTAGATCTATTTTATCAAAACATATTTAATTAAATCAATTATATATGTTACTGTATTAAATAATATTTAGCACAATTTAATTACATCTAATTAAATTAATTTAATCGTTCGTTCCATTGTCAATATTCTATGTGTGTGTATTACTTTATAGTAGGTTCGCGTAATATTGACAATAATATTAAATCTTCTATGTAATACTGTAAATAGTGAGCGCTATGAAGAAAAAGTTATATATTTATATTTTCAAAAAGTTGAAAACTAATAAAATAAATTACTTTTCGAAGGATTTGCATCCTCTCCAATTTTTCTCTCATGTGGTCATATTATAGTAATCTTAATAATTCATTCAATTTTTTCTCTCATGTTTGTCATGTTATATATACTAGTAACTACTATTCTACTACAACATCCATTAAGGATGAGCACGGACCCGCACCTCGACTCGAAACTGATATAATCGATAATATATTGAAGTATCTGGTCGAATGTGGATTGGGTCTCGGATCAACAATTGCAAAAAAATTGGGCATGAACAGGTGCATAAGGACGGGTGCAGGTCTCTAAAATTCTATCACTTGCTAACTGAAACCGACCGAACAACCATTTAGATGCAAATTATTATTTTTCCTTCTGTCTGTGTCTCTCTCAATCCAGTAAACTCTTCGCTTTGTTGATATCATCCATCTTTAATATAGGAGAAAATATTTTACAACCTTAAAATATGTTAACGAAGGAGGTGTAAAAAGATATTCTAATATATATTGTAGATCTATTTTAATTACTACTTCTCTTTGTTTTTTCATTTATTTCTTCTATCTTTTGTTGCATTGTGTATGATGTATTGAACTATTTGAAAATTGTGAATTTTTTTATAGAGTTTTATATGTAAACAAAGTTTCAATTCAACTTTGTAATAACTGACTCGTTCTACCCGCCACCTGTATGGCCCAACACTTGAACAAATCGAAGATATAGACGGTCATAATTTGGTTGAAATTAAATGGTTGCGATTTCTAATGGTTTGGTCATTCTCAGTCCCAACTCGACCAAAACCGATCATTGCTCAGACCTAACATCAATGTCACAGTATAAATTCTCAACATTTATTAAAATTGAATGGAAAAAAAGGTTGACAAATACAAGAGAAACAAAATGTTCCAAATTCATTTAGTTTAATGCAAAGAATCAATACATAACGTACATCAAACATACATTTATTATTATTATTTAATAAAATCATCAAAAATATTTCAATGATTTTTTGGTTTTACATAATATTCTCACAAACTAAAAAATCTATCGTGATGATGCAGGGGGAACACTATAACAACAACATAGATTTTCCTTTTCGGGATGCATACACATGCCACCTCTATTGAAGCCCTTGGTACCACATAATTGAGCGCAATTTGAGATATTATTGCAGCTTCCTATGCACTGAAATTTTGGAGTTGATCCAATTGCCAATCCTGCAACCATTTAAATGTTAGTTAATTCTATATTCAACATAAACTTAAAAACTAAAAATTCATATAATATTTGTGATAGTAAATTTTATATTGAAAATGAAATTCAATCGCAAATTGTGTTACCTGAAGGGAGAATCAAAGCAATGCACAAAAGCAAGCAAACAAAGGATTGATAAATCGAAAAGGCCATTGTATATAATTTCACCTTATGTTATATTTTGTTTTGACATATATGACATGACCAATGTTCATTATATATAGTCCATTTTGTGATGTAGATTTAGGAAAACCATTTTGGAACCTTTGAATTGAAATATAGAAATGCACTATTGTGATTGATTCAATGTATTTAATAGTCTCATTGTATATCTAATATTTTAAAATTAAATATAAATTTTAGAAACCGCTTAAGAAAACTGTTACAACCTTATATCATGAATCCAAGGTAACAAATTGACTTTTTAAAATAGATAAATTCTTAAAACGAAATAAGATAAGGCATAAATTAAATTAATTATTTATATTAAAAAAAATTAAAATGGAAATTCAAAATGAATAAAAAAAGAAGATTAATTCAATAAGTAAAGTAGCAAAAATATACATTTAAAAAGGTAAATGTTTATTAATAGAAGTGACACTTATGATTATTTATTTTTCGGTCGTTTATCAATGGATTAATATATGAAAACAAATATTCCCAATCTAGTTATCTTATATATGCATTAAGGAAGTCGATCCATATCAAGAATACTAGAATGACCTAATAACAAGGGTCGAACAGCAAGTACATATGATGTGCCCTCCTTGGTTCAGGGATAACGTAGCGCGGAAACATACCCACGATGTCATTCCACCTCGACATTAAAATTTCAGAAGCAATGATTGTCTCCTCGACACTTCAATATAAACACATACACTCATTTGTTATTTGATTTGTGATAAATGATTTATTCAACCCTCGTCTAGATCTATTTTATCAAAACATATTTAATTAAATCAATTATATATGTTACTGTATTAAATAATATTTAGCACAATTTAATTACATCTAATTAAATTAATTTAATCGTTCGTTCCATTGTCAATATTCTATGTGTGTGTATTACTTTATAGTAGGTTCGCGTAATATTGACAATAATATTAAATCTTCTATGTAATACTGTAAATAGTGAGCGCTATGGAGAAAAAGTTATATATTTATATTTTCAAAAAGTTGAAAACTAATAAAATAAATTACTTTTCGAAGGATTTGCATCCTCTCCAATTTTTCTCTCATGTGGTCATATTATAGTAATCTTAATAATTCATTCAATTTTTTCTCTCATGTTTGTCATGTTATATATACTAGTAACTACTATTCTACTACAACATCCATTAAGGATGAGCACGGACCCGCACCTCGACTCGAAACTGATATAATCGATAATATATTGAAGTATCTGGTCGAATGTGGATTGGGTCTCGGATCAACAATTGCAAAAAAATTGGGCATGAACAGGTGCATAAGGACGGGTGCAGGTCTCTAAAATTCTATCACTTGCTAACTGAAACCGACCGAACAACCATTTAGATGCAAATTATTATTTTTCCTTCTGTCTGTGTCTCTCTCAATCCAGTAAACTCTTCGCTTTGTTGATATCATCCATCTTTAATATAGGAGAAAATATTTTACAACCTTAAAATATGTTAACGAAGGAGGTGTAAAAAGATATTCTAATATATATTGTAGATCTATTTTAATTACTACTTCTCTTTGTTTTTTCATTTATTTCTTCTATCTTTTGTTGCATTGTGTATGATGTATTGAACTATTTGAAAATTGTGAATTTTTTTATAGAGTTTTATATGTAAACAAAGTTTCAATTCAACTTTGTAATAACTGACTCGTTCTACCCGCCATTCTCAGTCCCAACTCGACCAAAACCGATCATTGCTCAGACCTAACATCAATGTCACAGTATAAATTCTCAACATTTATTAAAATTGAATGGAAAAAAAGGTTGACAAATACAAGAGAAACAAAATGTTCCAAATTCATTTAGTTTAATGCAAAGAATCAATACATAACGTACATCAAACATACATTTATTATTATTATTTAATAAAATCATCAAAAATATTTCAATGATTTTTTGGTTTTACATAATATTCTCACAAACTAAAAAATCTATCGTGATGATGCAGGGGGAACACTATAACAACAACATAGATTTTCCTTTTCGGGATGCATACACATGCCACCTCTATTGAAGCCCTTGGTACCACATAATTGAGCGCAATTTGAGATATTATTGCAGCTTCCTATGCACTGAAATTTTGGAGTTGATCCAATTGCCAATCCTGCAACCATTTAAATGTTAGTTAATTCTATATTCAACATAAACTTAAAAACTAAAAATTCATATAATATTTGTGATAGTAAATTTTATATTGAAAATGAAATTCAATCGCAAATTGTGTTACCTGAAGGGAGAATCAAAGCAATGCACAAAAGCAAGCAAACAAAGGATTGATAAATCGAAAAGGCCATTGTATATAATTTCACCTTATGTTATATTTTGTTTTGACATATATGACATGACCAATGTTCATTATATATAGTCCATTTTGTGATGTAGATTTAGGAAAACCATTTTGGAACCTTTGAATTGAAATATAGAAATGCACTATTGTGATTGATTCAATGTATTTAATAGTCTCATTGTATATCTAATATTTTAAAATTAAATATAAATTTTAGAAACCGCTTAAGAAAACTGTTACAACCTTATATCATGAATCCAAGGTAACAAATTGACTTTTTAAAATAGATAAATTCTTAAAACGAAATAAGATAAGGCATAAATTAAATTAATTATTTATATTAAAAAAAATTAAAATGGAAATTCAAAATGAATAAAAAAAGAAGATTAATTCTATAAGTAAAGTAGCAAAAATATACATTTAAAAAGGTAAATGTTTATTAATAGAAGTGACACTTATGATTATTTATTTTTCGGTCGTTTATCAATGGATTAATATATGAAAACAAATATTCCCAATCTAGTTATCTTATATATGCATTAAGGAAGTCGATCCATATCAAGAATACTAGAATGACCTAATAACAAGGGTCCAACAGCAAGTACATATGATGTGCCCTGATAACTCTACATGAGTAGTGTGTTTTTATTCTAATTACAAGACTTGTTGACGCAATTTAGGAGGTTTTTACTATGTTTTTATGCAATAGTTAGTAGAAATTACATCAGGTACAAGAATAGTGAAAGAAACAAGAATGTGAAGAAAAAGCATTTACCAGAGAGTTATTCTGTCAAATGGCGCGCGGCGCCGGGATATTGGCGCGCGGCGCCAAATCAGTTCAAAACAAAGGAGCGGTCTCTGTTGTTTGGCGCGCGGCGCCGGAAGTTTGGCGCGCGGCGCCAGCACGTGACCTAGCTCTATATATTTGATTTTCTGAATCAAAAAAACGTACAGAATTTTACGGCGAAACGGCAGACTTTTGAAGGCGATCAGAGAACTTATTGTAATGCTTTCTTTCACCTTTATTGATGTAATTTACTCTTTAATTATGTCTAGCTAAACTTCCATGATTGGATCTTAGGGGATTCTAATTGTTATTGTTCTTGAACCATGTAGTTTCATATGTTATGTTTAATTAATTACGAAGTTAGTTTCATCAATTCTTCCTTGTGCTTAATGCTTTACATGATTTGATCACTTGTGTGATGAACTTAATAATTTGTTTTACTATGAGAATAGGAATAAATTATTGACCTAGGAATTATTGTAAAATTGGTTTACACTTAAGAGATTTTGGTTTACTAATTGAGATTAAAGATTAAAGCGCAACTTCCTCCCGGATCATAAATCATCCTAAGAGATTAGCGGAGTTTATGATCAAGGGAGAGGATTATGTTATCAAGAGATTGAGCATAGTTATTTATTTTAATCAAATCGTGAAACTAGTTTGGTAATTTGTTAACATACATGAACTACCGAGACAATAATAATTAGATGAACCGAAAAGGTCCAATCGCTTCTCCTTCTTAAGTCAAACCCTATTTTCAAAGTATTTTCTCCAACAAACCTAGAAAAATCCCCCCTTTTATATTAATGTCAATTTACCTAAATATGTTTTCAAACTGCAATTGTTGATTTATCACAATCCCTGTGGATACGAATCTTATAAATTTTATTACTTGCGACGAGTTTAGTACACTTGCTAAATTGTCATCAAGTTTTTGGCGCCGTTGCCGGGGATTGTTGATTTAATTGACAATCCGATTGAACCATATTTAGTTTGTTTTTTTTAGTTTGTTTCTTTTTTTTTATATATATCGCAAAAAAAAAAAAAAAATATATAGATATCTACAAATTCTAAATTTCTCTTTTTTTGTTTGTTTTATCCTCTTGTAGTGCAGTTGCTTCTAAAGGTATTTCTGATTGTTTATGCAAGGTAGGAAGAAGGTAGTCCGAGGACTTATCTTTGATCCGGAAATCGAGAAAACAGCTAAAGCAAACCGGAAAGCAGTTCGGTTGGCACACCAGGCTACCCTGTTAACAATTGATACGGAAGAGATACTTGAAGAGGAAGTTCCTAGTTTAAATACTTCGAACGACGAAACCAAAAACATGGCTGGAGTTGATCCACCACCGCGAAGGACATTGGGTGACTACGGCCAAGCAACTGGTGGTCATAATCCTAATCTGGGTTTTCAACCACTGAATCCCGTATCTTTCGACATAAAGAATACGGTGCTCAGTGCTCTTAAGGAGAACCAGTTTTCTGGGAGCGAATCTGAATGCCCAAACATCCATCTAGCCCGATTCTATGAAGCATGTGGCTACACTGACCCAGCTGGGGTATCCGACTCAAACAAGAAGTTGAGGTTGTTTCCACTATCCTTGACTGGCAGGGCAAAAGATTGGATCGATACACTGCCACCCAACACTATTGCTTCTTGGGATGAGCTCGAGTTGAAGTTTCGTGAGCGATATTTCCCAATCCATAAGTTCTTAGAAAGGAGGAATGAGATCACCAACTTCGAGCAAGGGGACTCGGAATCATTGTATGATGCATGGGAGAGATTCAAGCTTGGTTTGAAGAAGTGCCCAAACCATGGGTTAGACAGCCATGCCCAGATGCAACACTTTACTCAAGGATTGAGAGCTCAGACTAGAATGTTGTTGGACGCATCAGCTGGTGGGTCATTGAAAAATAAAGATGAAAGCGAAGCAAGGGAGTTAGTGGAGGCTATGGCTTAGAATGAATACAGAGTTCAGAATGATAGGGGAGCAAAGAAAAAGGCTGGCATGCTAGAGCTTGATACTCAGACCGCTATCCTAGCGCAATCTCAGTTGTTGAACAATCAGATGGCAGCCATGTTAAAACACTTCACCACTACCCCCGCTCCTCCAATGCAAGCCAAGGAAGTTCAAGATGTGAAGTGCAACTTCTGTGGTCAAGGGCATGCTAATGGTGAATGTTTTCCTGCAGGCTCCGAGGAAGCTATGTATCTGGGAAATTTTAAGAAAACTGACCCCAACAACAACCCGTACTCAAACACTTATAACAAAGGTTGGAGAGAACATCCGAATTTCGGTTGGGGAGGGAATCAGAATCAGTCCCAACCACAAGCTTCTTCTCAAAACTCTCAAACCAGAAAACCCTCTCAGCTAGAGGACGTTCTTGCACAATTTATCAAGGCCACACAAGGGAATTTTGAAGAAATGAAAATCAGCCAAAAGCAGATGAAAGCCGACCAAGATGTTGCCAACAAGAATCATGAAGCTTCCATCAAGACCTTAGAAACCCAAATTGGCCAATTGTCAAGACAGTTCTCAGCCACTCAAAATAATGGTTTTGAAGGATCCACAAAAGACAATCCAAGGAATGAAAGTTGTAAGGCGATTAACCTGAGAAGTAGAGTAATTCCTTCCCCGGAAGTCGTGCATCGGCAAATCCATGAATCTAGTGATGAGGGAGTGAAGGAAAACAAAGAGGCCAAGAAAGAAGAAGGCAATGAGAATGAGGGAGATGTTGACAAAGAATGGGAGATCATTACTGAATCTGAAGATGAGAGGGATGAATTAGTTGAAAATCAGAGGGAGAAAAAAATTGACGACAAGAGTGCTGATAAACTATTTGCACAAGAGAAAGGTAAGGGGATGGAAGAGAAGGAAATTCCTAAAGAGAAAGAAACTTCCTATCATGCCAAAGTACCCTTTCCGCGCAAGAAGAAGACAAAGGCGAAAGATCACCAACAGTTCAAGAAGTTTATGAAGATGCTTCACAGCCTCCAAATGAACATACCGTTTGCAGAAGCATTGGAACAAATGCCTGTCTATGCCAAATTCATGAAAGAGCTCTTGACGAAGAAAAGAAAACCTCTGGATGATGACACAGTGGATATGACCGAAGAATGCAGTGCTATAATTCAAAAGAAGCTTCCCCAAAAGAAAAAGGACCCCGGAAGTTTCACTATTCCATGTTCTATTGGTAACATTGTTGTTGGTAGAGCGTTATGTGACTTGGGAGCTAGCATCAACTTGATGCCCTTGTCAATGATGAAGAAGATACCGGGTGCTGTGGCAAAACCCACCAAGATGCAACTGTCCTTGGCTGATCGATCTATTGTGCATCCATACGGGATCCTTCATGATGTCTTGGTACGTGTAGCTGAATTTGTAATTCCGGCTGATTTTGTGATCCTTGACATGGAAGATGATGCCGAGGTAGAACCATTGTTGCTGGGAAGACCATTCCTGGCTACCGGAAGAGCTCTAATCGATGTAGAGATGGGAGAGCTCATGCTAAGAACACACGGTGAGGAAGTCATGTTTAATGTGTTTCAAGCAATGAAACACCATGATGATGAACCACAATGCTACCGGGTTGATGTGATTGAGGAGGTGGTTAAAGATGTTCTAACTGAAGAAACACCAGCACCTCCATTAGAAAGAGTCATCGTGAATTCTATCGATGATCTAGAAGAGGAATGGGAGCGTGAGATCGAAATATGCCTTCGTAATCTCGAAGCATGCAAGGTCGAAGAAACACCGGCTGAAGTGGAAAACGTGGTTGTTCAAGAAGAAACGGAAAGTTTAAAAGAAGAATCCAAGACCACAACTCCCGAGTTGAAGCCACTTCCAGCTCACCTCAAATATGTCTTCTTAGGCGAAGATTCTTCACATCCAGCCATCATCAGCAGCGAGTTGAATACACTCGAAACGGAGAAATTAGTGAGAGTTTTGCGAGAAAATAAAGAAGCCATGGGGTGGAGCATAGCCGACTTGAAAGGGATTAGCCCCGCATTTTGCATGCACAAAATCCATATGGAAGATGAATACAAACCCGTGGTACAACCACAAAGAAGACTCAATCCAACTATGAAGGAAGTGGTAAAGAAAGAAGTGCTGAAACTCCTCGAAGCAGGTATGATTTATCCAATCTCGGATAGTGAATGGGTGAGTCCGGTCCATGTTGTTCCAAAGAAAGGTGGTTTGACGGTTGTGAGGAATGACAAGAATGAATTAATTCCAACTCGCACTGTCACTGGCTGGAGAATGTGCATAGACTACCGACGGTTAAATTCCGCAACGAGGAAGGATCACTTTCCTCTTCCGTTCATGGATCAAATGCTCGAGAGGCTTGCTGGGCAGGCCTATTATTGCTTTCTAGATGGCTATTCCGGGTACAACCAAATTGTGGTGGACCCGGCCGATCAAGAGAAGACAGCGTTCACATGCCCTTTTGGGGTATTCGCTTACCGAAGGATGCCCTTTGGACTATGCAATGCACCGGCTACGTTTCAGCGGTGTATGTTGTCCATATTTGCGGATATGATGGAGGACACCATGGAGGTGTTTATGGACGACTTCTCTGTTTTTGGTAAGTCTTTTGATCACTGCTTAGCTAACTTGAATGCCGTATTGAAGCGATGCATAAGTACCAATTTGGTTTTGAATTGGGAAAAATGTCATTTTATGGTTAAAGAAGGAATTGTGCTTGGACACAAAATCTCTTCAAAAGGCATTCAAGTGGACCAAGCAAAGATAGAGGTTATTAAGGATTTGCCCCCTCCGGTGAATGTAAAGGGGGTGCGAAGTTTCTTGGGGCATGCCGGTTTCTATCGGCGTTTCATCAAAGACTTCTCCAAGATAGCAAAACCCTTAAGTAACCTCTTGGTCAAAGAAAATGAATTTAATTTTGATAATGACTGTTTGAATGCTTTTGTTGTTATTAAAGAAAAGTTGGTCACCGCGCCCATAATTGTTGCACCAAATTGGGAACTTCCGTTTGAATTAATGTGTGATGCCAGCGATTATGCGGTTGGAGCGGTGCTTGGCCAACGCCATGCGAAGTTTTTCCATGCCATCTACTATGCAAGCAAAGTTTTGAATGAAAACCAAGTGAATTACACTACCACTGAAAAAGAATTGCTTGCCATAGTATTTGCTTTGGAAAAATTTCGCCCGTATCTAATCGGTTCCAAAGTTACTGTTTTTTCAGATCACTCGGCACTTAAGTATCTCCTTACCAAAGGCGATTCCAAGCCTCGACTTTTAAGGTGGGTACTACTCTTGCAAGAATTTGACTTGGAGATTAAGGACAAGAAAGGTGTTGAGAATGTAGTAGCGGACCATTTGTCTAGGTTGGAGAATCCGATGGTGACCAAGAAAGAGAAGTGCATTAATGAGGAATTCCCAGATGAAAAACTGATGATGGTTTCTCAACGTCCTTGGTTTGCCGACATGGCTAATTTCAAGGCGGCCAATGAGATACCGGAGGAGTACTCATATCAACAAAAGAAGAAGTTTTTCCGAGATGCAAACTTCTATTTTTGGGATGATCCATATCTCTTCAAGGTTGGACAAGATGGTCTGATTCGTCGATGTGTGGATGACAATGAGGCGCAAAGTATAATGTGGCATTGCCATAGTTCGCCTTATGGAGGACACCACAGCGGACCGAGGACTGCAGCAAAGGTACTTCAAAGCGGTTTCTTTTGGCCTACATTGTTTAAAGATTGCGTTGAGTTCGTCCAACGATGTGATAATTGCCAAAAGACGGGGAGTGTGTCGAAGAGAGACGAGATGCCCCTGAATAGTATGCTCGAAGTGGAGCCATTTGATTGTTGGGGAATTGACTTCATGGGACCTTTCCCGTCCTCAAAGTCAAATCTCCACATTCTAGTATGTGTTGATTATGTGACAAAGTGGGTTGAAGCTATCGCTTGTCAGGCTAATGATGCCCACACAGTGGTAAAATTTCTAAAGAATAACATCTTCACTAGGTTTGGGGTGCCCAGAGTTCTCATCAGTGATGGAGGGAAGCACTTTTGCAATAAATATTTAGAAAATTTGCTGGTTAAGTACAATGTGAAACACAAGGTGGCCACCCCTTACCATCCACAAACCAGCGGACAGGTTGAAGTCTCCAACCGGCAATTAAAGCAAATTCTGGAGAAGACGGTTTCGACTTCGAGGAAAGACTGGTCGTTGAAACTGAATGACACCCTCTGGGCATATAGAACCGCCTTCAAGACGCACTTGGGGTTCTCACCGTACCAATTAGTTTATGGCAAGGCGTGCCACTTACCGGTAGAGTTAGAACATAAAGCATATTGGGCTGTTAAATTTCTAAATTTTGATGCAGGTTTGGCAGGTGAAAAACGGTTACTCAAACTAAATGAACTTGAGGAGTGGAGGCTCCAAGCTTATGAGAACGCGGTGATTTTCAAGGCGCGAACAAAGAAGTACCACGACAAAGGTCTGGTACGGAAAGAGTTCCACAAAGGGCAGCAAGTTTTGTTGTTCAATTCCCGCTTGAAATTATTTCCAGGTAAACTGAAGTCTCGGTGGTCGGGGCCATTTGTCATTAAGGAAGTCTTTCCACATGGGACAGTGGAAATTTTTAAACCGGGAGAGGAAGGTGATTCATTTAAGGTCAACGGGCAAAGAGTGAAGATCTACAAAGGAGGAGAGTTCGATCGCCACAGGGTGGCACTGCTATTTCATGATCCGTGAGGTCATGGAGCGTCAAGCCTCGGGACGTTAAACAAGCGCATAACCTTATAGGTTATGGACCGTCAAGCTCATGACGTCAAAACAAGCGCTGCTTGGGAGGCAACCCAAGGTTTTTATTTACTAACAATTTTTGTTGCAGGTACAAAAAAATACGAAAAAAAAAAAAAATTTGAATACAGAGACAGCCTCTGGCATTTGGCGCGCGGCGCCAGAATTTTGGCGCGCGGCGCCAACTAACATAGATCCAAACTGGTGATTCTGTTGTTTGGCGCGCGGCGTGGCCAACTCGGCGCGCGGCGCCAACACGGGATTTAAGGGATGTGTTCACGAATTTTGCTTCTTCTTCCCCAAATCTTCAACCCTAGCCGCGGCCATCTCATCTTCTCCACCAAAAATTTCACTCTCCAACACCCAATCATCAATTAACAACCCTCCTTAAGCCCCAATTCAACCATACCAATCTTATCCTTCATCCCCTTCATCACAAAACCACCCAATTCCTCCATACCCAACTTCACAAATTTACCCAAATCCTCCATAACCACCCATAAACCTCTTCCACAACCCACGAAATTTTCATCCACCTCTCCACAAATACACCATGAACACTCAAGCCGGAAAGGGGAAGAAGAAGTCTTCAACAACTCAAGCGAAGAAACCGCCCAAGAAAACTCGGGCAAACCCAAGGAGTGGACCGGGAGGCACCTCAGAACCAGCACAACCAGTGCCCCTGGACTTCATTGATGCACGGTTCATCTCAGAGAAAGCGTCACGACGGTATGCACAAATCACTGCTTTTAATTTTGTGCAAGAAAAAGGCTTTTCTGTTGAATTATTGGGGGCGGTGCCCGAGATTTATGCCGAGTTAAGCAGGAGGAGGTGGGAACGGTTCAATGAGTTGTTATTGAAGGATTCTAAGAAACCGGGAAACGCAACCCTTGCAAAGGAATTTTTTGCAAATGCATTTGCTGGGTATGCGGAAGACGGAACTCACTCATACCGGACACTTGTTCGGGGTATAGAGATTGATTGGTCACCGAGGGGACTGAATGCATTTCTGGGTACTAGAAGTCACCGATCATGTCCCCTGGTTATTGCACGGGCGGAGTTAGCCGCTATCATCCATGCTGGAAGAAGGATTGAAGCGAAGAGTGCCATTAAGGATGCGGTGTGTTTTTCAGGCACCGACTGGTTAAAGTGCAAAACCCCCACCAATCCCACCAAAGTTCATTTGCAAAGATTCCTGCCAGTTGCTCGAGCTTGGGCTGAGTTTTTTGTGAAGTCAGTTTATTGTTGTGCCAACTCCTCAGAAATCCAAATTGATAATGCATTGGCTGTGAGAATGATTGTGGATCGTACAGATTTTGACCTCGGAAATACCCTCTGGTCCAGTTTGGAACGAATAGCCACCAACCAAGAACCAACTTTCACTTTAGGGCACTGCAATCTAATTACAGCATTATGCAAGGCCAAGGAGGTGCCGGAGTATCAGAGTGATATCAGAATATATTCCGTCAAAGCCCTTACGGTTGGGCAGTTTCGAGGGTATGCCAGAGCAGGTGGCCCAGCGGGGGCTAATGAAAGAGAAGAAGATGCCGAGATGGAGGAAATAGACCGGTATGAGCGAGGGGACCATCCGGACCAGCAACAATCACAAGAGAGGCATTCTCACCCTCACTCCGAAGACGAGATTGCAGCACTCATGACTCAGTTAGCAATTGCAAATTCCTGCAATGTGCCACATGTGTTCTATAATGAGGAGTCGACACTGTATCAGGCAGCCAGAGCACGACAAGCAGCTTTCCAGCCATCTCCCGTATTCCCGCGATATCAGACACGGGCACGATTGGTTGCTCACCAAGGGGTTGAGGCCGCACAGCTCAATGCACGTCATATGGGGGAGTTAGAAGATTGGGACCATCTCTATGCCCAACATCAGCAGCAACAGTTCTTCACTGAAGAAGATCTGCACTTTGGGGACCGTGATGCAGGAGGATCGTCCCAGCGAGACCCGGGCGGGTCGTCCCATTATTGATGATGTCACTACTGGTTGGTATCGCTTCCCTTAAAACTTGAATTTTATTTTGCCTTGGTTGAATATTTTTGTCTGTTTGAAAACTTGTGCACTGCTGAAACAGTTTTTGTTGTACGTTATTAAATCACTTCGGTTAGCATCATACAATTCCCTGATAGTTTACTTGCATATTCGATGCCAACAAAAGTCAAGGAAATTCTCTAACATTGACCACTCGATAATCCGGCCAAGCCGTGAGAAATTGAGCCCACACACATAAAATGTTCTTGTCATGAGCGAGTCCACGACTTAGCTAATTCTCTAGAACTTGCTTTTGTTCTGATAATTGATTGATTGCTATGAGTTACACACCGAGGCATGTTGTTTGTACCCTGAGCCTGATTGAAGCCACCATGACTTATATTATATCCTTCGTTAAACCCCATTTGAGCCGAAAGAAAAATGTTTTTTTTTATATATAACCCAAGTTTGATAATATAAAAAGAAAAAAAAAGATGATTTTCTTGGAGTTAGATCACTTTACTTATGATTCGAGCACAACGCTCATCATTAAGTTTGGGGTTGCTTTTGGTATTAGCAACTGATTAAGTTTGGGGTGGGGTACTAGAGAACTACAAAAATTAGAAAAGAAAAGAAGAGGCATTGATGTATGAAAAATGGTGTACAAAAATAAACACTAAAGAAATTCCGAATCGAATGAACCTCTTCCAAAAAAAATATATAATAAATACACAAAAGAAAAAAGTTCTCTAGTATAACAATACATCAATTCTAAGGGGGGAATGTTTGAGTAATACAACTCTGATTAAATAGGTGAACTCTAAAACTCCAAGTTTTTCTGCTTACCATCCAAAAACATCTACCCTAAAACCTCAGCCCCGTTATAACCCTCAAGTCCTCAAAAGGTGTGAACTCTTATGCATGTTGATCAAAAGTTAGAATGATTGCAAGCCTATGGTAGAATGGCTCTGTTTGTGTTGATAGAGTGAAAAATTGAACCATCTTTAAACAGGAGAGTATGTGAGGGAGAGAAGTGATTAAAGTGTGGTCTATAATTGAGAAAAAGTTCTTGACTTTTATTGATAATCTATGTGCAAGAGGACTCATAGTAAGAATGATAATAGGGAATTGAGATTGTCTGACTTAAATGGTTTTGATGACTTAAATGAAATTGTTAATGCTAGTGTCAAGTTTTCCGATAGATGAAGATATCCCTTGAGGACAAGGAAAGGTTCAAGTTTGGGGTTGTGATAACTCTACATGAGTAGTGTGTTTTTACTCTAATTACAAGACTTGTTGACGCAGTTTAGGAGGTTTTTACTATGTTTTTATGCAATAGTTAGTAGAAATTACATCAGGTACAAGAATAGTGAAAGAAACAAGAATGTGAAGAAAAAGCATTTACCAGAGAGTTATTCTGTCAAATGGCGCGCGGCGCCGGGATATTGGCGCGCGGCGCCAAATCAGTTCAAAACAAAGGAGCGGTCTCTGTTGTTTGGCGCGCGGCGCCGGAAGTTTGGCGCGCGGCGCCAGCACGTGACCTAGCTCTATATATTTGATTTTCTGAATCAAAAAAACGTACAGAATTTTACGGCGAAACGGCAGACTTTTGAAGGCGATCAGAGAACTTATTGTAATGCTTTCTTTCACCTTTATTGATGTAATTTACTCTTTAATTATGTCTAGCTAAACTTCCATGATTGGATCTTAGGGGATTCTAATTGTTATTGTTCTTGAACCATGTAGTTTCATATGTTATGTTTAATTAATTACGAAGTTAGTTTCATCAATTCTTCCTTGTGCTTAATGCTTTACATGATTTGATCACTCGTGTGATGAACTTAATAATTTGTTTTACTATGAGAATAGGAATAAATTATTGACCTAGGAATTATTGTAAAATTGGTTTACACTTAAGAGATTTTGGTTTACTAATTGAGATTAAAGATTAAAACGCAACTTCCTCCCGGATCATAAATCATCCTAAGAGATTAGCGGAGTTTATGATCAAGGGAGAGGATTATGTTATCAAGAGATTGAGCATAGTTATTTATTTTAATCAAATCGTGAAACTAGTTTGGTAATTTGTTAACATACATGAACTACCGAGACAATAATAATTAGATGAACCGAAAAGGTCCAATCGCTTCTCCTTCTTAAGTCAAACCCTATTTTCAAAGTATTTTCTCCAATAAACCTAGAAAAATCCCCCCTTTTATATTAATGTCAATTTACCTAAATATGTTTTCAAACTGCAATTGTTGATTTATCACAATCCCTGTGGATACGAATCTTATAAATTTTATTACTTGCGACGAGTTTAGTACACTTGCTAAATTGTCACCAAGTTTTTGGAGTTTTACTTTTAGAAGGAAAAGCGATTGGACCTTTTGGTTCATCTAATCCCAATTCATCTCGGTGATTCCATGTTTATTAACGAACTACAACTTTAGTTTCATGATCGATTAAATTAAATAACTATGCCCAATGTCTTGGTAACATAGTCCTCTCCCTTGATCATAAATCCCAAATCTCTAAGGTGATTTATGATCAAGTGAGGAATTCGCGCTTTAATCTTTGATCTCAATTAGTAAACCAAAATCTCTTAAGTGTAAACCAATTTTACAATAATTCCTAGGTCAATAATTTATTCCTATTCTCATAGTAAAACAAATTATTAAGTTCATCACACGAATGATCAAATCATGTAATGCATTAAGCACAAGGAAGAATTGATGAAACTAACTTCGTAATTAATTAATAAACATAAAGAAATCACATGGTTCGAGAAAATTCGGGATTAGAATCCCCTAAGGCCAATCATAAGGATTTAGCCGGACATAGCTAAAAACAAATTAACAAGAATAAAAGTGAAAGAAAGCATTACAAAAGAGCTCTGAGTGTCTTCCAAAAGTCTTCTGTTTCTCGCCGTCGAATTCTGTGTGTTTTTGATTCAGAAAATCAAATATATAGAGCTAGGTCACGTGCTGGCGCCGCGCGCCAAACTTCCGGCGCCGCGCGCCAAACAACAGAGACCGCTCCTTTGTTTTGAACTGATTTGGTCATTCGTGTGATGAACTTAATAATTTGTTTTTGCCCTCCTTGGTTCAGGGATAACGTAGCGCGGAAACATACCCACGATGTCATTCCACCTCGACATTAAAATTTCAGAAGCAATGATTGTCTCCTCGACACTTCAATATAAACACATACACTCATTTGTTATTTGATTTGTGATAAATGATTTATTCAACCCTCGTCTAGATCTATTTTATCAAAACATATTTAATTAAATCAATTATATATGTTACTGTATTAAATAATATTTAGCACAATTTAATTACATCTAATTAAATTAATTTAATCGTTCGTTCCATTGTCAATATTCTATGTGTGTGTATTACTTTATAGTAGGTTCGCGTAATATTGACAATAATATTAAATCTTCTATGTAATACTGTAAATAGTGAGCGCTATGAAGAAAAAGTTATATATTTATATTTTCAAAAAGTTGAAAACTAATAAAAAAAATTACTTTTCGAAGGATTTGCATCCTCTCCAATTTTTCTCTCATGTGATCATATTATAGTAATCTTAATAATTCATTCAATTTTTTCTCTCATGTTTGTCATGTTATATGCACTAGTAACTACTATTCTACTACAACATCCATTAAGGATGAGCACGGACCCGCACCTCGACTCGAAACTGATATAATCGATAATATATTGAAGTATCTGGTCGAATGTGGATTGGGTCTCGGATCAACAATTGCAAAAAAATTGGGCATGAACAGGTGCATACGGACGGGTGCAGGTCTCTAAAATTCTATCACTTGCTAACTGAAACCGACCGAACAACCATTTAGATGCAAATTATTATTTTTCCTTCTGTCTGTGTCTCTCTCAATCCAGTAAACTCTTCGCTTTGTTGATATCATCCATCTTTAATATAGGAGAAAATATTTTACAACCTTAAAATATGTTAACGAAGGAGGTGTAAAAAGATATTCTAATATATATTGTAGATCTATTTTAATTACTACTTCTCTATGTTTTTTCATTTATTTCTTCTATCTTTTGTTGCATTGTGTATGATGTATTGAACTATTTGAAAATTGTGAATTTTTTTATAGAGTTTTATATGTAAACAAAGTTTCAATTCAACTTTGTAATAACTGACTCGTTCTACCCGCCACCTGTATGGCCCAACACTTGAACAAATCGAAGATATAGACGGTCAGAATTTGGTTGAAATTAAATGGTTGCGATTTCTAATGGTTTGGTCATTCTCAGTCCCAACTCGACCAAAACCGATCATTGCTCAGACCTAACATCAATGTCACAGTATAAATTCTCAACATTTATTAAAATTGAATGGAAAAAAAGGTTGACAAATACAAGAGAAACAAAATGTTCCAAATTCATTTAGTTTAATGCAAAGAATCAATACATAACGTACATCAAACATACATTTATTATTATTATTTAATAAAATCATCAAAAATATTTCAATGATTTTTTGGTTTTACATAATATTCTCACAAACTAAAAAATCTATCGTGATGATGCAGGGGGAACACTATAACAACAACATAGATTTTCCTTTTCGGGATGCATACACATGCCACCTCTATTGAAGCCCTTGGTACCACATAATTGAGCGCAATTTGAGATATTATTGCAGCTTCCTATGCACTGAAATTTTGGAGTTGATCCAATTGCCAATCCTGCAACCATTTAAATGTTAGTTAATTCTATATTCAACATAAACTTAAAAACTAAAAATTCATATAATATTTGTGATAGTAAATTTTATATTGAAAATGAAATTCAATCGCAAATTGTGTTACCTGAAGGGAGAATCAAAGCAATGCACAAAAGCAAGCAAACAAAGGATTGATAAATCGAAAAGGCCATTGTATATAATTTCACCTTATGTTATATTTTGTTTTGACATATATGACATGACCAATGTTCATTATATATAGTCCATTTTGTGATGTAGATTTAGGAAAACCATTTTGGAACCTTTGAATTGAAATATAGAAATGCACTATTGTGATTGATTCAATGTATTTAATAGTCTCATTGTATATCTAATATTTTAAAATTAAATATAAATTTTAGAAACCGCTTAAGAAAACTGTTACAACCTTATACCATAAATCCAAGTCAACAAATTGACTTTTTAAAATAGATAAATTCTTAAAACGAAATAAGATAAGGCATAAATTAAATTAATTATTTATATTAAAAAAAATTAAAATGGAAATTCAAAATGAATAAAAAAAGAAGATTAATTCTATAAGTAAAGTAGCAAAAATATACATTTAAAAAGGTAAATGTTTATTAATAGAAGTGACACTTATGATTATTTATTTTTCGGTCGTTTATCAATGGGTTAATATATGAAAACAAATATTCCCAATCTAGTTATCTTATATATGCATTAAGGAAGTCGATCCATATCAAGAATACTAGAATGACCTAATAACAAGGGTCCAACAGCAAGTACATATGATGTGCCCTCCTTGGTTCAGGGATAACGTAGCGCGGAAACATACCCACGATGTCATTCCACCTCGACATTAAAATTTCAGAAGCAATGATTGTCTCCTCGACACTTCAATATAAACACATACACTCATTTGTTATTTGATTTGTGATAAATGATTTATTCAACCCTCGTCTAGATCTATTTTATCAAAACATATTTAATTAAATCAATTATATATGTTACTGTATTAAATAATATTTAGCACAATTTAATTACATCTAATTAAATTAATTTAATCGTTCGTTCCATTGTCAATATTCTATGTGTGTGTATTACTTTATAGTAGGTTCGCGTAATATTGACAATAATATTAAATCTTCTATGTAATACTGTAAATAGTGAGCGCTATGAAGAAAAAGTTATATATTTATATTTTCAAAAAGTTGAAAACTAATAAAAAAAATTACTTTTCGAAGGATTTGCATCCTCTCCAATTTTTCTCTCATGTGGTCATATTATAGTAATCTTAATAATTCATTCAATTTTTTCTCTCATGTTTGTCATGTTATATGCACTAGTAACTACTATTCTACTACAACATCCATTAAGGATGAGCACGGACCCGCACCTCGACTCGAAACTGATATAATCGATAATATATTGAAGTATCTGGTCGAATGTGGATTGGGTCTCGGATCAACAATTGCAAAAAAATTGGGCATGAACAGGTGCATACGGACGGGTGCATGTCTCTAAAATTCTATCACTTGCTAACTGAAACCGACCGAACAACCATTTAGATGCAAATTATTATTTTTCCTTCTGTCTGTGTCTCTCTCAATCCAGTAAACTCTTCGCTTTGTTGATATCATCCATCTTTAATATAGGAGAAAATATTTTACAACCTTAAAATATGTTAACGAAGGAGGTGTAAAAAGATATTCTAATATATATTGTAGATCTATTTTAATTACTACTTCTCTTTGTTTTTTCATTTATTTCTTCTATCTTTTGTTGCATTGTGTATGATGTATTGAACTATTTGAAAATTGTGAATTTTTTTATAGAGTTTTATATGTAAACAAAGTTTCAATTCAACTTTGTAATAACTGACTCGTTCTACCCGCCACCTGTATGGCCCAACACTTGAACAAATCGAAGATATAGACGGTCAGAATTTGGTTGAAATTAAATGGTTGCGATTTCTAATGGTTTGGTCATTCTCAGTCCCAACTCGACCAAAACCGATCATTGCTCAGACCTAACATCAATGTCACAGTATAAATTCTCAACATTTATTAAAATTGAATGGAAAAAAAGGTTGACCAATACAAGAGAAACAAAATGTTCCAAATTCATTTAGTTTAATGCAAAGAATCAATACATAACGTACATCAAACATACATTTATTATTATTATTTAATAAAATCATCAAAAATATTTCAATGATTTTTGGTTTTACATAATATTCTCACAAACTAAAAAATCTATCGGGATGATGCAGGGGGAACACTATAACAACAACATAGATTTTCCTTTTCGGGATGCATACACATGCCACCTCTATTGAAGCCCTTGGTACCACATAATTGAGCGCAATTTGAGATATTATTGCAGCTTCCTATGCACTGAAATTTTGGAGTTGATCCAATTGTCAATCCTGCAACCATTTAAA
This sequence comes from Trifolium subterraneum, assembly GCA_951799995.1. Taxonomy (NCBI): domain Eukaryota; kingdom Viridiplantae; phylum Streptophyta; class Magnoliopsida; order Fabales; family Fabaceae; genus Trifolium; species Trifolium subterraneum. The sequence goes on along the minus strand of OX637464.1, from coordinate 48,293,377 downwards.
TGTTAGTTAATTCTATATTCAACATAAACTTAAAAACTAAAAATTCATATAATATTTGTGATAGTAAATTTTATATTGAAAATGAAATTCAATCGCAAATTGTGTTACCTGAAGGGAGAATCAAAGCAATGCACAAAAGCAAGCAAACAAAGGATTGATAAATCGAAAAGGCCATTGTATATAATTTCACCTTATGTTATATTTTGTTTTGACATATATGACATGACCAATGTTCATTATATATAGTCCATTTTGTGATGTAGATTTCGTAAAAACATTTTAGAACGTTTGAATTGAAATATAAAAATGAGTTATTGTGATTGATTCAATGTATTTAATAGTTTCATTGTATATATAATATTATAAAATCAAATATAAATTTCAGAACCCGCTTAAGAAAACTCTTACTACCATAATTATAAATTCAAGTCAACAAATTGACTTTTTAACATAGATAAATTCTTAAAATGAAATAAGATAAAACATAAATTAAATTAATTATTTATATTTTAAAAAAAGTTAAAATAGAAATTCAAAATGAATAAAAAAGAAGATTAATTCAATAAGTATATAAATGAAAATATAAATTTGAAAAGGTAAATGTTTATTAATTGAGTGAAACTTATGTTTATTAATTGAAGTGACATTTATTATTATGATTGATTCAATGTATTTAATAGTTTCATTTGTATATATAATATTTTAAAATTAAATATAAATTTTAGAAACCGCTTAAGAAAACTGTTACTACCTTAATTATAAATTCAAGTCAACAAATTGACTTTTTAAAATAGATAAATTCTTAAAGTGAAATAAGATAAAACATAAATTAAATTAATTATTTACATTAAAAAAAACGTAATGAAATTCTATTCTTCAATGGAGTTGTCTTACAAATGATTGGGATAACTGTGTATTTTGTAAGATGTCTAAGACAACTGGTGAGACAATTGGATGTAGGATAAAATGCTGAAGTAAATAAGAAAGCAATAACGATACAAGATATTGTTTACCTAGTTCAGTGAAAACCACGCCGACTCTGGGGGATACCAATCCAGAAAAGGAAACCCACTACTCCGAATTAATACATAGTGTTACAACGCACACCAAAATCTATTTACGTGTATGCTTTTTCTTAATCCTAGTGTTTTTCTACCTAAGAGCTAACTCCCCTAGATATGAAAACCTACTTACCTTCCTCTAATCACTAATCCCAAGTTAACAAATGTTCTGACGTTTTACAAGAATGTTGAATATTCATTATAAACCTTAGCACCTAAGCTTCAGAGGCTGGTGATCCTTGTAGGGTACAAGGTCTTTGACTCACAATCTTCAGTTATTGTTCGTGCTTTAAAACTCTAACTTGAGTCTCTTTATATAGTGATGTAGCTCCTGTTGATTTGCTTATATTTGAGATGCATCAAAATAGGAATTAGTTTTAAAACAAACATTGTTTTAAAACTAACTCCATAAGATAAAAGATTTAAATTAATCCTTTATCAAAGTTAGTTATGATTCCCAATCATATCTGACACATAGGATTGATAACAAACTTTGTTATCCATCCTTTAATAGTTGGCAATCGTAAATTTGCGCCTTGTAACAACTTTGGAGAGATGCGCGCGCCTTAGATAAGTTTTGATCTCCAGCCTTTAGTTCTGGAGCAAGATGTCCTACACAATGTTTGGGACATCGTGTTTCAACACATTGCTTGAACTTGCACTTTACCCAATATCAAAATGTCTGACACATCTTGTTCTTGCAGATATTGTTTTAGCTTTATAATGCAGTCGATCTCAAATGAACTACACTTATGAATTAAAAAAGAAGATTAATTTGATAAGTATATTAGCAAAAATATAAAGTTGGAAAGGTCAATTTTTATTAATTAAATTGACCCTTATGATTATTTTACGGTCGTTTTCGATTGATTAATTATATGAAAAAAAATGCCCAATCCAGTTATCTCATGCATTAAAGAAGCCCACATCAAGAACACTAGAATGACCCAATAACAGGGGTCTAGCAGTGTAACACCAAAACCTGAATTTACATAAAATTCTAACTTTAGAAAATTCTTTTCAAAAACTCGAAGCGGATAATAAGACTTTATTGTTTTAAATCAAAACAAGATACAGTACTACAACATTTTCATTCTACGAGAATGCCAAAAAACCATTTTGTAATGTAAAAAAACCGTTGCCATAGGCTACGAGAATGGTTTTCAGGGTGTTCTATACCGAGGGGTTCTCTTTTCCTTTCACAACGGTTTTTTTTCCAACGGCAACGCCTCAAAAACAACTGTTTTCTTAGGGTTCCTAACAGAACGGTTCTTAAAGTTCCGAATCACAACTTTTTCTCCCTGTTCTCAATGAAAATAGAGAACGGTTTGCTTTTATCTACCACAACTGTTTTCAACCGTTGCTAATGGAAAACGTTCTGGTAGGCCCTTAACTTTTTAATTATTGAATAGATACGACAACGGTTTTATGATACAACAACGCTTTCTTGTTGTTGCCAATGTGAAAACCGTTCTTGATATTTCGATACAACAACGCTTTCTAGCCATTGTTCATAAAAAACCATTCTGGTAGACAACTTTACTATATGATCTAAAACAACAGTTTCTTAGCTACAGGAACGATTTCACACCGTTGCAAAAACTATCATTTTATTTTCAATTTAATTTTATCACCTTTATAAATAATTATTATATTAGACTTAAAGAACAATAATTTCAATATGATCCAATAATAAAAGACATACCAAATTAAACTAAAATGATTGTCATTCATATATGTCAAAATAACATCGATCAACAAAAAGTTGTCCTTGTCCTAATATTGTCAACCATTCACAATCAAACTAACATCCTCAAAATGATATAGACCATATGCAAAGCCTGACGAGACCTGGAGAACAAAAACAGAAGGTTCGGGTCCACTGGCGCCCAATAAACAAAGTCCAACCCATACTCTTCTATTCTATCTCTTCACTAATTAATATTCTAATTACTCGTAAGTACATGCCACATAAGCTAATAATTATTCTAATAATTAATTGCGAATAATTAATTTGGGTCGTTACAACTCTGTCCCACTTAAAAGATTTTCGCCCTCGAAAATTACACGACTAAAACAATTCTGACAAGATCACCTCTATGTATTACTAAGTTTGACAAAATTAGTCCATCTCAACAACACAACTTTGTCTACTATCGACAAGAGATCAAGGATGGACAGTTCCTCAATTTGCCAATAAATAGTCAAGAATCATGATGGTGACATGGACCATTTTTACCAACCCATTATCAGGGCCGGCCCTGAGGGTGTGCAGGGTGCCCTAGCGTGCCGAGCCTCCAATTTTTAAGGGCCTCAAAAAATAATATTATATGTTCGTAGATCACTTTAAAAAAAGATTATTCAAAAATATAAATAAAATATCTTCATATTATTTTAATCTACTTTTGTTGCCCCAATTTAAAGTTGTTAAATGCAAGTTTTAGAGAAAAAAAAAAGTTTGTCTTAACTTAAAGATAAACAGAAACTCGTGTATTATTGATAATTTAAAAGAGTACTATTTTTTTGTAAAAAAAATTGTGTATTTTTTCAATTAAGGAATTCACTTTTAATATTCGGTACAAGGCCTCCAAATTGTCGGGACAGGCACTTTTAACATCCAAAATAAACACTCCACAACAATTATTACTCAATCCTTATACTTCTAGAAGAAGACACTTTCTCCGTAAAGAACTTCGCCAAATCACAGTTTCCATAAACTCTTACTTTTTTTTCTTTCAATACGTATACATTCTCATATAAACTATAACTTTGATTTAACATTCTTATATCCATGATGAAAGTTCTCCAAAATATATCTTACATGTGTCAAAGTATACTATCAACAACATAGAGATCTCTTTCACGCTAGTCTCGATTCCTTACTTCGAACTCTAACACATATACTTCATTTCCAAATTATTCCCTTAACCAACTTTTGCATTCCTTAATACAAACATTTTTCAATATAACTTATTCTGTCAAGATACTCAAATCCAAATTTTAAATTATTCATCGAATCACTATTATTCAACCGTTCACGATTACCATATCTAAAGTCATATACTCCCTCATTAAGCACCGCACTTTATCTTACACTTCACTTCGTTATAACAAGTTTTCTTGAACTTAATCTCACTAATCTCCACAAACTTTTCCATACACAACCCTTTCCGATAAACAATTACTAAACTCACTCTTATATTCGAATACAACAACATTTCTTGATATTCATTCAAGTAGACCCCTCACATCCTTCCAACGATTAACTTCTTCATCCGATTATTTTATTAATAACACTTTGCAATTAACCTCATCTTAACTCTCAAAATACTCATGTGAAATTCTTTAACATACTTTTCCACTTAATGATCTCACTATCTTGATTTCAACCATAACTCCCTCTTACAATTTCCTTTCCGAACTCGGTCAAATTCTACACATAGAATCCAGCTTAAAATCTCAAAATTCAATTCTTAGTTACTCGAAAACTCACTTCTTCACTTTAACTGATTTCACATCAATCGATCCATTAAATTCAAATCTAACTTTCAATTTTCTCCAATCTCTTCGAGACTCTAATCCGTCAACTTCGTCATTCTCAATTCCACACCGTTAAACATCTCCTAATATACTAATCTCACATTCTTGAACCGCTTAACCAATTCTAATTTCTCTCATCATAATTATCGATATTTTCTACCACATTCACTTTACTCAAATGATAACTTAATCCAAAATTATAATCCTCCAACTTTAGCTAATATCGGATACTCCAAACCTCGACCCATCCAAAGTATTGCTTTCCAAACCTTAAGCACATATACAACTATTGATTCTAATCACAAATCAGACACTTCTCCCATGAATCTTCAACTTCCTCGACGCATATGCCACAATCTAAATATTTGTATAAGCACGCCATTCAAATTCATTCCAGAAACTTTCAACAACTTCCAAAGGTAACCAACTAATCTCTAACAAATTTCAATCTCAGTAGCCAACTTAGGATTTCATTACAATACGCTATTCACTTTTGACAACCTCACACTATCCCAATACTAGATATCACATGACCACCGAAATCACTTGTTGCTACCATAACTCAAACTTCGATGATTTCAAATCCAACTTACAATGCTTGTAATACAATTCTCATATGTCGTCATCCTTCTTCTTACTCAACAATCTTTGATGTTATCCACATCGAAACAATTGCTCCATTAACCTTCTCCTTCTAACAAGTCTTCCAACTATCCTTCCGGTTCATTCAATTTTGAAACATCTATTATTAACATCTGAGCACTCTCCTTCAATCATCTATATCAATCTTACTCTCCTTTTATACTTTAAAAATGTAAAAAGTTATCTTTTCAAAAATAGTATCTTTAATTTTACTTTTTAGTATGTTTAACAAGTACTACAGAAACATTGTTTAGCATGACACTTTAAAAAATGTCACTTACTAATAGGCCTGAGCATCAGTCGATTTCTGTCAAATTCGATTACGGAGAGATATATTTTTTGAGACACGCAACTGTTGGAACAAAATGAGTTTTAATTATAAAACACCCTAAGTTTTGATGATAACAAGGTATTAAATGGACAATTGGTATTACTAATGAATGATCTAGTGTGCAGGAACAAAGTAAAAATGTCATCCACGTAGATCATCATTTGAGCATCTGAAGGACACAGTCTGAAGTGTTAAGGCTCTGAAAAGTTAGAAGCATCAGAGCCTCTGAAGAAGTCCTCAAAGGCCAAAGAAAGAAACACAGTCTGAAGCTTGCGTACATCTTCAGAAGATCAAAGAAACGATATCATCAGATCCTGAAGAACTCTCTCTGAAGGAAGATAGCTCATAACCAATGCAATAGTACAACGGTCCTGTCAAAGAGTACAACCGTCTTGTCAACAAAAAGGAGAGTGTACAACCAACGGTTCTTTTCTCAACGTCTTTATACCTAGAGTATAAATAGAAGACATCCTGATAGAGAGAAGACTACTGGAAGATCATCTGAACTCAGAAAGATTCAAATCATATTCAAGCTGTGAACTATTGTTATTCTTTCTTGTGTAAAATTCTAAGTTAAATATCTTTTGATATTATAGACTCTGAGCTTAGTGTTTAGAGAGTCTTGCTTAGAACTTTCAGTCCTACTTAATCTGTGTATTAAGTTAGTTTGTAAAGTCTCTTTGTCTTGTGTGACTTAGAGCAGGAAGTCTTAAGTCTTGTGTGACTTGAGCAAGGAAGTCTTAAGCTTGTGTGTTTAAGCAAGGAAGTCTCTAATCTTGTGTGATTAGAGCAAGGAAGTCTCTTTGTCTTGTGTGACCTAGAGCAAGGAAGTCTCTTGCTTGTGTGCTTGAGCATTAGTTGTGTAATCTTTGTGATTATAGTAAAATCCCTTGGAAGTGCAAGGGGACTGGACTACTCTCGTTTTGTGAGAGGAACCAGTATAAAATTTTTGTGTGTGCTTTCTCTCTCTCTCTCTCTCACTGTTTTATTTGTGTTTTGTGTTTAGTCTAGTTTCTTATATCCGCTGCATTTCTATATTCCTTAAAGCAAAAGAATCAATTTTTCAAAACACAATTCAACCCCTCTTCTTGTGTTTTTCACCTTCAGCAACCGCCCGTATACAACCTAGTTCATGTTTGATTTTCCGCAATTGTTGACCCGAGACCCGACCCATGTCCGACCGAATGCCTCAATGTATTATCGGTTTCGAGTCGGATCTCGGGTTCATGCTCAACCCTACTTACTAATTACTGATTTTTTTTGTTGGTGTGGCCATTTGTAGTAGCGGCTACGGTTGCCACAACACATTGCAATTAGAATTTAATTTATATACACCGTCAGTATAAAGTTATTTTACACATGCGTCCAATAATATATTGGCACATCATGTATGGTAATTAAAAATACATGATGTGTCACATTCATTAAATGATGTGGCAACACATCATTGGATGTATGTGCAAAAAAACTTTACACCGACGGTGCACAACAATTAATCTCTTGCATTTATTATGGTGTGAAATAATTTTAAGGTTTCACAAATTATTTCTATCTAGTAGCACCACTATATTAAGACCTTTAAAAATAGTCTACTTGCATGTTTGAATTTGTGATGGATATGATAAAATTACAGTTAGACACACTGCAATTTTAAGCTTTGGAGTTTCAAACATGATTACATGATTTTGGTAAAATCACTGTTCAACAAAACATTCATATGTCAAGTAACATGAACTAGAATCTTCACAATCACTATTGTATTGTCCTCCCTTTAATTCCTTGTCTATGTAAAACTTGTTTAAAGCTTTGTTAGAACTAACTGTCACAAAAACTAAAAATATCAATGAGAAATTTTACCCTTTTTATTTGAAACAAGAATTGTTCATGTCCAAAGCGGTAAAGAATTGGGAGATGAATGGCCACAATTCATTCACTTTTTCTTTCACAAGCTATTAATTTGCAGGGACTTGTCGGACATAAAGTGATTGCAGAGGCCAAATTCGACGCACAATTTAGCAATCATACAAAGAACTTGAGCAATTTTTTAGCACATGTTCAATCCATGAACCTTCAAGCTCATTACATTTTCCCTAAGTTATGTCCAAAGATGAATATGCATAAAACCTAAGGTTACCAAAACTTTAGACAGTCATCAAAACATTTATAATTGTAGTTGTAGTTACAGAGAATGTTAAAATAGGGTACCCTAAAGGCACTCATTGCAAAAACTTCCACAAATGGAGAATTTCCTCAATCACAGAACAACTGGAGAATCGGAGAATTTCCACAATCACAGAAAAACTAAAAGATAAGCGAAAAAACAGTACCAAAACATCTTCAAGCTGTAAAAGATATTGATTGCAGCGATGGCAAGAAGCTGTAAAAGATATTGATTGCTGCAATGGCTAGCCGCAATAACGTAGCAGTAAATAAATTACATAATTGTGTACACACAATATGTGATCTCTAAATTCCCAATTTGTCATAAGAAAATGAGCTAAAAGGCTATAAATCCTAACTTTCAAGCCTAGCATAGCTTTTTGGAGATGAAAATTTTGAAGTGGAAAGCAAAAATAAAGAAATTGGAAGTCTATCTGTAAGCATGAAAAGGATGAATGGGTTGGATAGGATAACAAAGTATTCCATCCTGGTATGCTTACAAATTAACAATTAACTTGTCAAAACTCCACAGAAAAAGGACTATACAGTGTCTGTATTCAAGGAACTGCAAAAATTTATCTATCATCTCACAAAACTAATTACTCACAAGCTAAAGAGTTAGACATTTCTATTTCGACCACCCTAAACTTCATAACAGGAATAACCATGTCGGATGTTTGACTTATTTGATTTTATCCACTAGCATAAAAACTTCCGACACTGTTTGAAAGAGATTACGGAAACAACATATGATATTCCGTAAGCTGTTTTCAGCTAATTTTCATAAGCTCTCCAGAATAGCTTAGGAAAACAACATATAGTTTATATGGAAAGAATTTAACTTTATTTCATCGTTTGTTATAAAATTAGCTTATACATAAACACTTATTTGATAAGGGCTTAATTAAAGTGTTTATCCAAACAGGAACTAACTACCTAGTGCAATTTAGCAAGGAAAAATAAACAAATCATGCAATTGTTTCCTACACTATAAGAAACCATCTACCGCAGAAAGAACGCTGAAAACTTCCCATCATAATGAACATTGACTTCATGCAGAATTGAGTAAAGTAAAACTTAATACAATAAACCCAAGAATCAATCCAAGGTCAACTATGTTAACCACTAACAAGAACTGAAATTCAGTAAAAGACAATTAGTACAATATAATAAAAATTCCATTTTTAAGTGATAGGTTTGTGAGGGAAACTCACCCAATGAGCTAAAACCCAAAAAAATGAAAACCCAATTGTCTAAAACAGAAAGAGAAAACAAATATTCAACATGGTCATAGCAATGATTAAAAGTTTCAAAATTAAAAATATACAATTTTTAGGTCATTTGAGATGAGGAATTTGATTTGGGGATTGAAAATGGAGGTAATAGCAACACAGCTTCCTCTGTCTCAATTGGATCAGACCTCAGTATCTGTCAAAGAAGAACAAACAAAAACCTTAATAACAATTTCAATCATGAGAGAGACAGAGAGAGAGAGAGAGAGAGAGAGACAGAGACAGAGAGTCTCGTACTGGGTCTTGAAGAACAGGTTTGGTGTCATCCTTTGCTGGCATGAAAGGGGGTTTAGGTTTGTTGTTTGGTTTGATTGAAGATTGTGAAAAAGTAGTGTTCATCGTTAAATGTATTATTATGTCTCTGTTGTGTCACCAACACTTTGCACTAATCTTTCAACAACCCAATTTCTAGTGGCAAAAATGGATGGATTGAATTCACTAAATTTGAGATTCGAATGGGTTTATATTATGAGGTTTTTAGCGGTTTGTTTGGAATGAGGGAGTTTGGTGCGAGAGAGAGAGGGGGGGGGGGCTGAAGAGATGCTCAAACTTAGGGGTGATCGTATCCGAATCGAACCAAAAGTAAAACCGTAAAATCAAACCAATTCAAACTTGTGAGACCCATCCACTTTTTACGGGCGGGTTAATGGGTAAAAAAATTGGATTTTAATGGGTTAAGACGGAATGGCTCAGATTGGATTTTTAGGCTCAACGAAATCCAATTTCGACTGAACTCAATACATAATACCCCTTTATTGTTAATATAAATATTGTTTATCGTGTTATAAAATTCATATGAACAAGAACGATATTAACGATGAAGAAGACATAACATAATCGGTGTTATTCACTTCTAGGATTATGTTACATTACAATGATACATAGATTGTATATATTGGCAAACATAACGAGCAAATGATCAATGTTAACCTTCGTATTTATAACAACATGGTCTGCTAGGGTTTGAGTTTTGCATCTATCTTCTTCCTCACGTCAATACTTTCTTCCATTGGGATTCTTGTCGAGCGAGAGTTTAAAGTCATAGAACAGTTCCTCTAGCAACGAAGGGCCTATCAGTTGGGGACCGGTCTTGACGAGGGTACTGACGTTGGTATTGAGGCTAAGGTTGGGGATCCGTTCCAATACCATGGGAACCAAAGCTGAGCAAAATTGGAACTTGTATCTAACAGACACCAGAGAAGAAGGGAGCATCGCAATAACAGAATAGACATAGCAATGTCACACAGAGGGTACATGGAGAACAATATATGGATCACAAACTACTTTTTTACTTACGGACTTTCTGAAAACCTTTGGAGCAAAGCGATGGCGAACATTTTTCAAAACTATGGAGATATCGCAGAGGTGTTCATCGCGACAAGGAGAGATAGATGAGGTAGACGGTTCGGTTTTGCACGTTTCAATAATATCGTGAACATCACACGTTTTGAATATGAATTGGATGGCATTATCATAGGGAAGGATAAAATATCTTTAAACTTATCTCAGTCTTAGAGAGTGGACGATGGCCGGAAAACCGATTAGAGAAAAGGAATGATGCAGTAGCTGAAATACAATTGTTAGGTTCAATTATCAGACATGCCTGATCGAAGGCGGTGGATTCAAAATCAGTCTGGTGAATTTTCAGTTAATTCGGCATATGTGTCTACCACGATGAAGAGCTGATTATTGATGAGAATTTGGTCACAGTGCTTCGAAAATTATGGATGAATAAGATTCGCTCCAAGGTTAGCATCTTTTGGTGAAGATTTCTATTAGCTAGACTCCCTACCCATATGGCTTTGGTGAGGAAATGTATTTTAGTTAACCCACATGATTTCTGTTGTGCTTTTTGTTTCAGGGAGACTGAAGAAATTGATCATTTATTTTTCACTTGTCGCTTCTCAATACAAGTTTGGCAAGGCATTTTTAAATAGATGAATGTAGATTTTATCCCGTTTGAATCTCTATGCAATCATTTCTTATCTTTTGGTGCACTAATGAAGAATAAAAAATTTGTAAATGCAAAACATTTAATTTGGCTAGCCACTACTTTGAAGCAATTGGAGATCAAGGAATAAGATCATTTTTAGAGGAGAGGTTATTGGAGTTCTGGACATTGTGGATCAAATAAAATTTATTTTCTGTTTTCTCTCTATGGTGTAATGATCCTCTAGCATGTATTCAGAGCATCGTACAAGACAACTTCAATTGTTCTGTGTTTGATTTTAAAACAAAGAAAAAATTATATAATACATTAACATATATCATTTATTTAACCAAATGTGTTTTGATAAAATAGAGCTAGACGAGGGTTTACTAAATCATTAATCACAAATCAAACCACAAATAAGTGTATGCGATTACCTATTGAAATGTTGAGGAAACAATCACTGGATTCCCAATATCGAGGTGGGATGACGTCAAGGATATCTGCGCTACCGCATCCTTGAACCAAGGTGCGCACATCATATGTACTTGCTGCTGGACCCTTGTTATTGGGTCATCCTAGTATTCTTTATATGGGTAATTCATCAGAGAATTTTTCTCTTCCCCCCACCCCTACGTTTCTTTTATCCACCAAACTTTCGAGTTTGCCCCGGAACCTAAGTTTTAGAAAATATTTTCCACTCGCGTTATGAGGTTCGGAAACAATATTCCGCTCGCGTAGGTTTGAAAAATATTTTCCATTTTTATGGGTTTTATAGACAGAAACGCAACTTGCGTTTTCTATGAGTTTTTTTTCCTTTTATCTCTTCTCTGCGTTTTAACCCACTCCAAGTCCAAATTCGTTCCTACTTCACTCCAAGTCCAAATTCACTGCTCTCATCTCCTACTTTGTGATACAAGTAAGTTTTATTTGATTGTTAGTGTAGTTAAATGTAGTTTAGGTATAAATTATGTTATTTAAATTGTAATTAGGTTTTGGAATATTGGTTAGTTGTTGGATTAATTTGTGATTTGAGATATTGTTTGATAATTGGATTGAGCTTTTTTTTTCCATACGAGTATATAATCCATTGAGAAAAAGACTGTAAAATAATAATAAGTGTCAAATAGTTAATTTAGTTATGCCTTTCAATTTTGTATTTGTGCCAGTTTACTTATGGAATTGGTCTTTTTTTTTTAATTCATTTTGAGTTTCTATTTTTTCAAAAATGTAAAATGTAGTTAATTTATATTATCTTATTTTGTTTTAAGAATTTATCTATTTTAAAAATTTAATTTATTGACTTGAATTTATAATTAAGGTAGTAACAGATTTTTTAAGCGTTTTTCTAAAATTTATATTGATTTTAAAATATTATATATATAATACAACTATTAAATACATTGAATCGCTTACACTCATGCATTTTTAGATTTCAATTCAAAGGATTTAAATGTTTTTCCTAAATCTACATTACAACATGGACTATATATAATGAACATTGGTCATGTCATATATGTCAAAACAAAATATAACATAAGGTGAAATTATATACAATGACCTTTTCGATTTATCAATCCTTTGTTTGCTTGCTTTTGTGCATTGTTTTGATTCTCCCTTCAGGTAACACAATTTGCGATTGAATTTCATTTTCAATATAAAATTTACTATCACAAATATTATATGAATTTTTAGTTTTTAAGTTTATGTTGAATATAGAATTAACTAACATTTAAATGGTTGTAGGATTGGCAATTGGATCAACTCCAAAATTTCAGTGCATAGGAAGCTGCAATAATATCTCAAATTGCGCTCAATTATGTGGTACCAAGGGCTTCAATAGAGGTGGCATGTGTATGCATCCCGAAAAGGAAAATCTATGTTGTTGTTATAGTGTTCCCCCTGCATCATCATGATAGAGTTTTTAGTTTGTGAGAATATTATGTAAAACCAAAAAATCATTCATATATTTTTCATGATTTTACTAAATAATAATAAAAGAATGTAACCCGTACGTTGGATGTATTTGTTGGAACAAAATATGTGTTAATACACACCCTTAAGTTTTGATGATAACAAAGTATTAAATGGACAATTGGTGGTACTAATGTTTAAATTAAGTGCAGGAGAATTCAACGTTTAATCAAGAGCACACTTAATTTAAACTCTGATGAAACCAATGGAAGTCTGAATATTTAAGACTCTGAAAGAGTTCAGATGCTACAACGTGGTCAGAAGCTATACAAAGTTCAGAAGCTCAAAGTAGATCAGAACGTCTGAAAGCTGTTCAGGGACTCAGAGGAGTTCAGAAGCTCAAGGATGTTCAGAGGCCTACATGAGTTCAGAGGATGTCTGATAGTCATAAGTCATTCAGAGGATGAAGGCGTTCAGAATCTGAATTACTAAAGACTATCAGAGGCCAACCATTCAAAGACCAATCAGACTCCAAGTTATCAAAGGTTCATCAGAAGCAAAGGGAATTCCCAGTCATCAGAGGGCTACATCAACTACAACTTATCAAGCCTGATGACTTGTTGTAAGGTCAACTAAAATGCAACGGTCACAAAGGATGTGATCCCTCTCTCTAGGAGCTAGTTGTACCTTATAACTGTACCATTGGACATACAGCAAAGGTGAAGCTTCTCTGCAAAGGAAGACGTGGCTTTACTCAACGGATCTTCAATGTCTACGGCTGTCCAAGTTGCAACGGGAATTTCTCCAACGTCTCAATGTCTTTCTCAACTCATATAAATATGCCAAAGAAAGAATTGAAGACTAGCGCTCAACATTAGATAAAATCTCTCAGAAGAAAGTGAGCATTTGAATTGTAATAGATAATATCTCTCAAATGAAGTGAGCATAGAAACTAGCTTAGAGCCTATGAAGTTATTATGTTTGTAATAAGTTTTAAGCTCTTAAGTTAGTAGTAAGTCTTCTGCTTAGTGTAGAAGCACGTAAGTCTCAGTCTTAGTGATTAGAGCAGTGAAGTCTTGAGCCTGAGTGCTTGAGCAAGGAAGTCTCTCTGTCTTGTGTGACTAAGAGCAGGAAGTCTTGAGCTTGTGTGCTTGAGCAACTATTGTAATCCTACTGATTATAGTGAAACTTTCTTGGAAACAAGGGGACTGGAGTACTCTCAATTTGTGAGGGGAACCAGTATAAATTGTTGTGTGTTCTTCTCTCTCTCACTCTCTCATTTACTCCTTCATCATTCATAACGTCATAAGTTAATTGTGTGAATAATCCGCTGTGCTTTAAAGACTCTGAAAAGATTTTAAATATCTTGGCAAGTTTTTAAAATATCCAAAACACAATTCAACCCCCCTTCTTGTGTTTTCTCCACGCACCTTCAATTGGTATCAGAGCTCCGGTTCTGTTGGTAAATCACTTAACCGTGAGACAGTCAAGATCCAAAGGAGAAAACCTCCATGGCTCAAAACATGGATGAGTGGAAGCAGAAGCTACATCAACAAGTTGCTGATCTTAGCAAGAAATTTGAAGATGAACTGAGCTTAAATGAAGATCTGAGCAACAATCAAAATCCTTCCACTTCAGGGGCTAATCAAACTTCTGGTATTGGTTCTACAGCTACTACTATGTGCCTCATTAGTGATGATAATGAAAGCATTCAGTGGGCAACAGTAAATGGCTTGTTAGATCAATATAGGAGTTTAGGATGGAGGAAAATGAGAGCATTGAGAAAATGAACATAAGGTTTCAAGCTATCACAAGCAAGCTTGAAGAACACAACAACAAACTCAGCAACAAAGAGCTTGTAAGCAAGTTGCTGAGAAGTTTGCCTCTGAACTGGAATGAAATTCCAAATTCTATAGAGGAAACTGAAGACATCAATTCAATGAGTCCTAAATCATTGATTGATTTACTCAGAGTCCATGAATTGGCTCTGAAGGATATGCAAGAATTGAAACGTGAAGAAGCAGAAGCAGCAAGGAAAGGAAAGCAAGCATTGGAGCATGAAGATCTTGGTGAAGAACCTGATGAAGAGTATCTTGAAAGATTTTCAAGAAAAATTCAAAGATGGTACATCTTCAAGAAGAATGGAGGAAGACTAGCTAAAGGGATGACAACATGGGATGTACTAGACAACTTCTCTGAAGATGAGTCTGAAAGAGCACCAAGAGCTGAAGGATCAAGTTCTGAAGATGGCTCAGACTCTGAAGACTCAGGCTCTGATGAAAAGTCAGAGCCTGAGAGCAAAGAAAGTATTCAGAGAACAATAAATCAGGTACATTCTAGTCTTTCCAAAGCTAAATTGATCAAGCATCTTAATAAGACCTTACTTAAACTCTCTAATAGTCAGCAGAAGTATAAAAAGCTTAAAGCAGACTATGAGAATTTAAGTAAGCAAGAAAATCACTCTGAAGGTCTTGAACAAAAAGATTTTATCAAAACCAAAGACCCTAAGAATGATTTTGCTATATGTTACAAACCCCTTGAGCACTCTCTAGTTCTCAAAGAGTAATGTAACATAAATGCTGATCAAAATAAAATTGTTTCCATGCTTTGCAACCTTAAGACCAACAATACTAATGGGATTGGATACTCTAGTAGTAAAATACTAGAGGAACCAAGCTCATCAGTTATTGATGGAAGCTTCTCACTTCCAAATCTTTATACTACATTTGTATCTGATAGCTCTCAGATGAAACAAATGAAGGATGAAGATTTGGCAACTAACAGTCTAGAACCCTCAAGCAAGTGGGTACCAAGAGACAAAATTGTTTACTTGATTGCAGGTGAAACTAAGACTTTGAACCTTCCAATCACATGGATGCATGTGACTGTGAATGGAAGAAGAGCAATTGTGCATAGAAGGCACATTCTTGAAGAGTCAGATGGAGAAGAAGATGAAGAGGAGTACATAAGGAGCAGAAGGGAGTATGAAGATATGGAAGCTTGCTTTGAAGATGATAACAACTCAGTGTGGTGGAGTGATTGCTCTGGCTGTGACTCTGACTACACTTAATCAAGAAAGCTTCAATGCAAGGTAAGTATGCTTAACTCCTGAATGACATATTCAGAGAAATAACTCTAAAAGGTTGAAAATGTCTTCTTAGGATACACAACGTTCAGTACTAAAAAACCTTGAAAAATCCTGTCTGAACATATTTTCTTGTGTCCTGAAAGACTTGTTTCTTCAGCCTCTGAAGTTCTTCAGTTTTCAGCATCTGAAGAATCTCAGACTCTGAGAAACGTTCAACCTCTGACGGTTAAGCCTCTGAATACAAAATGAATTGGAAACGTTTTAGTATTTTTACTAAAACGTTTTGGCGCTAAATAAACAACACGTACACACATTCTGATTGGTTGAAACAGTTAATGATGGTTTGCCTTATTTTTGATAAGTTAAAAATGTTGTGATTTGATTTGTCTTACTGTTTTAATCAAAATCACTGAGCAATTGCACACTTTGCACTTCCACAACCTACACTCTAGTTTTCTAAATCTTTGAAAAACCTTCTTTATCGTTGTTTTTAGAAAAACCCCAAAACCCTAACTTCTGTAATGGCAATCTCTACCTCGTCAGTATCAACTTCAAAATTCTCTTTTCCAAATGACCTACCTATCAACTTCGTCAATTGTTCAGAACTTTTCAGCAAAGAAAAATCGCTGGAAATGAAGGGAAAATCATTCAACTTGGTTATGGAACAACCGGTTGATTTTGAAAGTCTTAGATTAAACCAGCACGACATTGAAAAATTCTTCAATGATCAAAATGAAGGATTTAGATACATGAGAGTACTAAATGGTCCAATCTATCCTACCCTGGTTAAAGACTTTTGGCTTCGGAGCAAGGTTTTTACTGTCAAAGACTACATTGAAGAACTGACCAGCTTGAGGAATGCCAAACCTGAAAACAAGAACAAAACTTCCGTTGAATTAGGGTTAAGAGAAGTCAAGGAAGATGAAGTCAGATCAGTCGTCTGTGGGTTTGAAGTAGTCCTAACTCAGTCAAATCTGGAAAGGATGTTATACATTCCAAATGAGGGAAAATTTCTTGCCTACAACGCTACTGAGGCTAAAACCACTGGCTGTCTAAAAGATATGACAAGGAGTTGTTATGAGGAAGGAAAGATTTGTGAGAGCAACAGGAGTGGTGATCTAAAGTTAACTCAGAAGCTTCTAGCCAGGATTTTATTAGGATCAATCTTCCCAAGGAGTGGAAGCTCTGATCAACTCTCCTGGGATCATAGATACTTTATCTATTTTCTCACTAAAGGCTATCAACTCAACTGGGCTAGATACATCTTCTGTCATATGTGCAAAGCTATAAATGTCATTCAAGGACAGACCAAGCCAAATGTTCACATCATCTACCCAAGGATTCTCAGTGAGATTTTCTATCAATGTGGAGTAATTGATGTGATCAAAGCGGCTGGTCAAGATCATCTGCTAAGAGAATTAAGAGCCTCTGCCATATCAGTGAGTACTTTGTCCAACATGCGTCTTCTGTCTGGGCAAACACTGTCACATTCTAAGCCTCTAGAACATCTGTCTAACCTAGGACCCTCATGGGTAACTACTTTCAACATTAACATACCTCCTACTGCAAAAGGTATTGTTAATCAGTACATTAAGTTATTGGAAAGTCTAGGTGAACCCCTTGAAATTGAACCAGAAGAGGTAAAAGGGAAAAGAAAAAGATTGGTAAGAACTAGGGTTAAGTCTGAGAAGAGTGAAGAGACAAGTGTGGCAGCACTAGAAGATGAAGATAATGAGCCTCTGAAGATCAAGAAAAGAAAAATTTCTAAGCAACTGAAGATAAAGAAGAATGTTGAAAGCTCTACCATTGCCCCTTCAGATACTGTAACTATTCCTAAAGGTCCTGTTGCATTAACTCAAGATATTCGACAGTCCACAGATTCAAACCACCCATCAGAATCACCTCTAGAAGAACAACACTTAACTGGTGAACTTCCCCCACAAACAAATTCTCCATCAAACCAAATTATCTCTGAAATCCCTCATCCAGAAATATCTGAGACAGTTCAACTAGAACATGTTCATCCACCACCTGAACCATACATCTCACCTGAACATGTTCCTTCACAGATCACACCTCAACCATTCTCTGAACAAACAGAATCTCAACTTGAGAATGAATCAAATCAGACCTCAATCTTACAAACCAATGATCAGGTTGATGAAATGATCAATGAATTAACTCATGAGCAGTTAATTTCATCTAATCAATCTGATCATGTCCAACATCTACAACAAACACAATCCTTTCCATCAAACCCTGAATCTCCTCAAACCAATTCCATAATTTCTAAGGTCCTGGGTGAATGCAACAACCTGATTAGACGGTTACATGGCCTTCCTGAGCTAAGACATTCTGACATATCTTCATCTGAGCATATGGCTAAATGGGAAAGCCTAACTGAGGATTTGGTAAAGAAGCTGCACAGTCTCCAAGAGGCGTGTATTGAAGAACAGAGGAGAAGTGACAGGGGAAAGAACACAATGGCTGAAGAGGTCATTCAGTTTCAAAAGGACACAGAGAGGAATCAACCTGGATCCTCTTCTGTAAGAACAAGTGATAGGCAAAATCTAATGGAAGAGATAGCATCACTTGAGGAAAGACTGAATGAGCCTATTGTGGATAACCTAGGAGCACATCAAGTGCACATTAGAAATCCACTGTATGAGGCTGAAATTGACGACCTTAGGGCAGAAATGAAAAGGCAAGGAGAGCTGATGGAGATAGTTAATGCTAAACAGAAGGAAATCACAAAACTTCTAGCTTCACTTAATAACCAACCACAATCAACCTCCTAGGATTCCCCCTTTTCTTGCTTAAAATAAGTATCTTGATTAATATTTTGTTAGGCACACAGTTAGATTAAGTTCATATATTTATATGTTCTTTGATTTCCTTGTGCTACTCTGAAATATTTATTCATGATTTGTTAATCCTAATGTCTTTATCTTACAAATAAGTATTGTGGCACAAATAATTGGTTAAACTTAAGGACTGGAATTGGAAAATAAGAGAATGAACACAATAAAAACATCAATCTACAATAAGCAAAAGAAATAATTTTATTAAAAATGAGTATTTGTTACATAATCTTCTAAAAGACAATCAACTGGTATCCTTAGATGGTGGAATTGGGTGACCCAGCTTGGATGGCACCTCTCTTGGGGAATATGAGTCAACTGACTCTTCCTTAGGAGAAGATTTTAGATCATCTAAGATTTGATCATCAGCTTGGTCTTCTTCAGGAAAATTTGTTCTCAAATACTCTAACCAGTCAGAATCCCATTCTTCAGACTCTGTATGAGAATCTGCTTGTTCAGACTCTGAAGTAGGCGGAATCTCAGACTTTGGCTTTGTTCTTCTTGATGTTTCTTCTTTGTGTTTTCTCCTATCTTGACTAACTCTCAGTGAAACTACTTTCTTCTTCTCTGAGCGTTTCATTTTTTCTCACAAGAGATCTATCAATAACCTAAGATTATTCTGTGTGAGTAAAATGACTAGGTATCTCTCTCATTTTATAAGCAAAATTCAATGGCCGAATATTAAATGTGTTCAACCACTTCTGATTTGACGGCATTGAAAGTTGAATTTCTATTAATTGCTTATATTACCATTTTGATAATGACAAAAGGGGGAGAAAGAATATTGGTAAATCAATTGTTGGAAGAAGCGAAATTACTTGGCTTTTTAGGGCCTTGTAGTGCTTCAGAGAGAGAACGTAGGAGAGTGGTCAAAATAGTAGCATGAGGTACATGCTTTGTTATGACAATTTGATCTTTGAGGATTTCAAAATATTGTACTAAAGAGCTCTGAACTGTTTTCAAATTTTTTGTTCAGACTCTGAGCTATTTTCTTTGAAAAGATTTTTTTAAAGCTCTGAACTGTTTGAAAATATTTTGAACTCTGAAGCTGTTAATGATAACCATCAGAACCAAGTGTGTATGTAGAAGTCTTTAAGCGCCTCTGATTCTATTTTGTCATTCAATTTAAATATTGCTTCAATTTAAATATTGCTTCAACTTGCATCTGCATTAAGGGCTTAATTTTCAAGGAGAATGCATTTATTAATTGAAGTTTATTATTCATAGTTAGTTCTTGAGTAAGGGTGCAACTTTACTCAAAGATTATCACACTATGGAAAGAAGAAGCTTGCAAACCTTGTTCTTTACATAGTGAAATATGAATAATTTAAGTCATATAATAAAGTATTTCTGAAACTGATTAAAATTAACTATGGATACAAAATAGGGGGAGCTTACAAACCTAACCCTATGGGTTATCAGACTTAGGGGGAGCTTGCAAAACTCAGAAGCCTAATGTCAACATAGCTGATTTTTATCAACAACAATTGTATTTAATACTTGTGTTTGTCATCATCAAAAAGGGGGAGATTATTGGAAAAAAATATGTGTTAATACACACCCTTAAGTTTTGATGATAACAAAGTATTAAATGGACAATTGATGGTACTAATGTTTAAATTAAGTGCAGAAGAATTCAACGTTTAATCAATAGCACACTTAATTTAAACTCTGATGAAACCAAGGGAAGTCTGAATATTTAAGACTCTGAAAGAGTTCAGATGCTACAACGTGGTCAGAAGCTATACAAAGTTCAGAAGCTCAAAGTAGATCAGAACGTTTGAAAGCTGTTCAGGGACTCAGAGGAGTTCAGAAGCTCAAGGATGTTCAGAGGCCTACAAGAGTTCAGAGGATGTCTGATAGTCATAAGTCATTCAGAGGATGAAGGCGTTCAGAATCTGAATTACTAAAGACTATCAGAGGTCAACCATTCAAAGACCAATCAGACTCCAAGTTATCAAAGGTTCATCAGAAGCAAAGGGAATTCCCAGTCATCAGAGGGCTACATCAACTACAACTTATCAAGCCTGATGACTTGTTGTAAGGTCAACTAAAATGCAACGGTCACAAAGGATGTGATCCCTCTCTCTAGGAGCTAGTTGTACCTTATAACTGTACCATTGGACAGACAGCAAAGGTGAAGCTTCTCTGCAAAGGAAGACGTGGCTTTACTCAACGGATCTTCAATGTCTACAGCTGTCCAAGTTGCAACGGGAATTTCTCCAACGTCTCAATGTCTTTCTCAACTCATATAAATATGCCAAAGAAAGAATTGAAGACTAGCGCTCAACATTAGATAAAATCTCTCAGAAGAAAGTGAGCATTTGAATTGTAATAGATAATATCTCTCAAATGAAGTGAGCATAGAAACTAGCTTAGAGCCTCTGAAGTTATTATGTTTGTAATAAGTTTTAAGCTCTTAAGTTAGTAATAAGTCTTCTGCTTAGTGTAGAAGCACGTAAGTCTCAGTCTTAGTGATTAGAGCAGTGAAGTCTTGAGCCTGAGTGCTTGAGCAAGGAAGCCTCTGATCTTGTGTGATCAGAGCAAGGAAGTCGCTCTGTCTTGTGTGACTTAGAGCAGGAAGTCTCAAGCTTGTGTGCTTGAGCAAGGAAGTCTTTGATCTTGTGTTATCAGAGCAAGGAAGTCTCTCTGTCTTGTGTGACTAAGAGCAGGAAGTCTTGAGCTTGTGTGCTTGAGCAACTATTGTAATCTTAGTGATTATAGTGAAACTCTCTTGGAAAAAAAGGGACTGGAGTACTCTCAATTTGTGAGGGGAACCAGTATAAATTGTTGTGTGTTCTTCTCTCTCTCTCACTCTCTCATTTACTCCTTCATCATTCATAACGCCATAAGTTAATTGTGTGCATAATCCGCTGTGCTTTAAAGACTCTGAAAAGATTTTAAATATCTTGGAAAGTTTTTAAAATATCCAAAACACAATTCAACCCCCCTTCTTGTGTTTTCTCCACGCACCTTCAATATTGATTCTTTGCATTAAACTAAATGAATCCGAAACATTTTGTTGCTCTCGTGTTTGTCAACCTTTTTTTTTTCCATTCAATTCCAATAAATGTTGAGAATAATTATGCTATGACATGGATGTTGTAGTAGTTACTAGTGGATATAACTCATAAGTAACATATTTGCTAAATGGATTATGGATATTTGAAGTTTTAAGAATATTTTCTGTTAGGGCTGACAATGAATCGAACCAACTTAAAAATAGTTCGAGACTCGATTCGATAATTAACTCGTTGAACTTGGTTCATGAACCAAATGAATCGAACTTGAGTTGAAAATTAAGCTCGTTAAATAAATGAGTTGAACTTGAACTATATATAGTTCGACTCGTTTGGTTCATGAGCAACTCGATAATAATAAGTTTTATTTTGTATATGGGACCAAACAAAACTCTTATTAAAGATAGGGATATACACAATGTATTTGTTACTTTCATAGTGATTAGTAAGTATCATATGTATTAATATATGTGGACAATTCAAGTCCACATTTCAATATTATCTGGATGAAACACAATATAACACTACAACTTTATCATACAAAATGAAAGCATTTGTCATAGTATTAAAAACCGGACTGGCCGAGAACCGGGAGCTTCAGCGGTTCAATGTGTGTAGGACCGGTTTTGTATTAAACTCGTTGCAAACCTCTGCAATCCGTCCGGTTCGTTGGTTAAACCGCAAACCGGACCGGTTTGATAAGTAATGAATATTTTAGAAAAATATAAATAATGATGAAATTAGAAGCTTTTGTGTTTTTTATTTTTAATATATGAAATTTTATTGAAAAAAAGTTTGAAGGAATTTTTTTTATTAAATTTTATTGTTATAAAATTCAAGTTAATATATTTAAATTTTTTATATAAGCCGGGTCAATAGTCATGCGGTCTGACCAGTGACCCAGTGCCTTGACCGGGTCGATCACCGGTCCGAGTTTTAAAACATTGGCATTTGTTATAGCATGATTGATCTAAGTATCAAACCACTATTTCATATATGATATTAAATTTATACTAGGGCTGACAATGAACCGAACCAACTCGAAAATAGTTGAAACTTGGTTCATGAACCAAATGAGTCGAACTTGAGTTGAAAAATAAGCTCGATAAATAAATGAGTCGAGTCGAGCTTAAGCTAGTTCGACTCGACTCATTTCCAGCCCTACTTCCTACTGATTGATGTATCACAATCTATGAGATTCAAACATGAGTAATATTTAGTCTATGATGTTGCTCATTAATCAACTTTTATGATCATCCTATTACGAATAATATGTGAAGGACAACCAAATGCTTGAATCCTTAACTAGATACATAGTGGGTTTGACTCGAAATGTGATATACACCATTATCACTATAAAAACTTATTACATTTACATAACATATTGTGTGTCTGTTTGATCTGAAAAATATAAATATTGAACATGACTGACCCCTCGCAAGTGCACCAGTTTGTCATCGCGTAATAAATTATCAAATGAATGAGTTCGTCTCCACGGAGATCATGCATAAACACTACAACATTTATTGTCTCTAACAACACTTGAAAATTGTTGCCAGAACCGTGAAAAACGTTGCCTAAATGAACAGGGGACGTTTTTCAAGTGTCTTGTATGCGAGCGTTGCCTATTGTCTGAGGCGACGCTTTTTTGTCCTTACTGGGCACATTTTGTTAAAGCGTCCCCTAAACTACAGGAAAAGGGGACGATTTTCCTTGGTATCTTAGACAACAATTTTCACATTTTGTCATATCTTGCAACCATTACAATACGTTCCCTAAACCAGGTACTATGGAAACACCCTTAGGCAACGTTTTACAAATGTTCCAGAAAAATTAAAATGGTAAGTACTTATTGTAAGTGTATCGATAAGTTTTGATTCAAACAAGAATTGTACCAAATAAGAATTGCATCAAACACAAATTGCATTTACCACAAAAGTGTCATTAAAATCTTCACACATTAACTCATACACATAGTAGACACAAAATGTCTAACATTATTTAAGACCACAGTAAGTTTAATACTTAGAAGTACAAGTCTAACAAAATGACAAAATACATAGTTTTTTCAAGTTATGCTTAGTGCAGGCCTAAAACAACATCATCCAACTCATTAAGTTCGTCGAACTCATCATTTGCATCATCCTTTTCGTCACCTATGTTGTCCTCTTGAAGTTCATCACCTACGTCATCCTCTTGAGATTCATCACTTATGCCGTCGTCGTCCTAAGTGTTGCCAGGTATAAAAACCAAGTTTCCTAGCATACCCATATTTACTCATAAAAACATCAAATGATTACAAAGAAGTCCTGAAGTAAATTTAAAAGGATAGATCATCAATTAAATTTAAACATCATAAATTCATTCTCTTTGTCATTTGTCGCGGTGATTTTTGGATGTCGAGTTATTAATTAACTTCGAATCGCAATTTAATATTCCACCACCGATCTTTAATTTATCCGAGGGAATGGGAAAAAGTTCGAAAAAAACTCTATTTTTAGAGATCAAGGTCCGGGGGTTAGTTATACGAAGGGAAGGTACTAGCACCCTAAGTATCTATAGTACTCTATAGGAACCTCTTGTTTTTATTTCTAACTTTGCGCTTTATTTTTAATTGCTTGTAAAAATGTATGAACTAAAGTGATGATAAAAAAGAAGTTTAAAGTGATGGAAAAGGAAAAAAAGTTTTTGTTGATTTTATTTGATTCGCCGAGACAAGTCTCATGCCTACATACCCGAAGGATCAAAATCTCGTAGTTCGGGGTAAAAGTTACGAGTAAATTTGTTTGTTTGATTTTAAAGTTTTGAAAAAGGTTTTAAAGATAACAAGAAAAGTGTGAGATTGATTCATTTTTATTTGTGAAAGAAAGTCTAAATGATTAGGATTGATTGAATTTTGATTATGAAATAAGACGCGGATACTTGGTTTAAAATCCAAGGTTTATTGAGAAAAGGTTTTGAGTGATAAAAGACACTTGGTTTAAAATCCAAGGTTTTTGCATGATTAAAGATGTTTGAATGAAGAAAATGCACTTGGTTTAAAATCCAAGGTTTTTGCGAGAAAAAGGAACACTTGGTTTAAAATCCAAGGTTTTAGCGAAAAAGAAGCCATTGGTTTAGAGTCCAAGGCACTTGGTTTAAAATCCAAGTTCGGTGATAAAAAGAGCACTTGGGTTAAAATCCAAGGTTTTTGCGATAAAAAGGGCACTTGGGTTAAAATCCAATGTCACTTGGTTTAAAATCCAAGCTTGAGATAAAAAGAACTCTTGGGTTAAAATCCAAGGTTTTTACGATAAAAGAGGCCTTTGGTTTAAAATCCAAGACACTTGGTTTAAAATCCAAGTTTGCGATGAAAAAGAACTCTTGGTTTAAAATCCAAGGTTTTCACGATAAAAAGAAACGTTTGGTTTAAAATCCAAAGTTTTGAAAATGTTTGATGACAAAGTATTTTTGTGCTTTTGAGAATAAATTGCTTTGATTTTTTTGAAGAGGTGTTGACCTCATTTTTTGATAAAAAGGAATTAAGTAACTGTTGCGCGCGGAAAGAAACGATACTAACGTTACAACAAATAAGTAAGCGCGAAGACTATTCGTAATGATATTTTGATCAAAACGATGTCTTTTCCCTCAAAATTTAATATGCTAATGTTTTTTTTTTCGGAAAGCAATAAAAATAAATATGCATGAGATGCAAGTTTTATTTATGGTGTACATTTGTTCCTAATTACATTCTAAAATATTTACGAGAAAATAAACATGAAATAATGCAAGAGAGAGGATGCTATGCAATTTTTATTTAATATTTACATTAAATCCTAAAATACATTCTAAATTCCTTGCAATAAAATAAATAGTTAATTAATTAGGCAATAAATTAATTATTTGATTAGCGAGCAATAATAAAGTATGTTAGTAACAATAATAATGATAAGTTAGTAAGTTAGTAATGATAAAGAATAAAGAGCATGAATAATAAAAGTTAAGTTAGTAAGTTAGTATCAATAATTAGAAATAATGAGCATAATAAAAATGTTAGATTAGTGAGCATAAATTAAAGCCAAAATAAACACACATATAATCATGAAATAAATAAATAATAAAAAATAAAAAGAACCTCAAATTAGTGCTTATTTTGGATTTAATAGCTCATTGAAACACATTCCATAAGCACTTTTATCATAGGTTAAAATAAAATAAATAAATAAATAAAAACAGAAGGGGTGCAAATATCAATATGAAAATAAAGGGGGGTGTAAAAAGCACTACTGGGTCTAAGCCCAGCTGGGGGCGTGGCCCAGTAGGGGGTGTACGAAGTAAACAAGCAAAACAGGATCAGAGCCGTCTGATTGATCAGACAGCTCTGATTTAATCAATGAGAAAAGGAATCAGGAGAGTCTGATTAGATCAGACGATCCTAGGCGCCCGGGTGCATGATTAAAGGGATGGTCCATCATATACAGGATCGGGTTGGGGTATATAAACCTCAAACCCTAAAAAAAAAACACATTTTTACTCTTCTTTCTCTCACCGGCGCCGCTGCAACCTTCTTCTTCCTCTCAACTTCTCTCTCTCGGCCATTTTCTCCTTTCTCAAAACTCCATCATTTTAAAAACTTCCAACATCAAACCCATACAAAAACCTTTCCTAAACTCAAATCTAAACTCAAAAACAACAAAACAAAACTCCCCCTAGCCCTGATCGAACAAAACCGAATAGGAAAAATGAAACAAAAATCAACCTTGATGCTCTTTTTATTCTTCGATTCTCTTCTTCTCTTTTTTGTTGGAGTAAGCCCTAAAAGCCAATCTATTTTGTTAGATTGTTCTTTTGTATCATGACTATGATTTATATATTTAATATATATATATATAATAAGGCATTTCTTTATTATGTTTGTTTCAAACTAATAAAGCCCCTAGAATAACTAGTCTGTTTAATGGAACATTAAGTGTGACTTAATCATGAGACCCCATTAAAGTGAAAGACATTATTCTTAAAGTATCCGTAGTCAAGCTTTATTGTGAAGTGGGATAACATTAAAGCATAGAGACTATTATGTGGGTAGACTGATGATCATATCTCACAGATCATGGATAAAGAGTTATCAAGTCTGCACATAGATATAAATATTAGGAGTAATATTTATATTGGATTGACCCGCCATGAGAATACTACATAGTAAAAGTTATGAAAAGTGTCATAAGATATTCTCATAGTGATAGTGGTGTATTCCACCCTTTGACCTGAAACCATTATGTACCCTAGATGTAGGAATCGAGTACTTTGTCACCGTTCAAACGTTGTCCGTAATAGGATGACCATAAAGTCGGTTGATGGGTACTCCATGAATCATACTGAGGGACATGAGTTACCTAGATGGAATTTGCCCCTCCTACATAACTAGAGAAATGTCTACGGGCCCAATATTGAACTTGACAAGGGTGACATGCTATGCCTTGTGTTCAATATAGACATGAGGGCAAAAGGGTAATTATACACATAATCATTATCACGGAAAGGTTTCGTCAGATCACATGACATTCTCGTCACTTGGGTAGCAGTGATGTGTTGCTAGATACCGCTCACTGTTTGTAATATTAAATATGCGATTTAATATTATTGTCAATGTTACGAGAACCTATAGGGTCACACACAAAGGACAGATAGATGAGAGAAATAAATAAGTAAGACTTATTTATAAAATAATAAGTATGACTTATTAGTAATTAAATAATTAAGTATTACTTATTATTTAATTTATGAAAATAGAGAAATGCGGTCCACCGTAAGGTACGGTGTACTTAAGTGCTCGGCTTGATGACCACACAAGTGGTTCTATAAATAGAACCCTTGTGGTGAAGTTTTGTATGCTTAACCTAATTCACAAGGTTAAACCCTAGCCGCCACTCTCTAAACCCTATTCTCTCTGAATCTCCGTTGGAATTGGCTAACACCGGTAATCGGAGAAATTCTGTTCGTGTGGACTGAGTAGAGGCATCGCTACTTTGCTATGCTCGTGATCAAAATTGTTTGCTCGTGATCAGGAATTGTTTCTGCTTCAAAGATTCTGCGCTTCAAGAGGTAAACACATGAATACTTAAAGTGTTTAAGTTTGTGTTTGATTTGTGATTAATGATTTAATCAAGATCCGTTCATCGGGATTGTTCCGCTTAGAGGATTAATTTTTTTTTTTTGAAAAACCCCTCTTAAATCCCAACATTTTTGTTTCTGTTTCGATTTCGGTTTGATTAATGGAATAGTTTGTGTTTTGATTTCGGGTTTTGAAGGATGGTTTATGGTTGTTTGATGAAGAATGATGGTGATGATGATGGATTTGGATGAGATGATTTCGTTTTCTGATTCGGTTTTGAAAATTTGTATGAGTTTTGGATTTGGTTTTGTTGATGATTTGTGGATGATTTGGGTTTGGTTTTGAAGGTTTGATTTCGGTTTTGAGGTTTTTGGTGTGGATTTGATTTCGGATTTGGATCCCGTTTATGATTTTGGTTTCTGGGTTTTTGATCTGGATTTTTGAGTTGTTTTGGGGTTCTGAGATTGAGAAAGAAGATGAAGATTTATATTGGTTTTTCTGGTTTTTTCAAATGATGAATGATGATGATTCGATTTGTCGGTTATGATGAGGATGATGATATTTTCTGACTTTTTTAGTGTTTTGTTTCTGGATTCGTTTTGTGGTTCAGAGGAGGAAGATGAATTTTTCTTCCTCTGTTTGGCTATTGCGGCTGGTGAATTTTCTCTGACCTTCTTGGAAACTGTGCAATTAATACTGCATTTATAGTGTGTCAGAACTAGGGTTTTAGCAGATGAAAATTTTCCCTTTTGGACAAAATTGTCCTTTTGGGCCTGGATGAAGACAAAAACACAGATATGGACCCAAATAATATAAAAGACTAAAAAACACCAAAAATGGAAAAAACGAAAATGGCAATTAAAATAATAATATATATATATACAATAAAAGAAACAAATTAACTAAATAATAAATAAATAAAAGAGGAACTGAGCACAATCTTAACAAAAGAAACGGTTCCCATCAGATACAACAAAAGGAACAAGAATTAGATGACCTCCTGGAAAAAGAGGAAATGTGGTGGAGCCAAAGGTCTAGGGCCCTATGGCTCACTCATGGGGACAAGAACACCAAGTTTTTTCATCAAAAAGCTAGCCAAAGAAGAAGGAAAAACAAAATTGAGTGCATCAAAGACTCTATGGACAACTCTCACTATGATCAAGAGGATATTCAAAGCATATTCATAAGTCATTTCCAGCAACTATTTTCTTCTCAAACCACCACTAATGTGGCTGAAACTGTTCAAGTGGTGCATAACAGACTGGACCAAGAGATGCATGATTTTCTAAAGAAAGATTTCACAACTGAGGAGGTGTTTTTGGCTATCAAGGACATGAAGAGTCTTGCAGCCCCAGGTCCTGATGGGCTTCCAGCCAGGTTCTATCATACCTATTGGGATATAGTGGCCAAAGATATAACAAAAGAGGTGCTTCAGGTGCTCAACCATGGAGGAAACCCCCAGCCTTATAATACCACTCACATATGTCTCATCCCAAAAATAAACAAACCTATTTACCCTAGTGACTTTAGACCCATATCCCTCTGCAATGTTACTCTAAAGATCATCACTAAAGCCATAGAAAACAGAATAAAAACCATTCTTCCCACCATCATAAGTCCCAACCAAAGTGCTTTTGTCCCTGGGAGACTTATAACTGATAACACCATCATAGCTAACGAAATCTTCCACTACCTCACTCAGATGACCAGAAAGATAGGTTATGTGGGAATAAAAACAGACATGGCAAAAGCCTATGATAGACTTGAATGAAACTTTCTTAAAGCCACCATGGAATCTATGAATTTCCCTCAAACTATGGTTAACACCATCATGAAGTGTGTCTCTACTGTCTCCTTTTCCATTTTAGTTAACGGGACACCTACAAACATTTTCTTCCCTGAGAGGGGTCTCAGACAGGGAGACCCTCTCTCCCCTATCTCTTTATTATTTGTGTTGATGTCCTATCTGCGCTTATTACAAAAGCTCAACAATCCAAGCTCATACATGGGATTAAAGTAGCCCCGGGAGCTCCAGAAATAACCCATTTGTTCTTTGCTGATGATAGTCTCATGTTTTGCAGGGCAACGAAAGAGGAGACAATTCAAATACGTTCTATCATCACCCAGTACCAGCAGGCTTCTGGTCAGTTGGCTAACTACCAAAAATCTGAGCTGATTTTTAGCAAAAAAGTCCCTCAAACTATGAAGCAAACTATTCATCATATCCTCCCCATGGCTATCGTGGATTACTAATCAAAGTACTTGGGTCAACCTACTTACATTGGCAGGTCCAAAACCCAAGTGTTCAAGTTTATTCAAGACAAGATATGGAAAAAGCTAAAAGGCTGGAAAGAAAACTGCTTGTCCTTTGCAGGCAGAGGAACTCTGATAAAAGATGTGGCCCAAGCAATTCCTACTTACCTAATGAGCACCTTTCTTATCCCAAAAGGGTTGTGTGACCAAATGGAAAGCATGATGAGCAGGTTCTGGTGGGGCAGTAATGTGGATAAAAGGAAAATTCACTGGGTGAGCTGGAAAAAGACGTGCAAACAGAAGAAGACTGGAGGAATGGGGTTTAGAGACCTCAGAGCCTTCAATGAGGCTCTCCTAGCCAAGCAAGGATGGAGAATTATCAGTGAACCAAACTCCCTTATGGCCAAAACTCTAAAAGCCAAATATTTCCCTCAACAAGGATTTTTTCAAGCAAAACAAGGGAACAGACCTAGTTACTCTTGGCAAAGTATACAGAAAGCTAGCTGGATCCTAAAAAAGGGTTGCTTTTGGTTAGTTGGCAATGGGGAAAACATCAACATATGGGAAGACAGATGGATAAACCCCCAAGAAGGAAACACTATATGGACAACCAAACCAGGCAACACTAACCTGAAGCTTGTCAGAAACCTTATTGACTCAACAAATCATCAATGGAATGCTCAGCTTGTAGAACAGACCTTTATCCCCATTGAAGCAAACCAAATAAAACAAATACCCTTATCTTCAAGCATGGAAGAAGACATAGTCTGCTGGCAGGGCACAAAAAATGGTATATACACTGTTAGATCTGGCTACAATGCCCAGATGGAATGGGAGGCAAAACACTTTGGTCAGCCTCAACCTAGCAACTACCTTGAGGGGGCATCTACTTGGGAAAAATTGTGGAAAATTAAGGCTCCACCTAAGCAATTACACCTCTTATGGAGGATTCTACACAATGCCATCCCTGTTAAATCAAACCTCCTTACAAAAGGCATTTTATGTGACTCAATCTGCCCTAGATGCAATACTAGTCCTGAAACTATTGACCACACCTTCATACAATGTGAGTGGGCAAGGCTGGTTTGGTTTGGATCCCCCATTACTATTCAAACTACAAACATCCAGAGTCAAAATTTCACAGAGTGGCTGATTTACATGCTAAATAATTCCACAACAGAGTGTATGCAAATTATCGCGACTATAACCTATAGCATTTGGCTAGCACGAAATAACAAGGTTTTCCAAAATAAAGACACACCTGCATCAGAAGCTTTTTACCGCGCCATGAAGAATTTGTATGAATATCATCACCACCTCATTGATAATCGCATCAAACCCTCCAAACCTTCCGATCCAGTTGCCCGTAACAACAATAGCTGGAGTCCCCCTCCCTTGAACTTCCTCAAGCTCAACATGGATGCTCACCTAACCAGTGATGGTCGTTGGGGTTTTGGAATGCTCCTGCGGAGGGACGACGGCCGCTGCGTTGGAGCGGCAACCCGATTGTGCAATGGTTCATCGGACGTGATGCTAGCAGAAGCGCAGGGACTCCACGAAGCAATCGAGTTGATAACAGAGCATCACCTCACCAGGGTGATTATCGAACTCGACGCAGCAAGCATAGTTAAAGCCATTGAAAAGAAAGATTTCCCTCGTAAACCATGGGGAAGGCTCACACAACGCTGTGCTAGGATGCTCGATGAAAATAACGAGATCTCAATCTCCTGGGTTCGCAGAGAAGGTAACGAAGCTGCTCATAGGTTAGCTAGATGGGCTGTGTCTGAGCCAAATAGATTTTGGGAATCTGATTTCCCTAATTGTATCAGGAGCCTTATACAAAAAGATAGGGATGTTTGTAACCTAATCCCCTTTATCTCGTAAAAATAGTTTGTGTGATTTTAAAAATAAATAAAAAAATCGATTCAATATACTAAATAAGTGTTACAAATGGATTGGATTCAATCTTATATTTGAAAATAATGGATGGATTCAATCCATCAAACCTCCTTTTTTTTTCTCTTCTTTTCAATCCAATAGATCACATATTTATTTTTGTAAAATCAAATGGATTAAATTTGTTTATTTTAGAATAGATACAATGATATAATAAACAAAACATGGTCATAATTATTTTAAAACATCTTAATAAATGAAAAATCAATTTCTTTACATAAAGGTACTACTTTTTTTTATTTTAATAAATAAATTGTTTTTTATATTAAAAAACTATTTTTTTTTAAATAAGTATTTTTTTAAGAATAAATATGTATTTTCTTAGTAAAATAAATTAATACTTAGTTGAGGTATGAGGGTGAGTTTGAAGTTGAGGGTTTTGTGCAAAAAATTTGTGCTCTATCTTAAGAAGGCTTGCCTAGCTAGTAGCAAGCCTCGCCCAGTGAGGATCCCAAGACATAATGGGCATGCATATCCTCACCCTCTCCTATGTTGGTTCAGTGCAACAATGGAGCCTCAAGTGTGTTCATCATTAAGGTGAATTCCCTTAGGCTTAATTGTATATTTGGTCATTTATGTTTATTTTAGGTTTCATGTTGATCCGTTATGTTTTAAAAGTTTCAAACGGTCCCTTATGTTTTAAAAGTTTTAAGTTGATCCCTCAAATTTCTAAAATTTGAATTAGTTAATCTTATTTAATCATGTTGATAGGACTAAATAATTCAAAATTTAGAAATTTGAGGGACCAATTTGAAACTTTTAAAAACTTGAGGAACCAACTTGAAACTTTTAAAACATAAGGGACCAATTTGAAACCTAAAATAAACATAAGGGACCAACTTAAAACCTAAAATAAAAATAAAGAACCAAAAGTGCAATTAAGCCTTAGTTTTAGCACCTTTAGGTTTCCAAATAAGTTTAGGATTTAAGGAAAAAATATTTTGTGAGAGAGCTTCAATCCCCAAGCTCACCTCTATATCGAGGATATAATGGTAATTACAATATTTACGATTAGAATCAGTTGGGATTGTAGGTGGAATTTAAAAAGGATTCTCAAGAAAATGCAGAAAAATGTTGTTTCTGGTGCAACCCGCTTAGCCAGGAACCATGCTCGCCTAGCCAACATTCATAGAATCTGGACTAGAAACCTATGAAGGCTCGCTTAGCGAGCTCATTAGCACATAACTGTAGAAATTTGTATAATTATAGTAATAATAATCATAGACTCGGTGTATTAAGCACACCTTAGGTAATTAAGTATTAGGAATATATGGATAGCTTAGAAATACCATGGGAGTGAATAATGGGCATGTCAACAATACGAATTATTAGTAAGTATTATACTAGGATGCTTGATCATTAGTACCATTCAATAATAAATGTGAGGTATGACCCCGACGACAAATATTATTATCACAAGTGGGTAAGCATGCATTATGAGATTTACTCACCTCGAAATGACCTTGATGTATAAAACGAACAAGATAATTAACTGTGTGTTACACTATTTATGTTTTATGTTATTAAGTAATGAAACATATAAAGATTATGATAGCGATTATTATATCAGGTACCTCCGGTGTAGTCACCACTTAGTTGGGTAGTTCGAATTCACTGAGGCTTAGATTTGGCATCGCGCGACTTTCATTTTGTTCAGATAGACAGGTTGATCGATATGTGTCGAGGCCTGGAAGTATGAAGTTCAGATAATTGGATTACGTTATTGAGTTGACGTCATGTTATCTTATACTTTGTCTAAGATTCAATTAGTTTATGTTTTTATTGCTAGCTCAATTTAGTATTTATTCCTTGGATAAAAGTAATCTTAATCATATATTTGGACGAAATGTGATGTGTTTTAAAGTATCCCGAATATATTATTTTTGCTTCTAGATAAATTTATATGGGTGTTATTTGTATTCCACATATTAAAAAAATACACATCATCAAATTTGAGTCCAAATATTTTAGAGTGGACCAAAACTGATTGATTTTAAAATAAGTGACTGGTTTGGTGTGCAAGGTAATATAAGGGAACCACAACTATATTAAGCCTTTAAAATATATAATAATGGAGGGATTGGATGAATCGAATATTTATTGGATGGATATTATTGAATTATTTTAATAAACTTTTGATGAATTGTGACGAATTAATGGATTATTTTGATCCATCCATTACCATTAAATTCCAAATACATCCAATCCATGCATTTTGCCACCGCTAGTCAAAGGTGTGACAGTTGATGGATTTCTACAATGTGGTGACTTTGGAGGCTTCGAAATAATATCATGTTTAGGGGCACTTTGTCAAACTTGTCATTTATTGTGGAACAAATTATGTTTATTTCGTGATTTTAGTTTCTAGGTAGTATACTACATATGGTTTTCTCGATTTGTGTAATAATCTACTAGCTTGTCTTTATAGCATCTAAATGTAATGGTAAATTATAAGAATTGAGTACACATTGTATTCCTTATAATTCAAATTTGCTTATAAAAAAATGGGCAGGTAAATTTGTATATCTAGAAATGGAACACAGTAACACTATGTATAATGTAAAGTCATTTCCAACCGAATAAGAAATGACTTCAGGGGTAAAAAATATTTATTACGTACCAATTCGTTGTTGCTAAAGAATTAAAGAATAAGAAAATATCAAATTCATACCTAATTTTAATTGTAGTAAAAAATTTAAATGTTAATTATTTAAATACAATATCAAATATTCTACATATTTAAGATTAAGAAATAAGTTAAATTTATAGTGAATTTTAGTTATTGTAATAAAATTAATGCTATTTATTTAATTAAATACTATATCAAATAACTTCCATATCAAAAAACATTCCAAAGCTATATATAATATACTTAATCAAAGAATAAGAAAAAAAATGAAGAATAGGAAAAAAAAAATTACATTCATTTGAAATTTAATTATTGTAAAAATTGTAAATGCTAATTACTTTAATACTATCTCAAAATAATTTTTGTACTGGATTGGGCCAAGGCCCATATGTGAGTTGGACCGGGTCAAAATAATTTTTGTACTGGAGAAGGTTCTAGTTTTCACCTAAACCCTAATTCCCCTCCTATATAAACAAGGTTGACAGGCTAGGTCAGATATATACATCTAATCTTGAATGGCTCTCACATCTGATGCGCAGGTATATCCCCACCCCCCCCCCCCCCCCGAAGAACTTTGCGAAGGTATATATCCCCACCCCCCCCCCCCCCCCCAACCCAACTGAGCATTTCTTTTTATCATTTAATAGTTATGTAAAACATGATAGATCTTCTTTATCCATGAAAAATTAGAATGAACTTACTTTTAAATAAAATTAGGTTGTTATATTATTATAAATCATTGCTAAAACTATGGCATATATCATAGCTTTAATAGATGCATACAAATAAATAATTTTTATATCGTTGTTGCATATAATATGGATTGGGTTTTCTTTATTACTATTAATTAATATATATATATTGACCCTAAGGAATAAATTTTTATGTAAAATAAATATGTTGTGCATATTAGATTTTCTATTTATTAGGTTGAATCAATCAGTAATGCATTAGATAATTTCATGCGAGAAATATGTAAATTTTAACTAAATTTTCGTTTGTATTGTATGTGAATTCAAGAAGAGCTAATTTATATTTCAATTTTTCTATATTTTCCACTGCTTAAATATTTTTGTATTTAGTTTTTCTTGTATTTTATCAAAACCTTATTGACTATAATGACGTTAAAGAATAAGAAGATCGCGAAAGGAAGATTCCTTATAACACTATTAACTAAGTGGATTGAAATTTAGGATGTTAAAAGAACGAAAACAAATCAACAAAATTAACATTACTAAAGCGTGTATAGCAAAATTTTTAAATAAATAATATTTTTCACTTCTATTTTGTTATAGTTGAGACAGTGGAAATTAAAACAATAATTATAATGTATTTTTCTTTTATTTTATAAGCAAAATATTATTATTATAAGGGAATACAAGCATAATGTATTTTTCTTAAAACAAAAAGCATGCATTTTTAAAATATAGTTTCTTTCTAGTTAGTTATTATTATGTTACTTGTTTATTCAATTGAATTATTATAGGTTAAACAAATTCATAGCGTAGAGTTTTACTTTCAAACTATTAATTTTAAGCGTTATATAGGTTAAACAATATATACTGATTAGTAAAAACAATTGTTCTTAAATTGAATAAAATATGCATAAATATAATTATTAATAACAATAATTATTGTCACTATTATTTTAAATTCTGGTTTAGGATGCCTCATTACTGCCACTGCCTTGGCATATTTTCAAAAAATAAATATGAGAGTCATTAATGGCAATAACAACTTCCCTTAAAAAAATAGAAAAAATAAAGTTGTTTCCATCAACAATGATAATTTATGATTTTTTAAATTCCCCTGTCAACTATTTTGCCACGGTTTGACCGTGGCTAATTGATAAATAACCGTGTCTATAAAATTGTTACCACGCTTTATATTACGGTGGCAAAAACCAAAATTAGCCGTGACACTTTTTTTGTAGTGACAGGTAATTCTTTGTTAGTTGTCATAATAAAAATATTGCACTTTTTTGATAATTTAGTTGAGTTTTGTTTTTACTACTTTGAATAACAATAATTGATACAAGTTGTTTTGTTTTTCTTTAATCTTTATATCTATATTGAATTTTTAAAACTCTTATTTTTAGCTTTGTAATCATAAACATTGATGCTTTAACTATTCTTATCCATATATAAAATATTTTATAGTTTATCTCTGTTTTTCTCTCAATTATATATAATTTATATGTATGTTTTTCAATATGTATATATAATGAAGTTGATTAATAAACTCGTAACACAATTTGTAGCATACATTCATGTGCAATATATATGATCAAAACTATATACCATCGATAAGAGGTTTGGCAGTCTGTGATGGAAGTAAGAAGTGTGTTATTCGGGTTTATGAGTGTTTGTGAACTTGAAGGAAACAAAACATGGTGAATTTAGAGGAAAACAAGAAGGATAGTCTACCACTTTTTTGCTTCATTTGAGTTTAGGAAAACTCATGAACCTAGACAACTGACTTCTTACTCTTGTTGTGGGTGGTCAAACCTCTGCTTGAGTATAGTTTTGATCATAAACTATTGCACATGTATCTATGTCACAAAGTGTGATGAGTTCGTTAATCTTCTTCATTATATATTCCTATTGAAAAATATATTTATAAATATTATATAATTGACGGAAAACTAACAATTTAGTATTTATGACACCATATAAGATATTTTATGTTTGACAAGAATAGCAATAGTATCAATTTTATGAATACAAAGCTAATTTAAAAGTTGAAAAAAAGTATTATAATAGAAATAAAGATTAAAGAAAAACAAACCAACTTACATCAACTTTTTTACAGAAACGCAACTTCTCACTTGCGTTTTCTGTGAATTTTTTTCTTTCTTTTATTCCTTCTCTGCGTTTTAACCCACTCCAAGTCCAAATTCGTTCCTACTTCATTCCAAGTCCAAATTCATTGCTCTCATCTCCTTCTTTGTGATACAAGTAAGTTTTATTTGATTATTAGTGTCATTAAATGTAGTTTAGGCTTAAAATATGTTGTTTAAATTGTGATTAGGTTTTGGAATATTGGTTAGTTGTTGGATTAATTTGTAATTTGAGATATTGTTTGATAATTGGATGGAGCATTTTTTTTCCCATGCGAGTATATAATCCATTGAGAAAAGACCGTAAAATAATAATAAGTGTCAAATAGTTAATTTAATTATGTCTTTCAATTTTGTATTTGTGCCAATTTACTTACGGAATTAGTCTCTTTTTTTTTTATTCATTTTGAGTTTCTATTTTTTTTTAAATGTAAATAGTTAATTTATAATTTATCTTATTATGTTTTAAGAATTTATCTATTTTAAAAATTCAATTTGTTGACTTGAATTTATAATTAAGGTAGTAACAGATTTTTTAAGCGTTTTTCTAAAATTTATATTGATTTTAAAATATTATATATATAATACAACTACTAAATACATTGAACGGCTCATACTAATGCATTTTTAGATTTCAATTCAAAGGATCTAAAATGTTTTTCCTAAATCTACATCACAACATAGACTATATATAATGAACATTGGTCATGTCATGTATGTCAAACCAAATATAACATAAGGTGAAAGTATATACAATGGCTTTTCCATCTATCAATCCTTTCTTTGCTTGTTTTTATGCATTGCTTTGATTCTCCCTTCAGGTAACATAAAATTTGCAATTGAATTTCATTTTCAATATATAATTTACTATCTCAAATCTTATATGAATTTTCAATTTTTAAGTTTATGTTGAATTTAGATTTAGCTAACATTTAAATGGTTGCAGGACTGGCAATTGGATCAACTCCAAAATTTCAGTGCATAGAACACTGCAATAATGTCTCAAACTGCAGTCAATATTGTGGTCCCAAGGACTTTAATAGAGGTGGCATGTGTATGCATCCCGAAAAGGAAAATCTGTGTTGTTGTTATAGTGTTTCCCCTGCATCATCACGATAGAGTTTTTAGTTTGTGAGAATATTATGTAAGACCAAAAAATCATTGAAATATTTTTTATGATTTTACTAAATAATAATAACATAATGTAATCCGTATGTTGGATGTATTGATTCTTTGCATTAAACTAAATGAATTCGAAACATTTTGTTGCTCTTGTATTTGTCAACTTTTTTTTCCATTAAATTCTAATAAATGTTGAGAATTAATTATACTATGACATGGATGTTGTAGTAGTTACTAGTGGATATAACTTATAAGTAACATATTTGCTAAATGGATTATGGATGTTTTAAGTTTGAAGAATACTTCGTGCTGATTAATGTATCACAATCTATGAGATTCGAACATGAGATTCACCTTTATTTATTTTAAGGAGTGTATTTTTTTAACAACTAGACTACCTGAGAAGAGAAAAAATAATTATATTTTTAGTTTCTATAATAAAGCTGAACATAAACTATATATAGTTCGACTCGTTTGGCTCATGAACTAACTAACTATATATATATATATATATATATATATATATATATATATATAACTTTTCGGTTTCCTATGTACGGCTATTACCCACTCTCCCTTTATCAAAAAAATAATTTTACTCCCTTAAATTCTATTTCTCAAAAGACTTTTTGTTAAGACGATATGTGTGAAGCTTGTTGCTTTCAAAATATGAGTAAAGATTAATTCGTAGGTTGTAATAAATTAGATTATTGTAGTTCGGCATTGGAAGAATATTTTGAGAGTAATTGTGGAATTTTGTTGGTTTTTACTTTGTAACTTTATTACTTGTATCGGTTTATGTCAGTTTGAATTTTGTATGCATTTATCTATTATACACTTGGGATGACTTTTATTTTAATTTAATATTTGCAATTTCTTTTTTAAAAAATAGTTTAAAAGGTTAAAGATCATATTTTGAAATTTTGACAAAAAAATTAACTTTAAAATCATGTGATTCGACTTAACAAGTTGAAGCTAACGAGTCAAACTGAATTGTTCGCGAACTTTAAACAAGCCGAACTCGAGCTAAAAAAAATTTGTATCGAACTTGAACCGAGTTTTGAGCTGAACCAATTCCTATCGAGTCGAGCTCAGACGAGTTCGACTCATCACGACTCATTTAATTTACAGTCCTATTCCCAATGCTCCATAAACTTTACTTCTATTTTGTAATTGGAATCTATAATTAACACCATTATTTTTTAACAGAGTTGGATTGTAGCGGGTATAAAAAATATAGATATATTTAATTTAACGTTATTAATATGAAAATGGAAGTGGAGAGGGTCGAATGAAACTAATAATTCTTGCCATCATTTATTGGTTTTACGTTATGGTCCTTTGGTTGCCAACTTCTTGCACAGTGACCGTGATGTGCAGTGCTGGCTAGTAGGGTGTCATCACAAAGCCTCTTGAAGTTTGTTGTGTGTTCTGTTTTAGAGAGGAGGTTAAAGATCTTAACCAGGTGTTTTTCAATTGTCTTTTCTCACAACATGTGTGGAGGAATAAATCTGAGAACAAAACTCACAATTT
Source organism: Trifolium subterraneum (assembly GCA_951799995.1). Classification (NCBI taxonomy): domain Eukaryota; kingdom Viridiplantae; phylum Streptophyta; class Magnoliopsida; order Fabales; family Fabaceae; genus Trifolium; species Trifolium subterraneum. The sequence continues at coordinate 48,253,115 of OX637464.1, read as the reverse complement.
GTTTTTAGCGAATTTGAATATGTATTGCATCGATGTACTCTATCAATTTGAATGAATGAATATCCTTTATTTTTTAGTCAAAAAAAAAAAACTTGTGGAGGAAAATATATTCTTTGTTTCAGTTGGATATTTTCAGTTTTGAAGAACGATGGATAGCCACTTCAATTTGTTTTGCACCTTGGTGAAAAGTAAGAAAGGGTCGATTGTAGGGATGGCAAAATGATCCATTAATTCATCATTCATCCAATCTATCCACCAATAAATCCATCTAATCGATTCAATATACTAAATAAGTGTTACTAATAGATTGGATTCAATCTTATATTTGAAAATAATGGATGGATTCAATCCATCAAACCTCCTTTTTTTTTTCTTCTTTTCAATCCAATAGATCACATATTTATTTTTGTAAAATCAAATGGATTAAATTTATTTATTTTAGAAAAGATACAATGAATAAACAAAACATGGTCATAATTATTTTAAAACATCTTAATAAATGAAAAATCAATTTCTTTACATAAAGGTACTACTTTTTATTATTTTAATAAATAAAATGTTTTTTAAAATTAAAAAACTAATTTTTTTTAAATAAGTATTTTTTTTAAGAATAAATAAGTATTTTCTTAGTAAAATAAATTAATACTCGATCGAGGTATGTGGGCAAGTTTGAAGTTGAGGGTCTAATGCTGAATTTATGCAAAAAATTTGGGCTCTATCTTAAGAAGCTCGCCTAGCGAGTAGCAAGCCTCGTCTAGTGAGGATCCCAAGACAGAATGGGCATGCATATCCTCACCGTCTCCTCTAATGGTTCAGTGCAGCAATGGACCCTCAAGTGTGTTCATCATTAAGGGGAATTCCCTTAAAAGCTTTAAACTATAGTTTGTTTTAGACTTAATTGCACATTTGGTCTTTATGTTTATTTTAGGTTTTAAGGTGGTCTTTTATGTTTTATAAGTTTCAAATTAATCCCTTATGTTTTAAAAGTTTTAAGTTGGTCCCTCAAGTTTCTAAAATTTGAATTAGTTAGTCCCTATTTAATCATGTTGATAGGACTAACTAATTCAAATTTTAGAAATTTGAGGGACCAACTTGAAACTTTTAAAAACTTGAGTGACCAACTTAAAACTTTTAAAATATAAGGGACCAATTTGAAACAAAATAAACATAAGGGACCAACTTGAAACCTAAAATAAAAATAAGAGATGACCAAAAATGCAATTAAGCCTTAGTTTTAGTACTTTAGATTTCCAGATAAAATAATTGCATGATAACATTAGACTAGCTAGGATGTTCGTTCTCCCCAAATAATGATTTGCATGATAACATTAGAATGGCTAGGATGTTAGTTTTCCCCCAAATAATGATTTACATGATAAGTTTTGGATTTAAGGAAAAATTAATGGTAATTACAATATTTACAATTAGAATCAGTTGGGATTGTAGGTGGAATTTTAAAAAGATTCTCAACAAAATACAGAAAATCCTGTTTCTGGTGCAACCCACTTAGCCATGAACCATGCTCGCTTAGCCAGCATTCAAAGAATCTGGACTAGAAACCTATGAAGGCTCGCTTAGCGAGCTCACTAGCACATAAATGTAGAAATTTGTGTAATTATAGTGATAATAATCATAGGCTCGGTGTATTAAGCACACCTCAAGTAATTAAGTATTAGGAATATCAGGATAGCTTAGAAATACCATTGGAGGGAATAATGGGCAGGTCAACAATATGAATTATTAGTAAGTATTATATTAGGATCCTTGGTCATTAGTACCATTCAATAATAAATGTGAGGTATGACCGTGACGACAAATATTATTATCGCAAGTGGGTAAGCATACATTCTGAGATCTACTCACCTCGAAATGACCTTGATGTATAAAACAAACAAGATAATTAACTGTGTGTTACACTATTTATGTTTTATGTTATTAAGTAATGAAACATATAAAGATTATGATAGCGATTATTATATCATGTAGCACCGGTGTAGTCACCACTTAGTTGGGTAGTTCGAATTCACTGAGGCTTAGATGGGTCATCGCACGACTTTCATTTTGTTTAGATAGACAGGTTGATCGATATGTGTCGAGGCCTGGAAGCATGAAGTTCAGATAACTGGATTACGTTATTGAGTTGACGTTATGTTATCTTATACTTTGTCTAAGATTCAGTTAGTTTATGTTTTTATTGCTAGCTCAATTTAGTATTTATTTCTTGGATAAAAGTAATCTTAATCATATATTTAGACGAAATGTGATGTCTTTCAAAGTATCCCGAATAAATTATTTTTGCTTCTAGATAAATTGATATGGGTGTTATATATATTTCCAGATATTAAAAAAATACACATCATCAAATTTGAGTACACCAAAACTGATTGATTTTAAAAGGCTAATAACATTTTTGGTCCTTTATCATTATTTTAGGTTTCAAGTTGGTCTCTTATCTTTTAAAAGTTTCAAGTTGGTCCCTTAGCTTTATTTTAGGTTTCAAGTTAGTCCCTTCCGTTAAATTTTTTACTATTACCGTTAAATTTGGACATGTGTCATCTGTCCAAGTGTGTCACGTGTCCCAATTAGTTTTCCACGTGTCCAAATTTAACGGTAATAGTAAAAAAATTGACGGAAGGGGCCAACTTAAAACTTTTAAAAGATAAGAGACCAACTTGAAATCTAAAATAAAGATAAGAGACCAAAAGTGTAATTAAGCCATTTTAAAATAAGGGACTAGTTTGGTGTGAGCAAGGTAATATAAGGGGTCCACAACTATAATTAAGCCTTTAAAATAAAATAATGACTTGTATCCCAAAAAAATATATAATAATGGATAGATTGGATGAATGGAATATTTATTGGATGGATATTATTGGATTATTTTAATAAAATTTTGTGAATTGTGATGAATTAATGGATTATTTTGATTCATCCATTACTATTAAATTCCAAATATATCCAATCCATGCATTTTGTTACCGCTAGTCGAAGGTGTGACAGTTGATGGATTTCTACAATATGGTGTCTTTGGAGGCTTCGAAATCATATCTTGTTTAGGCGCACTTTGTCAAACTTGTCATCTATTGTGAAACAAATTATGTTTATTTCGTGATTTTAGTTTTAGGTAGTATACTATCTATGGTTTTCTTGATTGGTGTAATAATCTACTAGCTTGCCTTTATAGCATCTAAATGTAATTGTAAATTATAAAGATTGAGTACACATTGTATTCCTCATAATTTAAGTTTGCTTATAAAAGAATGGGCAGGTAAATTTGTATAACTAGAAATGGAACACAGTAACACTATGTATAATGTAAAGTCATTTTCAACCGAATATTTTCATACACTGCTATCAGGAATCAAACACTGACAATCTTCTTCAGGGATAAAAAATCTTTATTACGTACCAATTCGTTGTTGCTAAAGAATTAAAGAATAAGAAAATATCAAATTCATACCTAATGTTAATTATAGTAAAAAAATTAAATGTTAATTATTTAAGTACAATATCAAATATTCTACATATTTAAGATTAAGAAATAAGTTAAATTTTTATTAAATTTTAGTTATAGTAAAAAAATTAATGCTATTTATTTAATTAAATACTATATCAAATAACTTCCATATCAAAAAACATTCCAAAGCTATATATAATATACTTAATCAAAGAATAAGAAAAAATTGAAGAATAGGAAAAAAAAATTACATTCATTTGAAATTTAATTATTGTAAAAATTGTAAGTGCTAATTACTTTAATACTATCTCAAAATAATTTTTGTAATGGACTGGGCCAAGGCCCATCTATGAGTTGGACCGGGTCAAAATAATTTTTGTATTGGAGAAGGTTCTAGTTTTCACCAAAACCCTAATTCTCCTCCTATATAAACAAGTTTGACAGGCTAGGTCAGATATATACATCTAATCCTGAATGGCTCTCACATCTGGTACCAACAATCTTAATTGTCGAAGAACTTTCTACAGAACTTTGTGCAGGTATCCCCCCCCCCCCCCCCCCCCCCCCAATCCAATTGAGCATATCTTTTTATCATTTAATAGTTATGCAAAACATGATATATCTTTTTTATCCATGAAAAATTAGAATGAACTTACTTTTAAATAAAATTAGGCTGTTATATTCTTATAAATCATAGCTAAAACTATGGCATATATTATAGCTTTAATAGATGCATACAAATAAATAATTTTTATATCGTTGTTGCATATATATATAGTATATAGTAATAAAGAAAACCTAATCCTATATATATTGACCCAATTTTTTATGTAAAATAAATATGTTGTGCATATTAGATTTTCTATTTATTAGGCTGAATCAATTAGTAATGCATTAGATAATTTCATGCGAGAAATATGTAAATTTTAACTATATTTTTGTTTGTATTGTATGTGAATTCAGGTAGAGGTAATTTATATTTCAATTTTTCAATATTTTCCACTGCTTTAAATATTTTTATATTTAGTTTTTCTTGTATTTTATCAAACCCTTATTGACTATAATGACGTTAAAGAATAGGAAGATCATGAAAAGGAAGATTCCTTATAACACTATTAACTAAGTGGATTGAAATTTGGAATGTTAAAAGAACGAAAACAAATCAACAAAATTAACATTACCAAGGCGTGTATAGCAAAACTTAAAATAAATAGTTTTTTTCACTTTTATTTTGTTATTGTTAAGACAGTGGAAATTAAAACAATAATCATACTATTTTTTTTATAAACAAAATATTATTATTATTATAAGGGAGTACAAGTATAATGTATTTTTCTTAAAACTAAAAGCATGCATTTTTTAAATATAGTTTCTTTCTAGTTAGTTATTATTATGTAACTTGTTTATTCAATTGAGTTATTATAGGTTAAACAAATTCATAGCGTAGAGTTTTACTTTCAAACTATTAATTTTAAGCGTTATATAGGTTAAACAATATATACTGATTAGTAAAAACAATTGTTCTTAAATTGAATAAAATATGCATAAATATAATTATTAATAACAATAATTATTGTCACTATTATTTTAAATTCTGGTTTAGGATGCCTCATTACTGCCGCTGCCTTGGCATATTTTCAAAAAATAAATATGAGAGTCATTAATGGCAATAACAACTTCCCTTAAAAAAATAGAAAAAGTAAAGTTGTTTCTATCAACAATGATAATTTATGATTTTTTAAATTCCCCTGTCAACTATTTTGCCACGGTTTGACCGTGGCTAATTGATAAATAACCGTGGCTATAAAATTGTTACCACGCTTTATATTACCGTAGAAAAAATCAAAATTAGCCGTGACACTTTTTTTGTAGTGACAGGTAATTCTTTGTTAGTTGTCATAATAAAAATATTGCACTTTTTTTATAATTTAGTTGAGTTTTGTTTTTACTACTTTGAATAACAATAATTTATACAAGTTGTTTTGTTTTTCTTTAATCTTTATATCTATATTGAATTTTTAAAACTCTTATTTTTAGCTTTGTAATCATAAACATTGATGCTTTAACTATTCTTATCCATATATAAAATATTTTATAGTTTATCTCTGTTTTTCTCTCAATTATATATAATTTATATGTATGTTTTTCAATATGTATATATAATGAAGTTGATTAATAAACTCGTAACACAATTTGTAGCATACAGTCATGTGCAATACATATGATCAAAACTATATATATATATCGATAAGATGTTTGGCAGTCCGTGATGGAAGTAAGAAGTGTGTTATTCGGGTTTATGAGTGTTTGTGAACTTGAAGGAAACAAAACATGGTGAATTTAGAGGAAAACAAGAAGGATAGTCTACCACTTTTTTGCTTCATTTGAGTTTAGGAAAACTCATGAACCTAGACAACCGACTTCTTACTCTTGTTGTGGGTGGCCAAACCTCTGCTTGAGGATAGTTTTGATCATAAATTATTGCACATGTATCTATGTCACAAAGTGTGATGAGTTCGTTAATCTTCTTCATTATATATTCCTATTGAAAATTATATTTATAAATATTATATAATTGAGGGAAAACTAACAATTTAGTATTTATGACACCATATAAGATATTTTATGTTTGACAAGAATAGCAATAGTATCAATTTTATGAATACAAAGCTAATTTAAAAGTTGAAAAAAATATTATAATAGAAATAAAGATTAAAGAAAAACAAACCAACTTACATCAACTTTTTTACAAAGTAGTAAAAATACATTCATCTAAATTGGCCAATAAGTGCAACAAAAAAAAAATTATAACAAAATTAGGGTAATTAAGTTATGGCAACAAACAATGAATTACCCTTTTATAAATTAAAAAAAAAAATCAGCAAAGTGGTGGTTGATAGGCACAACTTTATTTTTTAATGGAATTGTTGTTTCCATTAAAAACTTCCATTTTTTTCTTTTTATAAAAAAATGACCATGAAAATGTCCACAATATGTGGCACCCTAAGAAAATTTGAGTTTTCTTAGGGTGTTCTTAGCGTACCCTTTCCCCATATACACACAACATATTACCATTGGTTTCACATAACAACATAAAGCTCATAAATAACCTCATTCTATTTCTAATCAATTATTCTACCCAAAACACATAAATCACATAAGTTAAAACATAATCCATTAATTCAATTAAACTACAAATAAACTAAATACAAATAAACAAATAATTACTAATAAATAAATCTAGGTCGTTACAATTCTACCTTAAAAGAATTTTTTGCTCTCGAAAATTACCTGAGGAAACAACTCTGGATAGGACTCTTCAACTTACTCTCTAACTCCCACGTCGCATTATCATCTGCCAGTCCTCCTCAAACCACTTTTACCGGTACAATTTCTTTGTTCTTCAACCGCTTCACTTCTGTATCTTCAATCCTTAAAGGTACGGTCTGAACAATCAAATTCTCTCTTACTTAATATCATCTGCTTCTATCACATGAGTTGGATCTGGAACATATCTTCTCAACTGAGACATGCAAATTCGACAACGATGACGGTAATGCAATATCCCCTACAGCAGAGCGTTGCTTTCTTTGTTTGATCGGGTTGTTCCGGTGAGGAAGGGCGCTCATTTGTCGGTGGAGCTTATTTGTTTTGCTCCCTCGTCGGCTCCTCTGTTTGTTTTTGTTGTTGAGTTGGGGTAGTAGTTGGAACTTCTAGGCCCCTTCCCGGGGCTACTGGACCACTCTAGTTCTTTGAGTACTACGGACCCTCTGCCATCCATTGCAGCGGAGCTGTTTCAGGTGCAAATTGTGAAGAGTAGAGTATGTCTCACCGACAATAAATTCATTTATTAAGTTCTATAAAAAAAAGTACATAATAGTTTAACTTAAATATTGAATGACAATCAATGGACCCGTATGAATGCACCGGTCTCTAAACTAGTATTATATTATAGAAGTAGAAATATGGTAACCTCCTTGATAATAGAATACATTATAGTATAATGTAAAACAATAATGTATTCTAGGTTCGAAGACACCTTCCCATGTATATCCTTAAAGGTTGGTTGTTGATTACTGTAGTTGCTGCTCTCTTTTTTTTCAAATCCTATAGCTAGTTCTAAAGCATTCTCACATGTTCTATTTATAAGGGTTTAGTTTTGGTTTCCTTCTCTAAAAGTCAAGTAAATCCTAAGATATTTGTTTTCAACATAAAATAATTTTCTAAAATATATCCTAATTAATCCCAAAATTTATTTCTAAAATATATTTTAAAAATATATTTCTCAAATATATCCTAATTAAATTTCCTAAAATATCTCATTTTCTATCTCTTTTTAGCAGGATTCCTAAATATATTCCCCCTCTTTACTAATAGCTACGCAGTCCATTTCGTTTTCTGTTAGCCCACTACGCTCTTTCTAACTATACCCCCTTTTCTACAAACAACATCGTCTCTTAATTAATTCTATTTTCCTCTTAATTCTTCTGTTCTCCCTAAATTAAATAAATTCTAATTTATGGTTTCTTCACTAAATCAATGCCTCTACCACACCATTTAATCAAATCAACAAATAAACACAAAGTCATTTATACTCTAATAAAAATAACTATTTCTAAATTTTGAGGTGTTACATCGCCAATATTCTTGAGACAACTCAATAAGACAAATCCAATAGCACTAATCAATTATGGAAGTGCACGTATATTCTCTTTTGTTTTGATTGATGTCAAAAATAAGATTAAAATAACTTGATTTGATTAAGACAATTATAGGATCACATTTTTCCAAAGGTTTTTCAAAAATGTATTGAACTTAACTTATTTTTGAAATATCAAAGGCTAACATGCACCGGTGCATAGGACTGTGAATCAGTGCATAGAACTGTTTCTGGGAATTTTGAACCGATGCATATGTTGTCTTGCGCTGGTGCATAGCTTGTTCAATGTAATTTTTATTTTCAATATTTTTGGTTCAACTGATGCATAGAATTTCAATGCACTTTCAATGCACTTGTGTATGTGTCAGTTATATCACTAAATTGTCTTGCCTTCGCTTTATTTTATTTTGTATATAAATAGCAAACTTGCAAATTCTTGAAGAAAAAAACAAGGAGGAGATTTTTGTGAATAAAAAATGTGATTGCACACAAATCTTGAGGAATCATATACATACAAACACTCTTCATCATCTTCTACATGAATCTAGCTCTCATCTCTCAAGTCTATCACCTTGCATGTTTTGAGTTCGAAGAATCGTTATGGATAACATCCATGGAACGGTGAATTGAGTCACCTAATGAGTTAAAAATCATTTCGGAATTTCAAGAATAAACATTAAAGACATAAAATAATCTTACAGTGAATGCAAATTTCGGACAATCTTTCATAAATAATCCAACATTAAAGGCATATCCTCATGTTCTACCATAACCTCAAAAAAAAGCACGATAAGTCATCCCATGTAAACCAAAATTCTCACATATGGCTCTGTTTGGCAAGGCATATAAACTAACTTATAGCTTACAGTTTATAAGCTCATATGAGAAGAAAAAAACATGTTTGGTAACTTGCTTATAGCTTATTCTCTAGACACTATTTCAAGTAGCTTACGAACTTATAACATATAGCTTACCATTTTTTCTTCCCATTTTACCCTTATGACTTTATCTTAAATACATTTTTATCCTTTATAATTTATTATATATAATTTAAAACAAAATAGGTAATTTATTATAACCATAATAACATTAGAAACCACTTTGATAGCACTACATCTGAAGCTATAATAAATACACCACTGCTGCCTTATGTTGTTGAAGAGAGACAAGTATGGAAAGCGGAGAAGAATGGTTATTATAGTGTAAAGAGTGCTTATCAACTTTGTGTGGAGGATTTAATTGACACTTCTTATCTTAGAATTCCTGGATTTTGGTCTTTCAAAGGTCAAGAATCTCATTTGGCGCATATGTCGCGGTTGCCTTCCGACACGAGCTAGAATTCGCGATAAAGGTATACATTGTCCTTCTAATTGTGTAGTTTGTGAGGACAATTTTGAGGACAGCATGCATATTTTATTTGACTGCAACATGTCTGTCCAAATATGGCATATGAGTGGTTTATGGAGTCATATCCAAGAAGCGGTGCACACCACAAGTACTGTTACTGCTGCAATTTTTCTGCTACTGCAGAAGCTCGATGAGCAGCAAGCGGCGTTATGGGCTGCAACTGTTTGGAGTATATGGAAGCATCGCAATTTAAAGTTGTGGAATAATGTGACAGAGACAACTATGCATATTTTTGAGAGAGCAAAACATATGATAGAAGATTGGAGGCTAGCAAACACCATGAAGCCGAACTACGTTGCTGCAGGTTCTGACAAAAACAACAACGAGCGGCTGCAAGGACAACAGGTCAGTGGACAACCTGCCAGTGCAATTCGCTGGAAGAAACCTGGAGTAGGAAGGTATAAATGTAATGTTGATGCTTCTCTTTCTCATCATCGAAATCATGTTGGTTTTGGCATGTGTATCCGTGACGATGAGGGAGGTTTTGTGCTCGCAAAAACAATGTGGTCTTCACCAATTTGTAATGTGGACGTAGGCGAAGCTTTGGGTTTATTACACACTATTAACTGGGTGCATGATCTACAACTAAAGGGAGTCGATTTTGTCTTGGACTCAAAGAAGGTAGTCGATTATTTTCATAAAGGCCAAACTTTTGCTACGGATTTTGGTGATGTGATGAAAGAATGTTCGCGTGTGTTTAACTTATATTTTGAAAACTCTCATGTCGAGTTTGATAGGAGACAAGCAAATGAGTCAACTTATACTTTAGCGAGGGTAGACACATCTATAGCTAGCTCCAATATTTTCATTGATGTACCAACATGCACCTTTTATTCAATATACAAAATAGGTTTAAGCTTTAATCATTATGAATTAGTTATAAAAACCGTCATGTTTAATCTTTTTTATAAAGTATAAAAATTGAAATGAAAATATATTTAAAATGAAATTTCAAAGAATAAAACTTAATTTAATAATATAAAAGATATATTAAATTATAAATTTAAATCACTAAATTTTAAGTATTTTAAATATTAATTTGATTTATATTTATTATGAATTTTAAGTATTTTAAATAACGTCCTTTTATTTAATTTTACATTTATCAGTCAGTTGAACCGTTAATCTTACCAAACATTTCAATTAACCTATATCAGTCATCAGCTATAAGTTATAAGCTATCATCCACCAATCAGTTATAAGTTATAAACTATCAACTAACTTATGAGTCATCCGAAATTTTTGTGAAACAAAACCATAATGTCCAAAGACTCATTCATCCAATGTAATGGATGTACCAATGACACTAGCAATTTCAAACATCGTGTATTCTTGAGACAGCTCAATAAAACAGATCCAATAACACTAATCAATTACTTGGTTAACAATTTATAACTTACTCATAAAATAAAATAAAAACTTACTCATATGATTAATAATAACTTACCCATATCATCTCATAAACTAGCGTGTGATAACTCTGCTGGACAACTCGCTAAACAAATTGGACTCACCTCCCCTATACTCTAAAACAATCCCATCCAAATCTCTCCACATTTTTTTTCTTCTTAAAATAAACGATATTTATTCATTTAAATTGATAGAGTATATCAATGCAATACAAGTTCAAAGTCGCTAAAAACAAAAAGAATACAAGAACAATATGCATGTTAATAGTATAAACTGGCAAATTGCATATGCCTACAAATTTAAATACAACGATATTGAAGTGTCCAAAATATCCATCCGAATTTGTAGCGTTGATGACAACAAAGTTGACATTGATTGAATCTACACTATATAGGAATTAATCCTTCAACCTGAAATAAATAAACACCGCACAAAGACAGGACAAAACATCACACCGCACAAAGACAGGACAACAAAATACACCGTACAAAAACGAGAAATCAAAATAAACAAATATGTGAAAATCACTTATTTAAATAAAAAAAAAATAGCTTAGAGGGGTGATTTTGGATTACAAATTGACCAAAACCACCCCTCTTTACATCTTTGAAGAAAAATGATAAACTAGGGTTGAAAAAGGGGAGGCGGCCGGAGAGTGTGCGAGACTTACAATATCGTTTATTTTATGTGGGAATTATTTATCTCTCCACTTACATTATAGAGTATTATTACATTTGCAAAAAAAATTGAGAAATGAATTGGACAACATTCTTGGTAGTTTTTTTTTGAAAAAAAAAACGATATTCATTCATTCAATTGATATAGTACATCATACAACCACATATTCAACATCGCTAAAAACGTAAAGGATGAATCTGCAAACAAACTCACAGCATCCAAGTTAATAGCATACTGTACTGGGGGATCAGCCAAAGCCCAAGTCAATCAGCACTATGCCTCAATTCTTGAGCCTTGTGCTTGGGGGGCTGTGTACCGGGGGATCAGCCAAGGCCCAATTCGCCCAAGCCCAGTATGTATCAGCTGTTGGATCTCCCCAGCTACGAAATTCTCCTAAGCCCATTGAACGCTGGAGGTTATCAGCTTAGACCCACGATCTACCTATGGGCACGTGGGGGAGGGCGAGCAGGCTAGTCAAGGACACGACCTTGACCACGTTCACCCAGCTCCCCAGGGGAGATCGTGGGGAAATGGGGAGTCCAAAGCATTGACAGTTATCTCGGGACTACTATATATAGATCCCTCCACAAATAACAAAGGGGAGATGAATTACAGACTTAACATACAAACCTTAAGTATCAACTACGAATATACACCCCCTGCATCTTTAGCAGGAACATTTGGCGCCCACCGTGGGGCTACGGTAAAACTATTCCTAGCCCTACCAACAACTGATCAGACGATCACAATGGAACGCATTACTAGCAACGACGGGGGATCTGGCATGAACCTACAAGCGGCGGTAGGCGAGATAAATCGCCTCAAAGCCAAAATGACAGCCATGGAGCAAGAGAAAACTGCAGAAAAAGAAAAGGAAAGAGAGGAGGAAGCAGAGTTAGACAACATTCAAGACTCACAACCTCTGGCACAAGCTCTATGGGATGCTCAGGTTCCCGCAAATTTCAAAATTCCCCAACTGCCAATCTTCGAAGGAAAAACCGACCCATTAGAGCATCTAATGGTCGTCGGTACTCAAACTGCTATCATAGGAGCGGAGGAACACTTGAAGTGCAAACTCCTGTCCAGCACCCTGAAGGACGCCGCTCTACGATGGTACATGAATCTACCAAAGAACTCCATCGCGAGTTACACAGATTTCCATAAGAAGTTCATCCATCAGTTTGCCGGCTCTAAGCATGTGCAGGTAACGGCGACAAGCTTGTTTGGAATTCGCCAAGGACACAACGAAAACCTGCGTCAGTATCTCGCCAGGCTCAACGAAGCCACCATACAAGTATCCAACCCCAACCAAGAGATGTTCGTAGCGGCTGTCCAAAATGGTTTGAAAGCTGGTCACTTTAACGAGTCACTGGCGCAAAAACCAGCGAGCACAATGCAAGAGGTTATGAAAAGGGCAGAATGCTACATCAAGGGAGAGGAAAGCAACGCGGAGAAGAGAAGCAGGGACTCGAGAGAGAAGCCTTCCAGTCGAAGGTCTCCAGAGCGATACAACAGAGGAAGCAGTCAGCGGAGTGGCAGTTATGAGGATAAAGGCGGCGGAAGATACCATCAACCATGGCGGAGCAACGAAAGGACCTATAGAGCACGAGAGGAATACACAGAGTTAAATGACTCGAAAGTGCACGTACTGGACGAAATTCTGAGTTCAGGGCTAGCGAGACTACCCCCTGCACCGGACGGCAATGCAAGGATGGGTGCTAATGAGAACGCATGGTGTCATTACCACAGGGCGAAGGGACACGACACTGAAAAATGCTACCGGCTAAAGGATTTGATAGAGAAATTGATAAGCAGTGGTCACTTGCGGAAATTCCTCGAACGAGCAGCCAAAGGCGACTTGAACAAGCGCTCATCCCCTCGCTCCCCAAGAAGATCACCTCCAAGAGAGGATGATGAGAAGGAACCCAAGAGGATCGCAGTCAACAGTATAGCCGGAGGGTTCGCGGGAGGTGGCGAGTCCAAAGCAGCCAGAAAGCGATACCTCAGGAGGATCATCCAGAAAACAAACACGGTGGCACACGTATCTTCTTCAAGAGCCCCCGAAATTTCATTCTCACCCAGTGATGGAGAAGGTGTGTTCCCCCACGACGACGACCCTCTGGTAATCCAAGTCCAGATACTAAACTGCGATGTGAAGCGAGTTCTGATAGACTCCGGCAGCTCGGCAGACATCATGTACTGGGAGGCTTTCAAAGCCATGCAATTAGCAGGAGAGCAGTTGCAGCCATACAATGGAACTTTGGTAGGCTTCGGGGGCGAGCAGGTAGAAGTAATGGGGCACGTCACGCTGTTAACAACTTTCGGCGAGAAGGAGAATGCCAAGACCATCAAAGTAAGGTACCTAGTCGTTAAAACTGTTTTTACATCGTACAATATAATTATAGGCCGCCCAGCCTTTAACACTCTGGGGGCGGTGCTGTCAACCTTGTACCTGTCAATGAAATACCCGTTAAACGACGGAAGAGTGGGGACGGTCAGAGGAGACCAAGCACAGGGACGTCAATGCTATGAGTTAAGTCTGAGGTTAAAAAGGAACCAGGTCCCATCCGATCAGCAAATCATATCCAGGGTAAACATGATAAGCAGAGCAAACATGGTGGAAACATCAGACCTCGATCCAAGGGAGGAATTCCAGGATAGAAGGGTTAGTCCAATAGAAGACCTGGAACCGATCCAGATCGGCGAGGCACCACACGAGTTGACAAACCTGGGAACCCAGCTAGATGAAGTAAGAGAAGCTGCGCACTTCAGAGAATTCACGGTCAAGCAGAGAGCATCACGGAAATATAACACCAGGGTAATGGCAAGGGAATTCCGAGAAGGAGACTTAGTGCTGAAACGGCCGATGGGACGAGACAAGGGAGGAAAGCTGGCCCCCAACTGGGAAGGCCCATACAGGATTCAAGAAGCATTCGGAGGAGGTGCTTACAGGCTGGAGACATTGAAGGGCGAGACGCTACCTAGAGCGTGGAATGTGGTCAATCTACGTTTCTACTACAGCTAGGTCGCATGGTCGCCCTATTTTAAGTAGTCTTTTCTTGCAATTTATTTCATGTTTTTCCATATGTCGTTACACGAACATGTTTCATTTGGCTTTCTAATTGAATAAAGAGGCGATGGGACACTCTTTTCTCCTGCAAGGGCAGGAGTTTTTATCGAGGCCCATCGTTTTTAAACATCACTGTTTCTTCTCCATAACCTGCCATGAAAAAAAGGCGTCTACCAAGACTTGCCATGAAAGAAAGGCGTCTACCAAGACTTGCCATGAAAAAAAAAAGGGCGTCTACCAAGACTTGCCATGAAATAAAGGCGTCTACCAAGACTTGCCATGAAAAAGGCGTCTACCAAGACTTGCCATGAAAGAGGCGTCTACCAAGACTTGCCATGAAATAAAGGCGTCTACCAAGACTTGCCATGAAAAAGGCGTCTACCAAGACTTGCCATGAAAGAGGCGTCTACCAAGACTTGCCATGAAATAAAGGCGTCTACCAAGACTTGCCATGAAAGAGGCGTCTACCAAGACTTGCCATAAAAAATAAAGGCGTCTACCAAGACTTGCCATGAAAGGGCGACCACAAAGGTCCGGCCACGAAAACAACTAATAAAGTCATCATAAAGCTAAAACACGTGTATTCAAAAACACCATCACCATTGTGCCCGTACAGGTTCAACAACAATTAGATCATCACCATCACCGTTGTATAACGTATAACCTTCCCTAAAACAACGAATACTCTAAGGGGAAGTGAACTTCGACGCAGTATCCATCTCGTCAAGCACCACTAAATCAACACAATACCAGCCCCTTCCCTGTGAAAGACAAAGTAGTCATTATTAAACAACTACTACCCTTACCATGATAGACATCACTAAAAGACTATGGGGGTACAACCCTCATGGGCGTGCAAATGCCCCTAATGGGCGAGCAGTCCCTAATGGGCGAGCAGCAGCCCCTAATGGGCGAGTAGCAGCCCCTCGTGGGCGAGATGCCCCCTGGTGGGCGAGCAGCCCTTCGTGGGCGAGATGCCCCCTCTTGGGTGAGCTGCCCTTCGTGGGCGAGATGCCCTTCTAGGCGCGCGCCCCTCGCGGGCGCGTGAAAACCCGTCCGACGAATAAAGCTTTGCGACAAATATGGCTAATACCGCGATAATAAACATGGCAATCACAAATTGCACAAATGAGTTTTATAAGAGTAACATGTCAATCTAAAATTGTGTAAAACTCTATGAGCACGTGGGGGTGGGCGAGCAAGCTAGTCTATGGCAAACAAGCAATGCTCGCCAATAAACAAGGAACAAATCAGCACCATGCCTCAATCCTTGAGCCTTGTGCTTGGGGGGCTGTGTACTGGGGGATCAGCCAAAGCCCAAGTCAATCAGCACTATGCCTCAATTCTTGAGCCTTGTGCTTGGGGGGCTGTGTACCGGGGGATCAGCCAAGGCCCAATTCGCCCAAGCCCAGTATGTATCAGCTGTTGGATCTCCCCAGCTACGAAACTCTCCTAAGCCCATTGAACGCTGGAGGTTATCAGCTTAGACCCACGATCTACCTATGGGCACGTGGGGGAGGGCGAGCAGGCTAGTCAAGGACACGACCTTGACCACGTTCACCCAGCTCCCCAGGGGAGATCGTGGGGAAATGGGGAGTCCAAAGCATTGACAGTTATCTCGGGACTACTATATATAGATCCCTCCACAAATAACAAAGGGGAGATGAATTACAGACTTAACATACAAACCTTAAGTATCAACTACGAATATACACCCCCTGCATCTTTAGCAGGAACACATACAACGGCAAAATGCTTACAACACAAATAATATGATAATACTAAAGTCACCGGAGGATCCATGTCTCCGGATATGCAACGTGATGCGCAAATCATTGATTGAATTTGTAATTGGAAGAAGCCGATCTTCAATAGAATCAAACGAACACCGCAACAAGACGGGAAAATCAAATAACGCCGCACAAGACGACAGCCAACCCAACGCCGCACTCAGATGACGATATAAAAAAAACACAAGAAAAAACTTGATCGGTGTGATAAATCACTTATTTATATTAAAAGAGCACAAAAACAATATGTAGAGGGTGATTCTACGTCAAAAATGACATAAAATCACCCCTCTCCAATAAATAAAGGAGAAAAAACTTACAAAAGGAGAGAACTTTTCTAACAATGAAAACTAGGGCCGGCCACTGTTTATTTTGTACCGACATTCTTGGTAGTTGTACTATGTGAAATTGGATGATTTTTGTCTCTTACCAAATTTTGAAATAGTTTTTGTCAACAGACTATCAAAAATACTTTTTTTTGTTTTTCAACATAAAAAATATTATCTATATGCGTTTGATTTGCAAAACACTAAGTATCGGATAAAACAGAACAGTACAAAACAAGATAATACAGGACAGAACAAAACTGCATTGGAGAGAGATAATATTTTTTATATTTGAAAATAAAATGGATATTTTTTATTTTTTTTATAGTTGTACTCTGAACAAAAAGTTGTACTGTGGTTCGGTGGAGGACAAAAATTGTTATTTGTGTTCTGTCTCCTACTACCTATTTGTCCAGTCCCATTAACAGTTTATGAATCAAACAGGGTACAACAAAAGTTGTCCAGTCCCTTGTTTTTTAGCAGATCAAACACACATCTTTCTTCAGTACAATTTTTATAAGCTCCCATTAATAAAATCTATATTTTTATAAGTTAATTTTTCATAAACTATCTTGAGAAATTTATAATAATAATTAAAAAATTATTTATATGTATAAACTATTTTATATAAGTTTAAAAATAAGTTAATACATCTTGTGCATCTTGTACTGGGGAGATTGTTTATTATAAGTTAATACAAAATTTCCATAAAATTAAAGTAAGAGGGATATATATATATATATATATATATATATATATATATATCAACTTTTCTTCATGTCATGGAAATTGTGGCATCAAGTTTTGTCTGTAGGAAACTATTTTGTATATAGAAAAGAGAATTTCAATCTGATAAGGTCCGATTTTATCTTAAAATCGTAAGATAGATTGAAAGAAACAAGAAACAAACATTAGAAAGATTTATTGGTCCACAATTAAAATGGATAAATTCCATCCCCACAGAGGACGGTCACATTTCATGCAGGGCCCGCCACTATGCCATTGCAATAGTTTGATGGCCTTTTATCCAACTTAGGGTATATTTGTGTTTTTAAAAGAAATTATTTTATATATATATATAGATCTAACATGTTGATCAGTAGAGGTGAATGGCCAGAGAACCGTCGTCCGCAGCGTTAAGCAGCAATTCGTCTATCGGAGGGTTTGTACCTGTAGTCACTCCGATGCCAAAGTCCGAGAGAGTAAGAGTAGAATGAATTGAATATTTAGCTCTCCTGTGAAAGAGAACTTATATAGTTGCCCCAGCGCTGGGCCAAAAGTCCTTTTAATGGGCCGTATTGAGCAGCCCACTAAGAGTGACTGCCGAGATAACTCCTAGGATTATAGGGAAAGTTGTTACCAGCTGTTATCTTGGTTGAGCAGTTCCACGATCCTAGGAGAAGTGGATATGCTCTATTGACCACGCGTCCTTGGTAAAGGAGCACGTGGAGCATGCGGTGTGCTGAGTTGGCGAGCAGGAATGGATCCTTATTGAACCTGCCACATGACCCGAGCAGAAGCATATTTGGGCCAGCTCTTGACCCAGTCCAAAATATATATATATATCGGATTTGCTAACGTACACCATCTTATTATTTTCAAATAAGTGTATTTAACAGATATAATATGTGTGTTGCCAGAGAACTATTTTTTTTACTTTGTTTAAGACACTCAAAGTCTTAACATCAGTCAATATATGCAGTTTAAATTCTTAAGAGGTATTGTTTTGAATTTTAGGTTAAATTTAATTTTTAGACATTTTAGAATATGAAATAATTTGTTAAATTAGTATAAGAAAACCGATTTAATATTTGTTAAAAAATTATAAATTTTAGATATCATATTGTGACTAGCTATGGGTATGTTCTATTGAGCATCCACTTATCCATTTGGAGTCTAGACCTCTTTTTGATAAGGTTACTGTCATTCTCCATACTTCTTAATTAATATTGGCCATTAAGTTTTTTATTCTATAGCTAGTCAAAATTTCCTTAGACTTTTCTTGTGTTTCTCTTTTTTCTTTTTTCAAGTAATTTAATAATTAAAAATTTATCTATTGAGGTGAATAATTGAGAAATTTTATATTTGAACCCCAAACTTACATATCAATTGAACTATACTGATGGAACCTGTTTTTCTCTTAATTTAATTTTGATACTACATTTTTCTAAGGCACTTTAATTTTGCCTTTAATCAGTTAATTTTATTTCCTTTTGCTAAAAAGAAATTATTTAGCTGTTACTCAAGTTGGAGAACCTCACCAATTCTGAATAAATAAAATAAAAGTTTCATTTAAAAAACAAATAGGCACAAATTAAAAATAGACGGTAGATTTGATCGTTCAATATGTTGATGTTGGGAGTCTTTTGGGTCATTCAAGATATGTTTACAAAGTAATCTTTTACATATATAAAGAGAAGCTTTAGTAGCTCCTAGGCCTCCATTTTGCCTATGTGGCATGCTTTAGAGAGCTTCTCATTTCTATTTAAAATTTCTTCCACAATTTATTTTATGTGTCTTTTCATTCTCCAAAATAATTATCTATATGTTACAATAATAATGGCTCCCAATAACTTTTTTGCAAAAAAAGAAAAATTAAACAAAAGTGATACAATTTTAAAATAGTATGATATAACATAAATTATTAGCAAGGGTAACATATAACATAAATCTTTTATTTATTTATTTATTTATTTACATATAAAGGGAAGGTTGAGTTGCTCATAACCAAACTTTATGATGATGTGTCACTCTATAAAAAAAAACTTACAATCTCTATTTAAACTTTTTCACCATCTCTTTTAATTAAATCATTTTAAATATCAATATATCAAATTATCAGTATATAACTTCTTACAAATTATGGCCACCAAATCCATTAATAATTTATTTACTTCACTAATAAAAAAATTATACAGAGTACTACTTTTTTTTACTCTTCATGTTGCATTGCATAACTATTACATACTCAAAATCTAAAATATATAATTTGTTTATTTCACTAATAAAAAATTTATACTACTTTTTTTACTCTTGCATAACTATTTACCACTCCCACACTCCAAAGTTGTACTAATGCAAAATCTAAATTAATAATTTGGCATGTGTAACAATTTTTATTAATTTCTCATTATCCTATTCATTTTTAAAATAATTTTAATGATTGTTTTAAAATTAGAGATAAATAAAAGTAAATTTTTTATTTGTTCAATTATTTTATACTAATTATTGTTTCAAATTATAATATTTTATGAATTTATGTTCACCTATCTATTTATTCATTTCTCTCATGTTTTTTTTGTGTCTTTTTAAGTTATAATTACATTTAATTTAAATATTATCTAAAACACATTTTCTTTTTCTATTACCGAGTCAAATCATAAAGACCGAAAACAAATTTTGAAGAAAAAACTGAAAAAAAACGTCTATGGAGTAGTGATGATTCTCATGTCTTCCACTACTCGTGTTTTTTAATTGCTGATGTGGCAGCTTAACAAAACTCCCCCTTTTTTTTCCTTTCTTCTAAGCAATAGTTAGTAGGCATGGCAATAAAACCCATACCCACGGGTAACCGCCCAAACCCTACCCGCTTTGACGGGGAAAACCCGAGTTGACTGGGTTTGGGTTTGGGTATGGATTTTCCCCGATTTCAAAAGATCGGTTTGGGGCAGGTAACAAGGACATTGATATCCACCCCGAACCCGCCCCGCTTATGTTAAAATTATATTTTACCTCTTTAAAATTAGAAACTCTTAAACAATTTCTAAAATTATATTCATATGTTTATTTTTTTATTTTTAATTTGAGTAATAAACAAATCATTTTCTCTATTTCTTTTATTTATTTAAAAAAATACTGTTAAAACAAAATAATTTTGGACTTTTAACCTTTTTTTTTAATAAAAAAATACTAAAATACAATCATAATTCATGTGGAAATAGGCGTAACGGGGATACCCGATCCCCGTTGGGTAGGGGTTTAGGGTTATACTTTTTATCCCCGCATGGAATTGGGATGAGTTTGGGGAAACCCGAACTTTATGGATTTGGGATGGCAAAATTCGCCCCCGCCCCGTTGCCATGCCTAATAGTTAGTGCTTATGTGGCATTTCCATTTTTAAAATAACAAAATAATATTAATTAATATACTCCCTCCGTCCCATATTATAAGGGAAAAATGACCATTTTTTTTGTCCCAAATTATAAGGGAAAAAACAACTTTCAAGAATGTTTTTTACTTATTCTTGTAAAATTAAATGCAAATTGCATTTAATTTTTTTTCTCTCTCTCCTTTTCTCAATAAACAACAACCAATCAAATTTGTTTTTACATCTTCTCATGCAACTTATTTCAAGAAAAACCCACAAAACCATATTTCAAATTCTCAAGTTTTGGTTTTTTTAATAAGTGTGTTTTTTATTTCCCTTATAATATGGGACGGAGGGAGTATTAATTATAGCATCTCCCATTATTGCACATGACTTTTTGAAAGAAAAAAAAAGTGTAATTGAATATGTATTTAATGGAAAGAATACATAAGGTTAAGAAAACTAATCTACTCACATTGAATTGAGACTTGAGTTACACATGGAAAGAATACACAAGGTTGTGAATTATAAGGTCCCGTTAAAATTAGAATTTAATTTGTGGTTATCATTTGTGTTAATTTATTGATGCATGTTAATATACAAAAACTATTGTTACTTCTAAAAAAAATACTGCTGTAATTAGTAAACCATAAGAGTTCCAACTTAAAGTTCAGGCAACTGAAGACATTACAATCTTCATATAGTTATATTTATAAAGTTTAACCGAAATTATAGTAAAACAAACTTTTCTTTGCTGATGTGTCAGTCTATTAAAGTTTCATATTTTTTCTAAGTTTTTTTTTATAAGCAATGTTAGTTGTTGGTATTACAATGTTATGTTAATATTCTCCTTGTCAAGACTCGAACCATGGATCTCCAACTCCTTAACCCCGCTCAACTAGCTTCTTTTTTTTTCCTAAGTAATAGTGATGCTTATGTGTCACTCTCATTGCATGTTAGTTTTATAAAAAAAAATAAAAAAAACTCATTGCATGTTATTATTTGGTTTGATGACAGAATTAAAGAGTTAGTGACATTTATTAGTTTGTGATTGTAATGTAACTCTTAGTGACTTAAAAAATTCTAACGCAATATTGGGTTTATGAACAGTACACGTGCGAAATAAAATCTTTAATTTCGATTTTTTCACTAAATCTTTCATTTCCGTTAGCTGCAATCCCACTAATCAATATCTTCTACATTCCTAAAATTTTTACACATGAAAATATTGTATTAATATGTACCTATATTTTTGGTAAAAAAAAATGTGTCTATATTTAGCAGTTTCTACCTTTTATTAATTGATATGACACTAGCAAAAAGAAACACATAAAATAAATAAAAACTAGAGTTGCATGGAGGCCCCCCAACAATTGGACAAGCATCGCGTCGATGACTTGAAATCCCACATAACCCACAACGTGACTCTATTGAAATCGTCCATTTTTGGACGACCTCTCTTGCTTCTTTTCATTTCTGTATTGAGTCAAATTATGTTTCCTTCATATTGGGGCCAATATTGTTTCCCTTGAACTAACTATTGAAAAAGTTTTATCGTAGACACAAAATACAGTGACACACAATTTTGTACACGTCATAAATTTAGGTGTACCAGTCGTTAACTTCTCTTTGTATGAGGCACCGGTATAAGTGCATACCTTTAGTCATTAATTAATTGACCTATATATATATATATATATATATATATATATATATATATATATATATACCATTAAAATTCCGATCAAAATAGACGTTGGTTAATCTTAAATTATCAATAAGTACTATTTTAATTGATATATATTATCATGACCGAGATTTGAACATCAATTCCTCCACTATGTGTGAGAGAGATTCTAATGACTTGTCATTTTTTCTATAAAAAAAACTTAGAACTACCATCCAATCCATTAATCTTTGAATTTGTAATTGATAATTCACTTATGAATAGATTTGATATTGCAAAATAAGTTCTTTGTAATACCTAAATGGAAGCAGTGTGCAAATTCTTATAGCCATACTATTAAAAAAATACCAATAGCAATAATTAAAAATGTAACCGATCAATATGGAGACTTATGATATTCATGAGGTAACATGAACTCAATTAAGTTAAAGGAGTTTGTAACTTATGGGAGACCAAAGAGTTTGTAAAAAGAATGACTAATATATTTACAATAATAATTGAATAAATCTCATATAAATTACTACTATTATAATTTCAAACACTAAATAAATATGAAATAATTGAAAAAATAAAAAATATTCTTTTATTTATCTCTAATTTTAACTAATATGCAAAACACTCATTAAAATTACTTTAAAAATGAATATGATAATGAGAAATTAAAATAAAAAAATAATATAATGCATAAAGGAAAATATTCATAAAATATTATAATTTCAAACAATAAATAAATATAAAATAATTGAACAAATAAAAAATATTCTTTTATTTATCTCTAATTTTAACTAATATGCAAAACACTCATTAAAATTACTTTAAAAATGAATATGATAATGAGAAATTAAAATAAAAACATAATGTAATGCATAAAGGAAAAAAAAGAGTAACATATATCATTTATTATGCTTTTATGGTTGATTGGAATGCCATGAATCAAAACATTTCAATTAAACAAAAAAATTGCCTACAAGTGCATTATATATAGTGTGCCTTTTACAAGAGGAATCACAAATGTTAAGTGTTCATATTTTAGGCTTGGTTGGTTTGGTGTGTTTTACAATTGAAAATATATATTGTTTCAATCCTGCTAGATCGGAAGCATGGGGATATGTTTGGAGTTTTTAATGGTTATACAACTTCTCCAAGCAACTTTTAAGTGAGAGTTTTTTTTTTTTTGACACAAAGAAACTTAATTCATATCATTAATCAAAATGTTCTCAATACAACGAGTAATCGACTCCAAAATACGGCGACCAGACATGGAATATGCCGCACGTGCTAATTCGTGTGCAACCATATTCAACAAGCTAAAATCAGATATTCCTTCTTGCCTAGATGAGATAGCATCGACAACAATCTTGGAATCACTTTCAAAAATGACATGAGAAAAGCCTCTTTGTAACATTTCTTCCATTGCTTCTTTAATAGTCATAGCTTCTCCCTCCAAAATATTGAGTCTTGCTTGCAATAAGTTGGTTCCTGCTATTATATAACGACCTTGGTGATCACGTACGCACCATCCCCAGCCTGTAGCTCCCGCTATATCATAAAAACTAGCATCGACGTTGCATTTGACAATGCCAAACTGTGGCTGCTGCCACTGTACAGCAACACAGGGTGTTAACAGCTGCTGGTCCTGGCTGTGATACTCATCCAGCATGCCTTGAGCCATTGCCCATTCGTTCCATAAGTGCACCGCTTGTATACCCACTTGTTGAGCGCTTAATTTGTTATTATTCCACACATTACTATTACGGTTTTGCCATATGCACCATAGTAATGTTGTTGTTTTTCCAGCCACCTGCTTATCTTCAAGCCTGCAAATATCAAACAATAGATCACTAATGTTATGGAATTTTTCGAAACGAGTTTGAATGATTTGGTGCAGCCCCGCACTACTCCAAGCATCCTTGTGTCCTTCACAATCAAAGAACATATGCCACTCTTCTTCCGGTACCACCAAACAAAATGGACACTCAATCAGACATTGTACATAACGGTTTCGCAATCTAGTGGTTTATAATTGATTAGTGGGATTTTCTTTTCCCACCTCCGGTTACACTCAAGTGTCCCATGATGTTTCCAATTTGCCCCTCTTACTATTTAGGATGCAAGTGTGTAAAACAGAAAAACATCGTTCGTACGCTACGGCATGAGCAGTGTTCGCATTCCACATAGCAAACATGTCGATAGTAAAAAATGGTCTCCCATACAGTCAAAACTGATCGCCACATGGTCAAATGTGATTGAGGGATCAAAGTGTGAAAAAAATTCACATCAATATCTCATTCTCTCCCTCCCTCGTTCTGTAATTTTCTAGTTTTTTTAAAAAAAATTATTGTAATTTTATTTGTAGTTAGTTTCGTGTAAACGGCCGCATAGTCCGTCGTCATTACTCATATTGCTCCTATTAGCGTACCTTGGTTGGGAGAGATATGGTAATCGATAAGGAACTTTTTGTGTCCTAATTGTGAACGATATGAGTAATCAAAACGGATTTTACCTTGCTTAAAGTTAGGTCTACGCATGGTGGACTTTCGCTAAGTGAGTTGAAGAACACGAAGAAAAAAGGTCGTCGCTAAGCAAGCCTTCATCCTTCGCTAAGTGAGAACGACCAGAATCAGAGACTCTATTCTTGGGTTCTCACTTAGGAAACCTAAAAATTATCAAGTCTAACTCATTTAAACATAAAAATCATAACTTTAAGCATATAGAGTCATACTAAACATAGAAATACAACATAAAAACACGAATTAACATCAAGTCATGCAAAATCATGAGATTTTCATATTTTTATATAAAACTCATAAAATACATAAAACTCTAACAAACATCTACAAATTCCCAATTTTTATCTCATCAATTTGTACTTCCAATTAGTTATGGGTAACATAAACATCATTAAATCAAAAAAAGTTTAATTTTCATAAAGAAATCTCAAAACCCAAAGAAAAAGAGTGTGAAAAGTTTGGGATGGAGAGAATAAGATTTTCTCATCTTTCTAAGATCCACTCTAGATTACATACTACTATCATATCTGAAAGATTCTAAATTCTCTAGTCCTTCTTCTCCTTAGCTCTTAATCTTAATATATTTTCTTTCTCTTTCTATCTCTTTATACTTTCAAAGAACAATGACTTTCTCTCTCCATCTTTAACACTCAAACCTAAAATCTCTAGTCTTTTCTCATATACACCCACAAATACCATTTGGTTCATTTTAACACTCTCCTCTTATAACTCTAAGCCCAAAACAACACAAAGCCCACAAATAACCTCATTCTATTTCTAATTAATTATTCTACCAAAACACATAAACTAATAAATTAACACATAATCAATTAATTAAATTAAACCACAAATAAAATAAATATAACTAAACAAATAATTACGAATAAAATAAATCTAGGTCATTACAACTTTACCCCTCTTAAAAAAGAATTTTCGCCCTCAACAATTACCTGAAAATAACTCTTGATAAGACTCTTTCATCTTACTCTCCAAATCCCACGTCGCATTCTCACCAGTCGGTCCTCCCCAAACCACACTTTCACAGATGCAATATTCTCCTTGTTCCTCAACTTCTTTACTTCTCTTCCTACAATCTTTAACAATATAGTCTCAACGGTCAAATTTTCCCTTACTTGAAAGTCATCTGATTCAATCACATGTGATGGATCCGATACATACTTCATTAATTGAGATACATGAAACACATCATGCAAGTTAGACAATTAAGGTGGCAAAGCAATCCTATATGCCACTTTCCCCACTTTCATCAAAATCTGATAAGGTCCAATAAAACGAGACGTCAACTTCCTTGACTTCAAAGCACGTCCTACACCCGTGGTCGAAGTAACTCTCAAAAACACATGATCACCTTCCTGAATCTCAATATCCTTCATTTTCTTATCTACATAACTCTTCTGATGACACATGCCCCTCATTAAAATCCCTCACATCATTTTGCCTTCATTGAACTAAACAGATCCTGAGAATAATAGTAGCGATGTCAACGAGGCAGAGAATATGCGGAGAATGCTTCCTCGCTCCCCACCCCGCCCTCAAATTTGTTCCCCATCCCCATTCCCCGCCATGGGAGAATAGTCTTCTTCATTCTCATCCCCACAGATCCCGACTGTACTCACGGAAATCCATGAACATCGAAAAATAACAAAATTTCTATACTTATTTATCAAAAACATGAAACTAATAACTTGTTATTTCTTTTTTTTTTCCTAAGAAAATACATATATTTTGCATCAATAATAAAGAAAATAAGAGAACTGGACGGTGTATATATTGTGTATGTACTTGGTGCACATTTTTAGGGTTACTTGGGTAGTGAAACAAAAAAATAAGATAATCACCGTAATGACGAGTCTTGATTTTCTAACATATTAACTATTTTTTTATAAAAAAATAATTAAAAAAAACATATAGTAATATAATTTTATATATAACTTAAATAATATGGTCAGGGTCGGAAAATCCGTGGTGGCAGAGACCGATCCCCACCCCAAAATGTCTTTGGGGCAACTTTTCTCTCAGTATATGTTCTCACGGGGAAAACTTTATCTCTCCATCTCTGAACTGATAATCTTTACGAAAAACTTTGTTAACATATGCAAATTGACATCCTAAATAATGAGATATAACAAGTTAAAAATTGACATCCAAAGAAGATAATAATAATTTGATAATAATATAGGTATCTTATTGTCGATTTAATGATTAAATTCATAGAGTTTAAAAGGCCAAAGTTGAAAAAATGATTCGATAATATTTTTTTTTTAAAGTGTCTTGATAAATTTTTTGATTGAATATCATTAATATTTTTCTGAAGAAAACAATTTTTGGAAGTTTTTATTTTTCTTAAAAAAAATACATACATTTGCGTTGTGATGCAGAAATTAAATTTTACTAAAAACTATCATTAAAAATTATGAATATTTAAAGCCACTAGGTTTAGTCTAGTGGTGAGAGATTTAGATAGCAGGCTAAAAGTCATATGTTCGATATTCAGCTCCACCGTAAACAAAAAGAAAATTATGAATATTTAATCAAGTGGTCAAAAGTTCAATCAACGAGTTTGACCATGAAAACTTTATCGTTACAACATTGTAAAACTAAATTATTTATTGTATCAAAAAAAGTAAATTAATATTTATGAATAATTAATACTATTCTTTTTGGTCAAAAAAAATTAATATATTCTTTTTTTATGATATGAATAATTAATATATTCATTTTAAAGAAAAAAATTATTAATAATTAAATATGAAAATCAGTTTCTCCATTGACGCTCTAAAATATTCTCATCCATAGATTTATCATCATAATCATGAACGAATATAGCATCCAACGGTAGACAAAATAAAAACGCAAGTACACCATAGAACACACGATACAAACCCATCCACAAATCTAACTAGAGACGTGTTTACGAAAACGACGTGGACGTGGTGATAGATCCGCAAATAGATTAGAATCACCGTAAGATTTGAACACGTGGCTACAGATATTTCACATTCTCTCTCCTAAATTTTCCTATAAATGCGGGTTAAACTCATGCTTGTTTCATTAAAAAACATTTGTTGTAGTTTGTTTGTGTCTTAAAATCTTTTGTTGTTTGTCTTTGATCTCATTATCATCTGAAAATGTCTTGCTGTGGTGGAAACTGTGGATGTGGAAGTAGCTGCAAGTGCGGCAATGGCTGTGGAGGGTGAGATTTTCATTCATTCTTTATTTTGTGATTTTTTATTACATATTCAAAATAATTACGCATGAACCAAAAAAATTGGACGGATAATAAGTTATGCCGCTAAATATTTTGTGATTGGTTTTTTGGTACCCTTTTGAATTTTGTGTAGAAATGATTTTTTTTTCCTTGTGTGGCGGAGGGAGATTGTGATCTCACTTTTTTTTTAAGCATCTGATTTTTTTTTATTTTAGAGAAAATATCCTTCTTTTTCCTTCTGGGAAAATTTTCTGCTTGATTTGATTTGCTTTTTGAGTAATTGCATGAAACAAAAAATTGATGTTTTAGTTTTTCTCTTGTGTTCGGAAAAATTTGTGATCATATATCCTTTGTTTTAGGAGGTTTTTGTATTTTTGGTGTAAATTGTTTCATGGGCTTTTTTGATTAAATTTTTTGGTACCCTCTAGTTGAATTTGAAAAAAAATGTTGATGGTTGTTTTTCGCCCGTGAATTTTTCACACTAAAAAGAAGATAATCTTTCTGTAAGATTTACACTGTCAGAAAATATCTCATTAGATGGAATCTAATCAATTTATGGTCGAAAGAGCAACCATTGAAATTTTTTATTTATGTCTGGGTTCCCTTTTAGTTTTTTTTGGTTGATAGACGAAATGACAAAGCCATTGAAAACTCACACATATAAAGTGGAGTGACTGATGTCCGACACTAGCAATTTCGACATTTCTGTCAGTTGAGCTAGAATTTGTGGATCCCTTTTAGTTTAATTTCAAGTAGAAAATCAAAATCTAATTTTGATTGATTTTAGGGGGGTACCCCTCTAATTGAATTTTAAGAAGAGAAAAAAAATGTTCATTTTGTCACCATACATTGCTTTTGAGGCTTTGTTCAATTTAACAAATATTGCCAACTTTTTATTTGTGTTAATTTAACTAAAAAAACATTTGATTTTTGAATATGATGCAGCTGCAAGATGTACCCTGACTTGAGCTACACAGAATCAACCACCACTGAGACTCTTGTGATGGGAGTTGGATCTGCTAAGACTCAATTTGAGGGTGCTGAGATGGGAGCTGAAAATGATGGATGCAAATGTGGAGCTAACTGCACCTGCAACCCATGCACTTGCAAATGAAGCAACTCAAATAGTGGCAGAAATAATGATTATTATATATAACTAGTTAAAATTATGTATTATTATGTTTTAAATGTGTACTCTAGTGTTTGGTTTAAATCCAAACACCCTTTTGAGTAATAGAATAAAGTTGTTGTGTTATGTTTAAAATCTTTGTGCAATTCCATTTTTTGGATTTGTGTGTTTGGTTTTTTCTTTGTAAAAATATTTGGCTAATCTTAATCATCAATCTCTGCTTATTAATGAAATGGTATATTGTATTATATATTATTGGAAAAATAAGTGCATGGTAATTTTTTCATTTAATATTTATGTCTAATCCTGGAACAATAATATTGTGTAATACTACTGCATGAAATTCATACCTATAAAAGATTTTAGTCTGATCTGGTGAACTTCTTTCAATTCAATGTGTAAAAAAATCACATTATATATCTAGAGGTTAGAGTTGGCTCATAGCTACCAAATTACTTGATAAATAAAAAGATTTTAAGTTTGAATTCAAAACATCACAGTATAAAGATGTCTTTCTTGAAAGAGTGTTTTGAAGGGTGTCCGCTACTTAAGTAGCGGACGAGGGTAGTATAGTAATTTCGTTATAAAATTGTGTTATCTTTAAATAAAAAGAGTGTTTTGAGGAGTGTTCGCTACTTAAGTAGCGGACGAGGGTAGTATAGTAATTTCGTAGGACGCGCTTGAAAAATAGTAGGATGGCAAAAATAAATCTAAAAAATGAAAGGGTGACCATCGGGTTAGTCTCACGTCAAGAATATCAAAATATTCAAAATGACATTTAAATTATGAAATACTCTCATCTATCGAACTAGTCTTTTGAGTTGGATTCCAGGTATACTAAGATATTTTCTTTTACGATGACACTGAAAACTGGGAAATGCTCACTTGCGCTTGCATGTGAGTGTTCAAAAAATGACAATGACATAACTATTAATTTGTGTCTTTTTGTGAAGGATAAAGATAAAGTATGGACACATGTTGTACAATGGATTTTTCTTATTGAAAAAATTATTGCCTTCTGATTCAACGTCGTTATCTTTCATTGTTAAAATGTAAAATATCATCCAACTTTTCCTTGACAAAAAATTGTAGATGCTTCTTGAATGATTGGTTTTGTCTTGAAGAAACATATTTTTTTGATATTATAAAAGATAAAAGATAAATTATATTTAACTAAACTTTTAGCAAGTGTGACTGTAAAGTTATATATTTTTAGTTAAGTTTAATTATAATTTTGGTCTTTTTTTGCCCTTTTATTTTTATTCATTTATGAAATTGGTCATCTTATTCTAAAAACTTAATTTTTGTCTCTATCATTTTTAGACTTAAAAATGATGATATAATATATTTTAAATGACCTAGCATATAATATGATAATATACAATCATTCAGTTAGGTTAATTATTTGCATTCCATTGTTTAAATTATAAAAAAAAAAAAAAACTAAATTTTGTTAGGTTTTCTTGTAGTTTTCAGAATGTTAATCGTTCAACATCATCAAATCATATTTCACGCCATTTAAAACATGTCCATATCATTTTTAAGTTTAACAGTTGACAAAGGGATTAAAAACTGAAGAATTTTAAAATAGGAAGATTAATTTTATAACTGCGCTAAAATAGAAAATTAAAAATATAATTAAGTTTTTTATTCACAAAAATACGAAAATGTGCCCTGCCCTAATGATCAAAGATAGTAACAATAACAATGACATTTTTTGGAAATTATTTCTATCTTCTTTTCTCAATGTAAAGTGCACACTTCTGGTCAACCACAAAAGAAAAAGAGGAAAAATAATTGCACATTGAAATGTGCAACAATCATCCTTAGTTTGAAAAGGAAAGCAATTGATGGTCTACATTTGTTGACAAACAACTACGTGGAGAATCACTTCCCTTCCATTTGTATGACTCAATTTCTTGGCTTAATATATTGAAGAGTTATTTTTCTTAACTTTTTTTGTAAATTGTGAAACATATTTATGTATATTTGACCCTTCTTCCATTGGATGGAATTGAATGCACCAGCATCATCAAGCATCATGGGTTATGACTTACGGTGTCATGGTCGGCAAGAAAAACTTGTTCCCTATACTCTAGATTGATAACAATGATAAATAGTCCAATTGACAATGAAATCATAGTAGTGATGGAGGTGTATTTTATTAGTAGAGCACTCCATTTTTTTATTATATTTTTCACCACCACTATTCGGCTCACAGAACCGCCTAATCTGGTTTAGGAGTTATAGTTCTAGCATCAAGTGGTTTCAGCCCCCTCCCGATCGCAGTTGCAGGGATCGAGCACTACATGTATTTTTAGCTAAATAGTTTATTGGTTAGAAATTTCACCCTTAAAATGAATAAGTGAAGTGTTCGGTGTTAGAACTCCGACTCAATGCATATATAATGCAATGTCCCTATCGGCTGAGTTAAGCTCATGGAAAAAGAAGAAAAAAAGTCATTTCAATGGAATAAAAACTATAAAGTCATTCCCAATTTATCATGAATACTGCTAACAAGAGACAAGTTGTAAAATAATTGAAACCATGTTGAAAGAAAGAATCACACTAATTTGTTAAAGCAGGGTAAATAGTTTGTGCTTTGTCTTGTTAGAAGAATATTAATACACACAACAAGCTGAAATATGTTGCTAGTGGCAACAATGCTACAAATACTAAATTGAAAAGAATAATGTACTATTTAAGAATCTAAATCACACACAATTTAACTATTTAACAATGGAAAATCAATTGATTATTGACTCTTCTGCTTTATCTTCAAAGAGTTTCTTTGCAGCCTTAGTAAACAAGTTATGAGCCTGCCATAAAGCGATTCAAGTTATAATTTTGCTGTATAGTATAGTATATAGTATAGTATAGTATAGTATAGTTTAGTATAGTATAGTATAGTATACCTGCTTCAAAGAGAGACCAATCTTCTCCAAATCAGTCAACTGCAAAATACCAAAAACAAAAAGCATTAGAAAAAGCATCATGATGAATTAATTAATTGTATCTATCTCTTACAAGTTATGAATGAGATCGTTGTACTAACCGATTTTAGTGGACTTTCTTCTCTGAGTTCTATTATGTATTC
This sequence comes from Trifolium subterraneum, assembly GCA_951799995.1. Taxonomy (NCBI): domain Eukaryota; kingdom Viridiplantae; phylum Streptophyta; class Magnoliopsida; order Fabales; family Fabaceae; genus Trifolium; species Trifolium subterraneum. Next base: position 48,220,578 of record OX637464.1, on the reverse strand, counting down.
TGCCATTTTCCCTCCTATGCCCTGAAGGAAATAAAATAATTGAATCCCAAATATTTGAAAATGCAGAAAAATTATGACATGTTTTGATTTGAGAAAACATTTTCTAATTTTTACTTTAAATTACAAAGTTGCCAACATATTTTCACAATGTTTCCTGCTTTCAAAGATTGGTGTGCGAGATATCTGAAAACAAGAAACATAGTGAAAATAATTTGGTGTATGTTTGGATGAGAGATGAGTTTGGAAATATCGTGATTTTGTTGAAGCTTGAAAGTGCAGCTTTTGCAAAAATTGAGGTAGTTCATCGTGATTCAATCAATCTCATCATCAATTCAGACATGCACGTGGTTATTTTGTAATTAAAAGTGAAAAATGAAGTTTACTCAGAACAAAATGGACCCTAAAGAATGGTACAATAATGAATAAAGGAAAACTGTCAGAATTCAGATAAAGAGACTATTCATATTGGACATTTATGTGGCAAGCAACCGTGCATGTACCTTTAACTCTAGTAGTTCCTCTCTGCATTTAAAATTTGAACACAATGTTAAGGCACATTGAAACAAAGTTCACTAATTGTGCTTTAGAAATTATGCAAAATACAAGAGTTAATTGTTTACTTTACCTGCTTGCATTATTTAACAAATCAATGTATTCTTGAACTAAACAATTCTGCATAATGAAAAAAAAATTACTGTGAGAAATGAGACTCACAAAGTACATTTTGTTAGTGGAATCAAAACAACTACAAGTACCTTCAATGTGGAACTTTGTGCACTGAATTTTTCAAGTGGAGTGCAATTTTTCTGCAATCCTTTTTTAGTGGAGCAGGTTGCAGAGAAAGGTGTTTGTATCAAAGGCGAAGCCTCGTGATACTTTTGATTACCATTGATGTTGATGGGAGAGAGGGCTTTTCTTAATGGACTTTGTAGTACTGCAGCCTCTTTATTCTCATTTGTAATTTGCAAGTTCGCCACTTTGCTTAATTTTTCGTCTGCATACAAAAACGTGCTTAAAGCTTTAGTTAGCGCGATAAGATTAGATTCTACCGAGTATTTATCCATGTAGCATAGAAATATCTAAAACTTCCTTGTCATGTTGGGACACGAATTGTCTGCAATAACAGTACTACACATTCACTACAAATAGTAAATCGAAACTGCTGAATGAAGATCGGACAATTCATATTTTAAGTTCAGTACATCGAGTTTTTAAAGCAACTTGAACCGACAACAGTGAATTCAATGTGATATTTCAACTGTAAGGAATCCATCTGCATTATAATGTCAAATAAATGTGAAGTTCATGAATCACACAAAGTAGTGACTTACCAGTTAGATTATTATAAGATTCACATGCAACATTATTGGCCTCATGCTCAATCTCTCTCTTATCATTGTCCTGTATAGCATTCAATATTATTATATTCAAGAAAAATGCAACTATTGACAATTCATAAAAGATTTAATATTCAAGAAGACAAAATTTGTACTTCCTAGTACTTTCGATAATGCGTGTCTTTTTCGATATTAGTGGCATCGTACTTGTTATTATTAAACTTGTTTACATGTACTTCACTTGTGCCACTAACTTACCTCCTTGCAAGAATCAAAAGCAACTTCACCATATAGTAAATTTCTACAAGAAACAGATAAGGTCCTGCTTACACAATAAGACAAATATCAGTAACAGTCAATGCCGCCATTCAAAAAAAACAAGTAACAGTCAATGCCGTAATCATAATCCATAATTCTATATGCAAGTATAGGAACACTAATAGTGACCTTTCAGTAGTTTGTTTAGCATCTTTGTTGGTGGAAGTTCTTGCCTCCTTCACTGAAGTATTGAAATTAACCGATCGCTTAGCAGATGTAATGATGGAACCAGGAGTTTTTTTCATAAGTGGAGAATTAAACGGTCCAAGTCTTTGTTGTGAGCCATTTGTCTTGCCTTTTGATTCTAGCCAAGCTCTCAATTTGGCTTCCATGTCAACTTTAACTTTTGGCGTCTCGAGTTTATGCGCTGAAGTTACAAAATTAGATATGTGCCTTGATCGAGCAGCCAAACTAACGGTATGAACAGATTCCTGGTATTCTCCTGGATTCTGAAATCAAACAAAAATGGCTATAATTAAGCGCTGAATCTAATTGTTGTTAGTCTCATATTGGCTAGAGATATGACATGAGTAATGCTTATGTGGCTTAAGCAGCCATCGCTTTCTAAGCTGTTTTGATGCGATTGAATTAGGCGTTAAGTCCATATTCTAAGATAGTTGTTATTCATCTATAAATTCTATCCACATGCGGGTGGAATAACAGAAATCTCTACACTAATCATAATTAATAGATGAATTTATCTAAAATGCAATTCCCTTGGTCACTTCAATGGTTGAACAAGTAATCTACAACTTATAAATCACCCTCTATCCGGTGGACCAATATAAAAGGAGAAGTAAAGAACGATAAAATCAATAGCTTTACCAGGCAAGCAACCATCAGTGCACGACTCGTTCCCCCTAGAGAGTCCTGTAATATACGGGTCAATTTGCTCTCTCTATAGGGAATTCTTGGTTTGTTGTTGTTCAACGCGTATATTACATTTGACAGCGCAAACAAGGATTGATTTATCTTTGCACTCTCTTGAAGACGAATCCCTTCATTGCAGCTCCTTCTGTTATCTTCATTACCTGCATCAACTTTAAACGCATTACATCCTTCTGTTGCTTGCAATAGATCAAACCCATTCCCCCAATTGAGAGGACGGTAACCTGCCAAGTCTATGAGATTCAGCTTTCCACATACAGGACTTCCATTTCCATCAGGATGAGTCGATACTACAGATATCACAAGCACTCCATGACTTCTACTAGATACATCGTTGAGGCTGGTGTGTGCAGTTTTGCGTCTCTGAACACCACTGGAGAAAATCTCTTGAAATTCAGACATTGTGTTTACAGGAACTTGAGATAGTCCCTTGAGGTGAATTTGACCGTCTTTGTCATCCAAAACTGAAATCTCATTCTCTTTTACTTCTAAGAGATCGTAACATCGGTCCATGTAGACCTCATAGTATGAAATGTGTGCTGTGCTGCCAGTGTTTTGACAGATAGACAGGATAGTGGACATTGCCAGTGGCATCAGGCCAGGTTGTTCCTCAGTTCCCTGCAACACCAAGCATCAGTTACTTCAACTACACACAAAACGAAAACTAAACAAGTACACAAAATTAACAGCTAAGTACTACCAATTTGAAGAACTCAAGACTGGCTAAGTTATTTTCAATCCTCATTTTTGCAAGTATAGTTTTTTAAGGAAAAATGAATTAAAAGACACTAATCCAAGCACAGGGAAGATTAGGCAAATTAATACAAAGTCTCAGGAGAAACAAGAAAACTCTAGGAAAAGACAAAAAACCAATTACACCCCAGAACTACTACATCACTAATATACAGGATTAGGCTTCAGTCCAAATTCCAAAAGTTACATGTACTGAAGCTGTTTCCGCACCTTGATATAGTATCCTTGCAATAGCAATTAAGAAATATACTAGATAAATAATTACTCCTCCCAAATTCCACCAAAATCTTGACACATGCTCTCTTCATTTAAAATTGGCATTAATACCATAATAGTGTGTACAACCTATTACCAATTGAGCTGAAACAAATTATACAGAAACAAATTGTGCCTAACCAAAGGAACTAATGCCATACACGAGCCTTCAATGTCTGAATCCTCTTCGATCGATCTATTGCCTCCCTCACCCAACCTTTATCATAAAACCTGAAAGCTATGACAGCAATGCAATGGATCCCCTCATCCACCATGACTTCCCTCAGTCACACAAATTTTATGTCCATTACACATATTCAACTCCAACAGCTCAACCTTTATTGCACTAGATATGATTCAATTTATGAATAATGACATAATTCCCTATCATATAACATATATTACCTGCAAAAATGGATCATTTACCTCTAAGCCTCTCTCAAAAGGTATCCATGAAAGTATAACCATAATCTATCTCATGGTTACACATGAAAAAGAGTACTATTCCACACCAACCTCTAAACTCTAAACTCACATTTACAACCAAATACCGCAAACTTGAGAAAAATAACCGCAGAACCACTCATTTTTCTGAACCCTCACCTAATCACATAATTGTTACTCTATAGGAGCTAAATCAGAAAATTATTAAAAAAACAAAACAAAATTTCCCAAAACATTAAACTAAAATCACATATTCACATATATAGATCAAACTCTCACCTGCATAGTGTATGTCTTTCCACTGCCAGTAGCACCATAAGCAAACACAGTAGCATTACAGCCATTGAAGATAGCAGGAATCATAGGGTTTACTTCAGTATGAAATATCTGACCCACATTATTATCCTCTTGATCAAAGAATGAGTCCAATTGGTAACACTCATTACGACTAAAATCAAACAAGGAAACAAAATTAAAACCCATAATCATCAAAAGTTCAAAACCAAAATTCAAAGACTTTACTCATCATTCACAGTAACAACAAAAAAATTGAACTTTTTGAAACCTGGTATATGGGTCTTTGAGATAAACCGCTACTTCATCACGTAATTGAGAATCTTGATCCAAAAGGGAGATACAAGAAACTGGGTCAGCACCATTTCTTGATGTGATTTCGTGAGGAAGGAAGGGTCTTACCCTAACTATGACCCTCACCTTAGAAACTGAAATGGGGTTGTTGATGGAGATTTTGTTGGGGGTTTTTGGAGTAGCAGAAGCCATTGATTAATTGAAGAAGAAAATGGAACAAAGATTCGATTTTTGATGAAAACTATGTTGGAATTGATGATTGATTGATAAGAAGGGAGAGAGTGAGTGGGAGATGTTTTTGAAAGTTACCCGACCGTTGTTGGTTTTGGTTTGAATTTGTGTATGTGTGGTCAATGGTCCCTTAGGTAGGACCCACAATTTTGTGAAAGTAAAATATTGTACTTCTACCAATCGTTAGTTGGTTCAGTGATGATTGACGTTGAACTTGGTAGGGAGGATCATAGTTCGATCCCCCGCAACTGCAATCGGGAGGGGGCTGGAACCACTTGATGCCAGAACTGACCTCCGAACCAGATTAAACTGGTGGTGAAAGCCAACAAAAAAATATTGTACTCCTAGTTAAATTTAGATTGGTCAACTTTTTATGTTTTCCTCCTTTTAATTTTTAATTAATTAATTTAAAATTATAGGATGATAGATGATATACAATTAAATCTTGGGGATTCTTTACATTTGAATTCCATAAAAAAAATTGAGAAAAAAAGAACAATTTTATTATAAACATTTGTTGGCCACTTTTATAAATATTAAAAAATTTGGGTCAAATAGAAAATTTGAAAAAAGTATGGACCAATTTGTAATTTTCAAACATTTAAAGGACCAATTTGAAACAAATTTAGGGCCAAATTGCAATTTGTGAAGAAAAATTAGGGGTTAAATTGCAATTTTAAAATTTTTGTAAGGTTGTCATTTGAAAATTTTAAAACATATGGGAGGAAGGAAATTTGAATTTCTGACTTTTAGGTGTAATTTGAAATTTCTTAAATTTAATATATTATCATCATTTTGAAAATTCTCCAAATTAATCATTTAAACATAGATAAAAAAAAATTAAATTCCCTTAAAAAATTAATTTACCTCAAATCTTAAGGAAAAATTTAACATGTACCCTAAGAACACATGCTAAGAAACTTAATATAAAAAAATTCTTAAAAGTTGCTCATTCAACTACGTAAAAATTAAAATATTGATTTTCTCAATGTTAAACTTCCGCGAGCACTAGTCTACACCCTCTGTAATACTATAACTAAAATTGATTTTAGGTTATTGTATATTGGGAAATACTATTTGTTACGGATGTGACTTGCAAGAAAGAGAAGAATAACACTAAACTCATCCCACATTCCGTTAAAAGCAGAATTTATATTTTATTAAACTTATCAATTTGTCCATCGTGTGTTTCTTAGCCGTAACAAATAGCAAGGCTCTTGTCAATTAGGGAGTAAAGGTTTGAGAACTTACAAAATCAAGACATCACTTGAAAGCTAAGAAAAGAAAAACAAAACTAGATAGCCAGTATTGGCTTTAAGGTGTACCAACATGCTCTCCCGCTCCTTCAGAAAAATAGATTCACAGTATAAAGATTTATTATTTCACTTCCATCAAACTCAATTATGAAGCCAATGGTTAAATTTACTACTCCCTTTACAATTCTTAAACATGTTTGAAGACTTTGTTTTGAAATGTGAAGAGAATTACAATACTCAACTTTCTGATTCAATTCGAATTCGGATGAACCAGCAGATGAAAAGAGCAGTTTCTGTCTTGACTGAACAAGAGAAGAATGCAAGCATACATAGCATTATATAATGAAACCAATTTTCACTGTCCTTTAATCAAGATTTCTAAACAAGTATTCATCATGTCAAAGTATATTTAGGAAAAGGTTGCATATTGCTCATGAATCATGATCATGCATTGATATAAACATGATGAAGTGAATCAATTCTTAAAGATGTCTACCTCTACTACAGTTTCGACTACATATCAGCTCGAAGCATAAAGATTACTCACTCAACTAAAGAACAAAAAATATTAAAAAGAGCAGAAGATCAGGAGAGGGATCTCGAAGCAAAGTTTCAAGGCACTTTATAAAAATAAAACTTAGATATCTCTTTATAAAATATAAGTATAAGGTTTGCATTCAGCACTAGAAAAGAGAAACAGGAACAATTTAAGTATTAAGTTCAATGCAAAATTTACCATAAACTAGAATACTACTTAGATAACCAAACTAAAGGTTTGCTTGCATTCAGCACATACAAAAGAAAGACATCACTTGAACTCTAAATAAAGAAAAATAAAACTAGCCAGTCTTGACTTTAAGGTTTTCCAACATGCTATTCAGCTGCTTCAGATGACCCTCAAGAACATCAATTTCTTTCTGTTGGTTATTCTTATCAAGCAAATTCATCGCAACAGTAATTGCATTGTTGATCTTTTCACTTTCTTGATAGGTGAGCATGGAATAAACATCCTTCTTCTGTAAAGCGTTCTTAATATTGTAAACACAAGAATCCAATCCACTTATTACTTCGGCCTTCCTTAAAAATTTCTGATCTTCCAAATGGTATGTCTCAGCTTCTTCGATCATTTTTTTAATTTCAAATGTTGACAACCTTTCTTTGTCATTGGTTATGGTAATCTCGTTCATATTTCCTGTAGATATTTCCTTAGCAGAAACTGTTAGGATACCATTTTCATCGATGGAAAAGCAAACATCTAAGGGCTGGCCTCGAGGAGCACCTGGAAGGCAAGAGAGGAAGAACGAACCAAGCAGATTGTTGTCTGCGGCTCTTGCTCTCTCACCTTCATAAACCTTAATCGGGACACTGCAATGGTTATCTTTAGCGGTAGAATATCTTTTGGTCTTCTTGACAGGTACAGAAGTATTCCTAGGAATCACCACATCCAAGATACATTCAACATTTGCTTCAATACCAAGTGACAATGCGGTAACATCTCGCAGCACCAAGTTTGGTACATTCTTAAACCCTTCACTCAAAATAGCAGCTTGAACAGCCGCACCATAAGCAACAGCCTCATCCAGATTGATACTCTTGCACAGATCCTTCCCCTTGAAAAAGTCCTGCAATAGATCCTGCACTTTGGGTATCCTAGACGAACCGCCAACAAGAACGACATCATCAATATCACTCTTGTATACCTTTGAATCACTGAGACAACTCGCAACAATTTCCATACACTCATTGAAAAGGTCCATATTAATTTCCTCAAACTTGGCACGAGATATTGACGAAGAGAAGTCAATTCCATTGAATAAAGAATCTACATCAACAGTGGTTACAAAAGCAAAGGAGAGTATCCTCTTTGCCTTTTCACAAGCAGTTCTCAACCTCCTCAAGGCTCTTGCATTACCACTAATATCCACTTTATTCTTTTTTTTAAACTCCTCTACGAAGTAGTTCACCATTCTGTTATCAAAGTCTTCTCCACCTAGGTGAGTGTTTCCAGCTGTGGCTTTTACTTCAAAGACATCACCATTAATAGTGAGAATAGACACATCAAAAGTACCACCGCCAAGGTCAAAGACAAAAATATTCCGTTTACCATCAAAGTCACTTCTCTTATCAAGACCATATGCAATAGCAGCAGCGGTAGGTTCATTGATTATCCGAATGACATTAATGCCAGCAATGGCACCAGCATCTATTGTGGCTTTTCGCTGAGCATCATTGAAGTAAGCCGGCACGGTAACAACAGCATTCTTGACAGGAGACTGCAGATATGCCTCAGCAACTTCTCGCATCTTTGTAAGGACCATAGATGATATTTCCTCAGCACAAAATTGCTTCTCTTGATCCTTATACTTAAGGGTAATCATCGGTTTGTCATTTACACCGGCAACGACCTTGAATGGCCACAACATTATATCTTTCTGAACAACAGGGTCACTAAATTTCCTACCAATTAATCTCTTAGCATCTGAAAGAAAAATGATTATAAATATAAATACTGATCATTCACTTTGTCCAACTAACATATAGAAATGCAACGCAATAATAACGGTAAATAAATTAAGTGACAGAAATACTCCAAAATAGAAATTTACCAAAGACAGTGTTTTCGGGGTTGGCAGAAGTTTGATTCTTAGCAGCATCACCAATCAACCTTTGATCATCACTAAAAGCAACAAATGAAGGAGTGGTCCTGTTTCCTTGATCATTATGGATTATCTCCACTCTACTGTGTTGCTCCTGCCACACTGCAACACAAGAGTATGTGGTTCCAAGGTCTATTCCCACGGCACGACCTTCATATTTTCTTGCCATGATCTTTCAAGTAAGTGACAGAAGATTAGAAGAAAAAGAAGAGGAAAACTCACTATGCTTGGATTGATGGAAACAAGTGGAGCAGAGTGGAACATAAATTAGCGGCACAGAATGGAACATAAATTTCATTCCACTATATGGGTATTTTATAATATTGTTGGCTAATGTTTCCACTCCATTGTTTGGAAATTGGATGAAATGAAATAAGTTTTAATATTTTTATATAAAACATATTATTATTATTATTATTATATTATTATATATTTACACTAATCTTCGCAACAAGTTATGTTGTTCCCATCTAACATGGCCTTTGTACGAAGTCACTAGGTTTGGTCTCGTGGCGAGAGATTGGGTAGTATGCTAGAGGTCATAGGTTCGATCCTCAGCTCCATTGTAAACCAAAAACATGATTTTTGTACCAAAAATCTAACATGGTCGTGTCTATACCCCTAGAAATAAAATGACTCAAATGAATAAAAAATAAGGAAAATGTTAAACAGTGTTCTGGACACTAATTAACCATACTATTAAGAAAATTTTATTTTAAAACTTGTGATTTCAATAACTTAAAAATATAAAATGTCATCTTTTTAATATTAATTTTATCATTAATTTCATTTTTAGTACTACTTCCTCCAGCCATTATAAGCAAAAAAAACCACTTTTTAGCTTCATTGAAAATATCATGTACCTAGTTCATATTATAGACCAAATACATCCGTTTTTCAATGAATTTAAAAAGTGATTTTTTGCTTATAATAGTGACCGGAGAGAGTATGTTTAACAAGCTTCGAGTTAACTAGCATGAACCCAAAAATAATACCAACACAAGACTCCAAAACCACAACATGAAGCAACCCTTTCAAATGATACAAAGCAGCTAGGTCCTAGACTTCATTCCTGCTAATATACTTAAACATATGATTAAAAAAACTCAAACTTGCATATGCACAATAAATGAAAAATGCATCAGAACCGATAGCAAAATGCATCACAGTTTTTTTAAAGAAAACAAGAACAAACAAAATAAGCACTGAAGTAGAGAGCATTGTATTGTGAAGAAATGGCATACCTTGCTTGGCAAACGTGAAGAAATGAGTCGTCAGCACAAAGAAGTAGTGAATTTGAGAGTCTTGTGAAGAAATGCTTTGTGTTGAATATGGGTTATTTGAGAAGAGGGAGAGACCAATAAAATAAGGGTAAAAGAGTAATATTAAAAATATTGTAACCAATCCAATCCATTCTAACTGAGGTTAAGGGTAAAAGAGTAATATTAAACATATTGTAACCAACCCAATCCATTCTAACCGAGATTAAGTTGGGTGTATCGAGCGAGTTTATACGGGTTGTTGGGTTTACGGATGACAAATAACGGGGAAAAAAATGTAAACCGGGTTGAGTTCGGTTTTGAAAATTTAAATATGCTGTTAACCGAACCCGACCGAGGTTGTAAATTCACCGGTCTTTTCTGTCTTATCGTAAGTATTGAAGCATGGTTTCTTTTACAAAAATACAAGTTATTTACACACAAGACTCAAGATAAATTGTATTATTGCAAAGTTAAATTATGTCTTTGTCATATCGTTGGTCTAATCTCTCGGCGGTGTTTACTTGCAAGTTAACTTAATTAACTTAAATGCAAATATTTTATTATTATATATGTGTGCGTGTCTTTTTTTTATCGTTGTGTTAACTCGAATAAACCGAACCGATCAACTCGTAACCCATATAAACCAACACCTAACAAAACTGAAGCTTGAAATGGTCGGTGATGGGCCAAAATTTTATACTCTCGGTTTTTCTCGGGTGAACCATTTTGGGCCTGAATCTGACCCAACCCACCTGATGCCCTACCCTGGGATCTATGATGCACGGGTACTCTGTTTGAGGAAAAATACCGGTACCGGGTACGTACCCGTACCAGTACTGGGTACACATCCGTACCATAATTTATGCCCATACACATGTATTAATTTTTCTAAAAATGGCGTATCTCGTACTGGTACCGTACCCGCACCTAGGCAACGCAGCCTGGGATATGATACACTTCTAATTGGGGGAAATGAAAAATTGAAGGATTGGGTGGTATTGAATGGAATTGGTTCCATTGAATTTCATTCCATTAGTTTTTTGCAAATCCAAACAATCGAATTTATTATGAGACTTGATTTTCGCACCCCTAAAATTTTTCAGTCACCCCCTGAAATGATCAAACTAACCTCCTCGTTTTCTACGATGCGAGGACTTTTTGCACTTTAAGTAGTTAGTGACAATATTTTTAACTCAAATCTAACGTCTGCACCCCCTGGAATGAAAAAAAAAAAAGAGTTCTATGCGAACTCATATTGCAATTTGCTATCTAGAAAATGAACTTAATTTGCAGTTTGCTATCTAAAAAGCGAACTCTTTTTTTCATAATTTTTTTCATTCATGGGGGCGCTGACGTTGAGTTCGAGTATAAAATATTGTCACTCGTTATGTAGAGTGTGAACTCATATTATGAACTGGTTGTTTAGAAATGGATTGCTAAGTTGGTCGGCTTTCTGAACAGTGATGCCTCAGCTAGTGGTAGAGTGCTTCAAGTTTGTGTTGATATTTGACGATTCCGGACACCATGGTTGGAGGGAAAGGTACATACAGTCATGTTAGCACTCTGACGCTCAAGTCAGTATTTGAAAGAGGTGTAAAGAGTGTAAATAGAGGCACAAAATGTCATATCTAGGGATTGATGTATGAAATGCTTATATACGAGAATTTTAGGATTTACAACATTGTGGTGTCCCCATGTGCAGTGGATCAGCCACAGATAACACCTATATTATCCTTTTGTACGAGCACTCGAGGAGGGTGAGGCTCTTCAGCTTTAGTCCGTGCTCGTTTGTACTTTGGACGTGGTCATTGTGCTTCATGTTTATCATTATCTCATTTTGATGGGTCTTCTCATATGTTGGGCTTTAGCCGATCTAGAACAGTTGCCCCCAAGTCTTTGCTATGAAAATAATAAATAGTGAACATTTGTTGGCCACTTTTATAAATTTTAAAAAAATTGGGTCAAATTTGAAAATTATGGACCAATTTGCAATTTTCAAACATTTAAAGGCCAATTTGGAAGAAAAAAAAATAGGGGTCAGTTTCCCATTTATGAAAAAAATTATGGGTTATTTGAAAATTTTAAAACATGTGGGAGGAAGAAAATTCAAATTTCTGACTTTTATATGTAATTTGAAATTCCTTAAATTTAACTTGAACAAAATATTTCATAAATTTTCATCATTTTTAATCAAAACAATCATTTAAACAAGAATAAAAAAAATTAAATACCCTTAAAAAATTAATTCACCTCACAATCTTAAAAAGTATTGTGGTGTGTGTTAAAAGAGTGTGTCCCTAGCACCCCTCATGCTAAAAAAACCTAATATAAAAAGCTTATTTTCAACTATTCTATTTAAAAGTCAAAATGTTGATTTTCTCAATATTAAACTTCCACGAACTCTAGTCCAGAACATTATGAGATTCTCTAACTTTTTCTTTCTTGACTGAACAAGAGTAGAATGCAAGCATAGCTTAATAATGAAAACCAATTTGCACCGTCCTTTAATCAAGGTGTCTAAACAAACACACAAGTATGCATCATGTCAAAGTATATATGGGAAAAGGTTGCATATTGCTCATGAATCATGATAATGAAGTGAATGAATCAATTCTTAAAGATGTCTAGCTCTACTACAGTTTCAGCTACATATCAACTAAAAGCACAAAGATTACTCGATCAACTAAATAACAATAATATTAAAAATAGCACAAGATCAGGAACCAAGCAAGGTTTTAAGGATCCTGCTAAACTAGAAACAGGAACAATTTAAGTATTAAGTTCAATGCAAAATTTACCATAAACTAGAATACTACTTAGATAACCAAACTAAAGGTTTGCTTGCATTCAGCACATACAAAAGAAAGACATCACTTGAACTCTAAATAAAGAAAAATAAAACTAGCCAGTCTTGACTTTAAGGTTTTCCAACATGCTATTCAGCTGCTTCAGATGACGCTCAAGAACATCGATTTCTTTTTGTTGGTTATTCTTATCAAGCAAATTCATCGCAACAGTAATTGCATTGTTGATCTTTTCAATTTCTCGATAGGTGAGCATTAAATAAACATCCTTCTTCTTTAGAGCATTCTTAATATTGTAAACACAAGAATCCAATCCACTTATTACTTCGGCCTTCCTTAAAAATTTCTGATCTTCCAAATGGTATGTCTCAGCTTCTTCGATCATTTTTTTAATTTCAAATGTTGACAACCTTTCTTTGTCATTGGTTATGGTAATCTCGTTCATATTTCCTGTAGATATTTCCTTAGCAGAAACTGTTAGGATACCATTTTCATCGATGGAAAAGCAAACATCTAAGGGCTGGCCTCGAGGACCACCTGGAAGGCAAGAAAGGAAGAACGAACCAAGCAGACTGTTGTCTGTGGCTCTTGCTCTCTCACCTTTATAAACCTGAATCGAGACACTGCAATGGTTATCTATAGCGGTAGAATATCCTCTGGTCTTCATGACAGGTACAGAAGTATTCCTAGGAATCACCACAGACATGATGATATCTTCAACATTTGCTGCAATACCAAGTGACAATGGGGTAACATCTCGCAACACCAAGTTCGGTACATTCTTAAACCCTTCACTCAAATTAGCAGCTTGAACAGCCGCACCATAAGCAACAGCCTCATCCAGATTGATACTCTTGCACAGATCCTTCCCCTTGAAAAAGTCTTGCAATATATCCTGCACTTTGGGAATTCTTGACGAACCGCCCACAAGAACAACATCATCGATATCATTCTTGTATATCTTTGAATCACTAAGACAACTCGCGACAATTCTCATACACTCATTGAAAAGGTCCAAATTAATTTCCTCAAACTTGGCACGAGATATTGATGAAGAAAAGTCAATTCCATTAAATAAAGAATCTACATCAACAGTGGTTACAAAAGCAAAGGAGAGTATCCTCTTTGCCCTTTCACAAGCAGTTCTCAACCTCCTCAAGGCTCTTGCGTTACCACGAATATTCACTTTATTCTTCTTTTTGAACTCCTCTACAAAGTATCTCACCATTCTGTTATCAAAGTCTTCTCCCCCTAGGTGAGTGTTTCCACCGGTGGCTTTTACTTCAAAGACATCACCCTTAATAGTGAGAATAGATACATCAAAAGTACCACCGCCAAGATCAAAGACAAAAATATTCCGTTTACCATCAAAGTCACTTCTCTTATCAAGACCATATGCAATAGCAGCAGCAGTAGGTTCATTGATTATCCGAATGACATTAAGGCCAGCAATGGCACCAGCATCTATAGTAGCTTTTCGCTGAGCATCATTGAAGTAAGCCGGCACTGTAACAACAGCATTCTTTACAGGAGACTGCAGATATGCCTCAGCAACTTCTCGCATCTTTGTAAGGATCATTGATGATATTTCCTCAGCACAAAATTGCTTGTCTTCACCCTTATACTTAAGGGTAATCATGGGTTTGTCATTTACACCGGCAACGACCTTGAATGGCCACAACATTATATCTTTCTGAACAACAGGGTCACTAAATTTCCTACCAATTAATCTCTTAGCATCTGAAAGGAAAATGATTGTAAATATTGATCATTCACTATTTCACTTGTCCAACTAACATAAATAGAAATGCAATGCAATAATAACAGTAAATAAATTAAGTGATAGAGAAAGTGTATTCCAAATAGAAACTTACCAAAGACGGTGTTTTCGGGGTTGGCGGAAGTTTGATTCTTAGCAGCATCACCAATCAACCTTTGATCATCAGTAAAAGCAACAAATGAAGGAGTGATCCTGTTTCCTTGATCATTATGGATTATCTCCACTCTACTGTGTTGCTCCTGCCACACTGCAACACAAGAGTATGTGGTTCCAAGGTCTATTCCCACGGCACGACCTTCGTATTTTCTTGCCATGATCTTTCAACTAAATGACAGAAGATTGGAAGAAGAAAAAGAAGAAAACTCGCTAAGATTAAAAGAAGAAGAAAGAACTCAAGAACCGTTATGTTTTCTTCTAACACTCATCAAATGGCTCTTTTATTTTCACAAGGAACATGTTGATTGAGAGCATATAAATAATATTAATATTAATTAGTTGTAAAATATTGCAATAAATCAGAATTACTAAATAAGTTTTTTTTTCGGTTATATGAGTTTATTGCTTCAAAAAACGTTATACTATGAGTTATGAGTTATGCTATAAATTTTTATCAATCTTACCTATCAGAGTTTTATGGGCAGATACTCTGCTCAAGTTAAAATTTGCGTGAAGTGAAGGTCTTAGAGTAAGAAACATGTTATTGTCCGACTCATATGCATGACAAGAGTATATATAGTCCTCAGCGCGGAGCCAAGACCATTAATGTACATTTACGATATTAATAATTGTCGGAATAACGGCTGAAAAGTCAAGATTGATAGTAAACATCAATCATTCCGATGTTGGACGTTACAAAATGACTGACTTATGTGGTCGTTGGGTAGGAGAGCATGCCACTAGGTCAACGCTGGATCGAGTGATCAATGCATTTTGGCACATATTTTATGGCTTTCTATTTTGACATTGTGAGAAAGCTTTTCATGTCTAAGGCTATTGTAATTGTAGCAGGAAATCTTTTTCTTTCACCCCTTCGTTTAACCCTTCACCGCTACAAATAATGACATTTTAAATTTAGTCCTTACTTAATTTTTATTAAATTTTTAATCCCTAAAAAATTATCATGCACTCTGTAACACCCAACCCATTATTTAAATAATTCTAACTTTATTAAAATCTTTTCAAAATACGCAACGGAAAAATTACGATTTAATTATAAAATGTTTGGTTAAAGGTATTACAATCGACAACATAATTAACTATTTGATTGATTAATTAACCTAAAACATCGTCTACAAAATCATTCTTATAAAATATATATTTTTCAAATTAAATACATTAAGTCATAAAGGACCCTATATCCTAAATACAACTCTTTCCCCGTGTCACACTCAGAGCGGAGCTTCACCAAACACTTGGGCATCAACAAATACATAACCTGTAAACCTGGACCACCCAACGGTCCAGAAGTACACAAAACAGAGAGTTACTAAATCATAACCAATAAAATACAAGTGTAAGCAATATCCTTAACACTTCATCATATTATCATGCATAATCTAACTCACATACATATTCTCAATCTTAAATCAAACATAAGATTATTCACATATACATTGAAACACAATTTGGAAACAATGTTTATCACCAATATTCAATCAAGCAACTCACACAACTTACACAAACCACACAATGTCACATATCAAATCATATGCACATCTTCCTAATGCAATCTAATGTCACAACTCATGCTATGTCACCCTAGACATATCTAATGCATGTGGTACCAATCGTCTTTATTAGAGTATCTCACCTCTAATATCCGTCTTTATCGAATAAATATAATTCGATATCCGTCTTTATTAGAATCAAAGATTCTAATATCCCTAACTCAATACATGAATGCATGAATGATTCATGTACAACCACAAACACTTACTATAACACAATATTAAGTTCTACTCTATGATATGGAACACTATCCATATCCGTCTTTATTAAGATATATCACAAATCTTAATATCCGTCTTTATCGAACAAAATCCGATATCCTTCTTTATTAAGATAACACAATACCTTAATATACTTCTTTATTATAATAACACAATTCTAATATTCTTCATTCATATACATGCATATCATACATTCATCAATAACATCAACAAATCATTATTAATTAAAACATCCTCAACAATTTTAAAGGTATAGGAAGTATACAAAAATATAAGAAAACTTCATAAATTAAGCCTCATCTTATAAAACTAACTTCGGAATTGGAATCTACGCGAAAAATCAAGTGAAATAGGTTCCGGGTGCATAAACCGTCAAAAAGTCAACCAAAAGTCAACTCTGGTCAACCAGGGATCAGAGAAACAGTTGAAAAAGCTGCGCGCCGCGCAGGGATCAGAGTGACCTGCAGAAAAATGCGTTTTTGTGCGAAAAATCACTTATTTGACCCAAAATCACTTATTTTCAGTTCCAGAAATTATACCAAGAATGGGTTATGTTCATACATGTTTAAAACACATTAAAAGTAACTTATTAACATTAATAATCACTTATTTCTCATGGATCTTGACATATTTGTAAAAACTCATAAACATTCACAAATCTTAACAAACATCTACAAATACCCATTTTTACCCATTAAAATTGTTCATACATCATGTTAAGAGTATGTTAAACATACTATGAACATGAGTTTTCACTTTCATTAAGAAAAATCATCCCAAAAAGCCCACGAAAATGAGTGGAGAAAGTTTGAGTTCGGAGAAATCGACATTCTCCCCTTTTCTCTAGCCACTCACAATTATGAAAATTATCTCTCTTACCTTAGATCGACGATTCTACGCGATTTGCTCTCCAAATCCTTTTGCCCTAGCTCTCCCCTTCTCTTGCTCTTCCTTCTCTCTTCTTTTTCTCCAAAAAGACACAAATGTGACTTCTCTCTCTAACTCAAGCTATATATAGTCCTCCCCATTTTACCACTAAAGCCCATTAGTCCAAAAGCCCACTAATTGCTAATGTATCACAAACTCGTATAATTAATTAATATTCTCGCTTATTAATTAATCGCCACAAAAGATAATAATAATAATAATAATAATAATAATAATAATAAGCCACATCAATATATAAATATACACATATATACAAATAACGAATAAATGAAAATCGGGTCGTTACACACTCAATTTTGGTCCATACTGTTAAGATAATGTGTATTTTTTAATGATTTTTTCGCAGGTATGTTTAGAAAAAAGTTCATCCAGAAAAAAAAGAACTCAAAAAAATTGATTTTCGGTTCATGATTTTTATTACTTTTATCTTAAATTGTTGCCGTTTAAAAAATTCATATTTAAATTCATATCATGCATGTAAAAAATTAATAAATGAAGAGAAGTACAATTATTTAGTATCGTTGATTCGCACTTGCATAAGTTCAATGCTAGGTATCATCATGAAGAAAATACTAAACTTTACTATTTTGTCTGTCTCTAATATTTGATTCTTTTAGGGTGCGTTTGATTTGCAAAACAATAGGTACTAGACAGGACAGAACAGTACAGGACATGACATAACAAGATAATACAGGACAGGACAAAACTGCATTGGAGAGAGATAGAGAGATAAGATTTTTTATATTCGAAAATAAAATGGATATTTTTATATCAATCAATACTATATACTAAAGCAAGCTTTGAAATGCTGATGTGGCAGCCTAACAAAGCTTCTCATTTTTTCCTCTCTTCTAAGCAAAAGTTGGTGCTTATGTGGCATTTTCATTTTTAAAATAACAAAATAATATTAATATATATTAATTATAGCATCTCCCTTTACACATGACTTTTTGAAAAGAAAAAAAAAATGTAATTGGATATGTATTTAATGGAAAGAATACATAAGGTTAAGAAAACTAATCTACTCACATTGAATTGAAACTTGAGTTACACATGGAAAGAATACACAAGGTTGTGAATTAGAATTTAATTTGAGGTTATAATTTGTGTTAATTTATTGATTGATGCATGTTAATACAAAGACCATTGTTAAAAAACAAAAAAATATATAGAGATGAACGTTGGTAAACAAACCATCAGAGTTCCAACTTAAAGTTTACAATCTTCATAATAAAGTCTAAATGAAATTATAGTGTTTGGATTTCATTATTATTATTATTACACCAATTCAAGCTGAGTTCAAGCTATTGAATTGGAATTTAATTTCCTAATTTTCTAAAGCATTTTAATCCGACTATATTCCTAATTTCAGTTACAATTGTCTAAAAATATTTTGCCCCTTGCCATTCCTCCTAACATAACATACATCATTAAAAATTCTGCACCTTTATAAGCTATACTCATTACACACTCATTTCATGCTTACTCCATTGCTGCATTTCTTGACAATTGCACCAATATTCTTTGGGTTTTTCACCATGTCACCTGCAGAAAATAGCCTCAACAAGTAAAACATTGTTTTCCTTTTTTTAAATTTGTCTATGCAGCCACATTCAAGTGTGATGTACTTATTGTGTGTTCCTTCCTTTTGTATAGGATGAAAGAAGTCACCGTTGATGGTGTGCATACCTTTCTCGACAATCTCTCCGGTGTTACTTCCAAGTCCATTGTCAAGGTCAGAATAACTAGATTGTGGGACACCTGGAACGTAATGAAAAGGAAGGGCATGATTAGTACAGACATGGTACTAATGGATGAAAAAGTATTCCTAATTGCACTTATTAAATCATTGTTCATTCCAAGACAATTACTTTGTTGACTTCTCCTAACTTTTGATTTTTTTAGCACAATTACATACATGGCACAATACCAAGTAGGTCTGCACACTTATTCAAGAATGTCTTGCAAGAGGGAAAAATGTATGAGATTGAAGCTTTCGCAGTGTCAAAAAATAAGAAAACATATATTATAGTTGAAAATAATACTTCCATGCTACCTTTCTCTGCATCAACAATATTTACACCTCAAGAATATGATGATGGAAAAATCCCACGCTTTGTTTTTGAATTTGTTCCTTTTGAGGAGTTACACAAGCGATTTGGTAACGACGCTCATGCAGGTATGTTTATGTTTATCTTATTATTGAATTCCATTTTTGGTTAATCTCTTTTCATTGAAGGCAGGTTTGGTGTTTTTGCTCCCCAGATGTGATTGGGGTTATTGTTGATATAGCTCCGGTTGAAGAGAGGAAAACTGTTTACGGAAAGGCTGATATTATGTCGCTCTATTTAAGGAATGAAAGGTTGAAAATAATATTGGTCCATATCATTTCATGTATAGCAATTGTATGACAACAATATATTAATGAGGTTTTACAACTTTAAATGTTTTGACAGTGGAGACATATTCAAGGTTACGTTGTGGGATGACTATGTTTCAAAGTTTGATAAAAAATTTAAAAAATACAAGCATACTACTCTTGAGCCAAACGTGGCAATTTTCACATCCATCTTGGTTAAACAATATCAAGGTATATTTTTTCTTTTTTGTTGTTTCTTTTTTCATGGTCTTTCATTTCAACCACTGGTATATTTTTACGCAGGTGAATTTTTGGTCCACTCTTCGAGGTCCACAACAATTTATATCAACATAGACATTCCAGAAGCTATTGAGCTCGCTCAATCGTCCAAGTATGTTTTTTAATTATCTTATCTATTGCCTTCTGCTATACTTACATTCTATACTTACATGGTATTACAATGTCATTGAAGGGCTGCCAATGTTATGGATGGAAGTGTAGATCTCCCTCCTATTGCTGCTCATCCGAGGGTTAACAAAGTAAAGACTATAGGTGAAATTTTGGACATTGCAGCTTCAGGAAGTGATAAGGTAAACAGAGCCTTATATTCTTTGTAACTTAACTGTTGTTTAATTACCATCGCATGTTTTTCATACTTTCAGTTTTATGTGCAGAATACTGTCTACCACTGTGTTGCAACAGTCGACGACATTTTGGTTAAAAATGGATGGTATTATGTTTCGTGTCCTGACTGTAGGGTAACTGTTTCTCCCAATGGAACAAATTTTACATGTCACAAATGCAAAAAGGATATTGCATATCCAAAGACTAGGTACTCTTTCGAAAATATTGTCTAATGTATAACAATCATGTGAAAATAATATTTCATGATACTAAATTGACTGGAAATATGATCATGTGTTATGTATATGTATGTATATAGGTTCCGTTTAGAGCTTCAGGTCAAAGACCGTCACGATACAACCATATTTGTATTGTTTGATGAAGTTGCTGAGAAGGTGGTCCAGGTTAAGCTAGGTGACCTCACCTCAAATTTAGAAAATGTGCGTGTGTGTGCCTATCTGAATTGATATTTCCATATATACATGGTTTATAGAAAATATAAATTAACTTGCTCATCTAATAATAACAAGTTAATAAGATACAGGCCTTCCATATTTGAACAGGGAAATGATAGGGACTCGGATCTGCCTGGACAACTCCTTAAAATCATTGGTTCTACACATGTTTTCCAAGTTAGAATGAGTTCTTACTTTGAAAGTCGTGGAAGACAAAGCTTTACGGCAAATAAAATTTTGAAGCCAATTGTTAAGGTGTTTAGTAATGTCATGTGATGGTATCATTTTGTTTACTAATAAAATTTATGCTGCTTATAATTCTCCATGTGATTTTTCCAACTTTCAGGAAGAAAAGGAGGACACTGTGGACACTGTATGTTCTTCCTCAAGTGAGCCTCCTGCTGTTAATACGCCAGTTTTGGCACGGAAACGGAGAAGATTAAAGTAAGATGTTACACATTATAACATTATTTGTCTTTGAGCTGTGTATGCTAAAACAATAGTTGCCTACTTTTTCAGATTGCATTCTTCGCCAGAATCGGCTGATATGGACCAAAAGGATATTGTGGAAGATTTGGATGACTGAGGAGTGATGCCTGGGTTGGAAGGAGTGGTCGATATTTTGTTTTAAGTGTTTTTTACAGTTTTCTGTTTTTGGACAACTTTATGTTTTCGGACCTGTTTGCATTGTTGGCTTGTTTTGTTATGTCATTTTGAAGGCTTTTATTCGCTTTTAAGTTTTGTGGTGTTGAACACCGGATATTAAGGAAATTTGTGTTTTTGGAGTTATTTATATCGTGTGTTTGATTTGTTATCTTATTTTGAAAGTTAATTTTATCTTTTTTATCCATTTGATCTTTCCACGTAATTTATATTGTTATTACTCTATACCACATTATATGTGCCAATCAAAATCTTAAAATAATATGCATGTATTAAATTTGGATAGCTAAACAATATCATTATTAAATTATAAATCAAAGTCTTTGAATATATAAAGAATGTGACAAAACAAAACATGTATTAAATCTGGAAAGAAAATATTATGTGACAAAAATAGTTTTACATACTTGGTATAACTGTGTCAGCTAAAGACAAAAAAAAAAAAAAAACTATGTAAGCTATATGAACTATTCAGCTATCATTGCACTCTTAACTACTATAAGTTATGAACAAGTTTGCCAAAGTTTCTATTTTATATTATACAAAAAATTCAAGGGATGGTACCTTTTATTTTTGGGCTGAAAATATGATAAGTTTGTCTTGGTTTTCCATCTAACATCAACTCATCATCATTTATTATCTGATATGTTGCATCTTTTGGTATAGAACTCTCCTGCAACTTGAACCTGTTACCAAAGAACAGAGAAATTAAACCTCATTTCAATTACCGACAAAGAGCTTATAAGTGTTTAACGAGAAAAAAGGGACTTGCTTTGGAACAGGGTTACGCATGTATCTAGAAGCGAAAGTACATGTTATGATTTGTCTTTGTTCATCTGGGTGTGTGACAATTAATGAGATCGCCATTTTGGTTGGATGAGAGTTCTTCTGAGCTAACTGTGGTAATTGTGCATATGTGCATATCATGTATGAGCTAATTAATCAAACCACTACGAAAACTCCAAGTTTAATTGCAAGCTATGAAGCTAATAACAAAGTAGAAATCATATCTTTATATTTATCCAATTGCATATATATATAATATATTCAATAATCATTGCTTAGAGCTTAAAGAAGGAATGCCTATTATGCTATTGAGAAATATTAATCCTGCCTTAGGAATGTGCAATGGAACAAGACTCATTATTTTACATATAGGAGAAAGGATAATAGAGGCAAAAATAATTACAGGATCTAATGTTGGTTCAAAAGTACTAATCCCAAGAATTGTTCTAACGTCTGATGACTCTAAGTGGCCTTTTATCTTGCGCAGGAAGCAGTTTCCCATAAAGGTGTGCTACGCAATTGACAATAAACAAAAGCCAGGGTCAGTCGTTAGATCATGTGGGATTATATTTGCCAAAACCTGTATTTAGTCATGGACAGCTGTATGTTGCTTTTTCAAGGGTGACTTCACCAGAGGGTTTGAAAATTCTCATTATTGAACATGATGAGAATTATGTACAATACACTAAAAATGTAGTGTACCATGAAGTTTTTCATGGTCTTCCTAAGTGTAAATATACTTGATACGATAATAAATATTGAATAGTCAAATCTATTTTTCTGCTTCCCAAATTCTCTATGAACCTGGCAATCTACTTATTATTACTGTAAAATGCAAATATCACATCAGCAAACATAAGTTGAAGAAGGCATTCTTATTACAATCAATAAATTGCAATTGGTACCTTAGATTATATAAGTATATGCTGGCACCTGGAAGCAAGTATAATGAGTTTGATGAGTCCCTTTATATAGAAAAACAGATGGTTCGTGAATAAGAGAATGTGCAGCTTCAACCTGCTACCGTTCCAATAAACCATTGAATATGTTACACCCATGAATTTCTATCTATCAAACAACTTAAACCAATTCCTGTGAGAAACCAAAATTTAACCAAAGATTAATTTAAAATACCAAATCAATTGATGACATGCCGTATGAATTTAGGGATTTGGTTGTTTCAATTTGTGGATGAAGGAAGAGGATGGAGGGAGCGAGATAAAAATCTCCTCCGGCGAAGTCTGATAACACGCTCCATGGTTGTTCTGTTGTTTCTTCCACCACCGTCAGTCCGTCGTTCTTCTCGAAACGCCGTCCTCGACTCGCCGCTGCATCTGTGAACAGGTTTTTTTTTTTACTTACGCATGTGAAAAAAAACTGTGGTTTTTGAATGTTTGTGGGGCATATGTTACTTTTGGATTAAAATTAAAATGAATTGATAATAAATTAGACAAACTATATTCTTTTAATTTATCTTTTTTTTTAAAACAATTTTTTTTTTTGAAAGGTTTTTTAAAACAAATGTTTTAAATTTTAATTATTTATTTTTTTCTTAAACGAGAAACTTTTAATTTTTTTTAGTAAAGGTTTGTTTTTTTATTTTTGACAAAACTAATCTTTTAATTTAAGTAAAGGTTTATTTGGATATACCTAATAAATTTGCCTTTAATTAGTTTTTTTTTTTTTTTTTATTTTGGGTAACAATATTCCTTTTTTTTTCTTTTTTTTTTGCTTTTTTTTTTATAAGAAAAGAATCGTCTTTTTTTCATTTTTATTATTTCTTTTGTTTATTCAAATATATCGTTATGAATCGCTTTTTAAGTTTGTTATTATTAAAATAATTATTTTTTTATTAAAAAGTATACAATATTCATTCATTTAAATTAATCTTTCAATCTATCTTTTAAAAATTACATTGCTACGTAACATAATTTTTTATTACTACAAAATTATGAATTTTATAGGTTTATTATTTATCAATGTACATATTAAGTTTGAAAAAATTGAATATCATATTATTTTATTCAATAAACAAATTGTAAAATAAAAAATTTAATAAAATCCGTGCATCTCACGGGTTTAATTCCTATATTGAGTATTTTTTTTTAAACAAATAATTGCGTAACTAAAGTTAGAATAAAATTTTGATAATACCTATATTGAGTATTTTTTTTTTAAATCTAAAAACATATTATAATAAACAACAAATAAATAATTTTTGAAGATTAAAATAATTATCTGTGTCAAAAGCAATTATTTATCTCTCTCTATATTATATATTCAATTGTCGAAATAAAATATTTGAAAATATTTTAATAGGATTTTTGGAAAATAATATATTTTTATTTTTTGACGAAATGAAATATTTTAATTGTATTTTCAAAAAATCATTCTAATGAAGCCCGTGCAACGCACGGGTTGAATACATAGTTTTTTTATAGTTGTACTGTGGACAAAAAGTTGTGATGTGGTTTAGTGGGGGACAAAAAATCTTGTTTTTGTCATGTCCCTTACTACCTATCTGTTCAGTCCTATAAACAGTTTCTGAATCAAACATGGTACAAAAAAAGTTGTCAAGTTCAATCCCCTATTTTTTAGAAGATCAAACGCACCCTTAGTTTTTTACTTTTGTTCTAAAACTTTGGTTCTTTTAAAAAAATCAAACACTACAAGAAAGCAGTGATTTAGTGGCCGCATTTGGTCGCCACAAAGTGTGAAAAACGGCCACAAAATTAAAAATCTGGCCAACTTACCGGCGGCCATGATCGGCCACAAAAATGGTCGCTGGTAACACTTACAGGCGGTCTGGGCGGCCACAAAGTGAGGGGACAATGCTGACACAGCGTCAGCACATTTACCGTCGACCTAGGCGGCCGCAAAATTACCAGCCTGTTGACGCTTTTTGTGTGCACTTACCGGCGGCCTAGGCGGCCACAAACTTGTATTATTTTTATAAAAAAAATTAAATCACAGAACCGGTATTTTGCAAAGCAGTATTTGCAAAACCAGTATTCAACAAAAAAAAAAACAGTATTCACAGACCCTGAATTAAATTCGAAAACAGTACATAGTCTTGTAGATCTGCTCCCAAATTCGCAAAAAAAAAAATACATGGTCTTTTAGATCTGCTCCCAAACTCACAATCCCACAATTGTTTCTCTTTAAAAAAATAAAACTTGAAACTGTAGAGATTGAAGATGATGAAGATTAGAATGAAAATTTTGATAAAAACACAGATTTGATGGAGATCTGAAAACGAAGCAGATCTGTAAACGTAAATTTGAAACGTAGATCTGGAAAAAAACGGCCACAAACTAGTTGTCTGGTTTGTAGAGACGGCGTAGAGGACGAATGTCACTTGTTTTTTGGTTGTTGATGCTCTCACCATGAATATTGAATCTGTGAAGAAATTGCATGGAAAGTGTTGATCTATGTCAGAATTGAGTAAAAAAAATTGTCAACAAAATAAAGAAAAGAGAAAGAATAATAATTTTGAGAATGAATAATAATAATAATCAGAGAAGAAGCATGAATTGAAAGAACAAAAAGCCTTAGAGTGTGTTTGGATTGAGATTCTAGAAATTTAAGGGATTTTAAATACTAGCCAATTCAATTGATTCAATAGAATTCCCTTGATTTTCAAATTTCATTGTTTGGATAAAGTGATGAAATTCCATCAATTGGAAAATTCTTTGTTTGGGTAATGTAATTGAATTTCCTTCATTTAATTTTATTTATCTTAATTTTATTTCCTTCAAACATGAACCCTAAAATCAGACTTAAAACATAAAATCGACCCTAAACCCAAAAAATTGACCGAAAAATCTAAAATCGGCCAAAAACCTTAAAATCAACTATAAACACTAAAATCGACCCTAAACCCAAAAAATTGTCCGAAAAATCTAAAATCGGCCAAAAACTTAAAATCGACTATAAACCCTAAAATCGACTGTAAACCCAAAAAATTGCCCGAAAATTTTAAAATCGGCCCTAAACCCTAAAAATCGGCCTAAAAATCTAAAATCGGCCAAAAACATTAAAATCAACTATAAATCCTAAAATCGACGGAAACCCTAAACCCAAAAAATCGCCCGAAAAATCTAAAATATGCCAAAAACCCTAAAATTGCCCGAAAATACTAAAATCGACCCTAAACCCAAAAAATTGGCCGAAAAATCAAAAATCCTAAAATCGACCCTAAACCCATAAATTGGCCGAAAATCCTAAAATTGAGTTTAGGGTCGATTTTATGCTTTTCGGTTGATTTTGGGGTTTATAGCCGAGTTTAGGTTTTTCGACCGATTTTCGGGTTCTGGTCTGGTTCAGTGTCGATTTTAGGATTTTTAGCCGTTTTAGGTTTTTTGGTTGATTTAAGGTTTTTTGGCGGATTTAGGTATTTTGATGGTTTTTGGTTGATTTTGGTGTTTATAGTCGATTTTAGAGTTTTTAGCCAATTTCACGTTTTTCGGCTGATTTATGGGTTTTGGTCGTGTTTTGGGTCGATTTTTTGATTTTCGGTCAATTTTAGAGTTTTTAGCCGATTTTTTGTTTTTCGGCCGATTTTTTATATTTTAACTCATTTTGGGGTGTAGGTTGTGTTTAAGGTTGATTTTATGTTTTTCGGCTGATTTTAGTTTTTTCAATCAATTTGGAATTTTTTAAACTTTATAGAGAGGAAGGAATTTCAAATTCGTTACTTTTAGGTGTTATTTGAAATTCCTTAAATTTAGCTTAGACAAAATACTCCACTAATTCCATTCATTTTTAAAATTCTCCAATTTAATTATCCAAACAAGAAATTTTGTCAAAAGCATTTGAATTCCCTCAAAACATTCTCTCATCCAAACACACTCTTAAAGATCAACACTATGTTAGAGGAGTGGCAATTTGCTCAAAAGTTTGGTGCTCTCACGTGAAAATGGGCAACTAGTTATGAGTGACCTTCTCTCTCTTTTTGTTTTTTAATATAATTATTATTATTATTTCTGCAAAGATAGAACAAGCATCCGCAAAGTTTAACATTTTTTTTAATCTACTCCAAGTTAGCGGCCGCCTAGGTCGTCGGTATGTTATACTGCGAGTCCGAAGACCTGTAAGGCTTTATTTTGCGGCCGTTTTGGCCGCCGGTAAGTTCTAGGACAACTTTGTGGCGGTTTAAGCCGCCGGTAAATGGGTGACGCGTTTCAGAAATAATATTTTTAAATTTTGTGGCCGTTTTTTTTTTAAAATTTGTGGCGGCCTAGACGGCCACAAACTTACTGACGGCCTAGGCGACCACTAACTTAATATTGAATCCGTCAAAAAATAGACGTATTCTTGTAGTGAAAGTACAATTAATGATGTTTTACCGGTTGTTTTCTTACAAAAACTAAAATCATCAATTAAATAATTTTTTTTAATAAAAAGTAAGAGTAAAAATAATTAACATTTCAATATTTATTATTTCTTAATCTATTTGTGAAACTCTAAAAGGACAAAAAAATTGATATAGATAAAGTATTTTTTTTTTTATATTTGCATATAGATAAAGTATGTGTTTCATACTTGAGTTCAATATAATCATTTACGGGCTTTTGATGCGAATAAAATTTGGTCACACCAAAAATAATCCTATATCAGCCCATGCTTGCAAACCAGATCGATTTGGAAAAGATTTTCGTAAGCTATATACAAATTCTACGATGCTAAATTCTAAAATCAGAGACACGTGATTTGATTGAATTTTGATTTCTTCATAACTCAATTACTACTTGAGATTAATCACAAGAGAAAACTAAACGAAATATATATGGTGTAATTCTGCATTGCTAAATTCTCCGTGATGGTGAAATATATGGGTTTATACAATTGGAGAAAAGTGATAAATGAAATATACTAACATTTTTTTTAGGGTGTAATATGTTTTTGGTCCCTATAGTTTCGCAGAATTTCGTTTTTAGTTCCTGAAGATTTTTTTCACACTTTTTAGTCCTTGAAGTTTTGTCAATAAGTTTTTTTAGTCCCTACTTTTCAATCAACAGACTGGAAAAGGTGCACACATGGCCACTTCGTACCTGTGAATTTTTTTACTGACCCATAAGAAGGGAGATCGTCACTTCGCCCAACGGATGTTCTAGTGTATGGATGGGTAGGTGGGAAACATGATTGTGTAGATTTGACTGGAGTTTCCCCACTCGTGGGGTTGGGGGTCGGGGATTTTACTGTGGGACGGGCTGCCCTCAAAGTTGCTTCAAGCAAGACGAGCAAACATGAGAAAGTGTGCTCTGATAATCAACACGTTTTTATACTGTTTGCATTTGACGCTTTTGGCTTTCTCGCACCAGAGGCGGTAAACCTTTTGAAAAGAGTTCAAAAGGTCATGCATAGTAATGTTGTGTCGCCTAGGTCTATGAATGTAGTTTTTCAGAGATTAGGTTTTGCTATACAGAAAGATTTAACGGCGCAGCTTGTTGTCCGTCTACCTTTGCTTCATGTGTAATTATTTCTATATATATATATAGTATAGTTATAGTAAAAATGGTTTTCCGGTAAAATAAAACCATGAACTAAAAATGTTAAATAAAAGTTTCCGGTAAAATATCTGCACTGGAAAACTTAAGAAGTTTTTTTATGTATCGGAAAAGTATTATGGGGTGAAATCAAATAATAAGAGGGGCAAGATAGGAATATTTGATGGTTTATAAGGGTGAATGGTTAAATGTAGGAATGGGAGGAAAAAAATTCTTGTAGCGTCCTAGGATAGTTTTGTTTAATTGGGTTGGGATTATGCAAAGTTAATCTCTACGTTGAATCACTTGTTATAAATTGTTCGTTGCGGATATTGAGTTTCGCTTTATAATGTTAATTCAGTTTTGATGGTTCTATTTATTTTCTTTCAAACCCTAGTCTTGCAATTTTGAGTTCCTTTTGTTGCTTAACATTTGAATTTTGATTTGTTTTAATCTAATTGAGATGATCAATTGATTCTTTCAAATTAAAATTAAGAGTATTTGAATTGATACGAAGGTTTTGTTTTTTGAATGACAATTAATATTAACGGTTGTAATACGTTTCGGTAGAAATTTATATAGGATTAATCGTTGGTTGATTGGTTAATCTTGTAATCAAACAAGATTAGAATCATGAAAAGGAATAATTATTTGAACCTATGATATATTCCAAAAACATCTCATAACAAGTGAATTGATCGTCTTTAATCGATTGATCTTTTCAACTTTTGCAAACTACTTCTATAAACAAAACACCCAAATTTATTTATTTTTCGGTTCTTATTTCATGCTATTGATAATTAAGAGGTCCTTAAAAGACGACCATGGTTGATTGCCTTGTTACTACATTCTTTATTTAGTTTTTTGTTTAATTATTTTGACCGCGTACGACAGCAATCACCGAGCTCGACAACAAAGTGGGGCGAACTCGACATTGATTTAAGTTTAGGCTCAGCCCAGAACATGAGCCTCTTAATCGTCATTCTCGAGCATGGAGAGTGATAACTTGAAGTTATCACATTGCTGGCTATATTGGCGAACTCACATTTAGATTGTTTTAATCATGCGTCAAGGGTGTTTGAGAAGCATATCTCGTTAGTACTTGCCGGGCATAAGCATCCTTCAAGTCGTGTAGCTTCTATGCATGTGAAATCTTATTAGTGTGATCTTCATCGTAACGCTTCACGGTGTCGAACTATTTTTTGTTACTTTGTGTTCATAAGGTGTTCTTGCGCATTTATGGCGAGCGCGTGTTCAATGGCCGATGTTTCCCATATTGAGTCACCTTGATTTTGGCGAGATACGCAATCAGAGGAACATGCTTGAGGGGACAAGACATTTTGTTTCCTTTTGCCACGTGTTAAACCTACTATGAGGTACTCAAGTGTCTAGCCTCTCTAGCTTCTTGTTACGAGGATGAGTAATAGTTGTTGGATAGAGGCGACATTTTGTTTCTGATCAAATTGAATTAGGATCGTTGGATTTTTTTCATCGTGGCCTTTGGATCAAGGCAATGGTCCAAATTTTCAGGAAACGGCTCATCTTTCGTGGTCGTGTTTGTTTGGTGTTTTGGCTATAAATAGAGATTCAGAGGGACTTTCAAAACACTTTGCTCATTCTCTCTAAATGAATTCATGCATTCTTTGTGTATTTCTTTGATTTCTGCAAGTGGGAAAGAAAGAGTTTGTTGTTTCTTAAGTTTTTGTGGAGCTCGTTGCCATCATGTACTTCTTCATCACCAACTTTAATCCAGTAAGTGATCCTCTTTTGTCTCTATTTTGGGCTTTTTTTTTTCTACTTGTGTTTTGTCTTCTCCATTTTTTTTGGGTTTTGTGGGAAGTTAAATGGTGGGTTGTTTCAACCCTATGTTGTTGTGGGATTGGGAGTTTAGTGGTGGCTAGCACCCTTTCTCCCTTTGATATGATATGGTGGTTACTCACTTGCTCTAGCGAGAAATCATGTGGTATGTTTATGTTTTACCAACTCTGCTACGGCGGCGAATAGTGTAAATGTTGCCACTAACTTTGGCGCGGCAATAGTTTAGCATAAGTGTTTCTTTTGTTATCTATCGATTTATGGATTGTTTTGTGCGAGCAACAAAAATTTGTCAACGATGTTCATTAGTTGAGCGAATAACATTGACATTTGTCGAGCATATCTTCATGACTTATCACTTGAATGGTGGTACACTTGAATGGTGGTAGAAGTGTGGATTTGTCGAGCATATCTTCATGACGATTGGGAGTTGAGGGTCCCGAAGGTAAACCAAAGGATTTGAACCAAGTTTTGAGGTAGTCGCAAAATATTTGGAGATGGCCCCCACTATTCCCCTTTTCTTCTATAACTGATCTTTACCTTGATCAGAGTCGACCAGACGGTGGTGCACGGCTGTTCGTGATTCTGAGCAGTCCAATATTACCCGGAGGGGGGTTGTGTACCTGCAGGCACTCCGACGCTCAAGTCAGTTGAGGAAGGAGTAGGTTTTCAATATAGAATGTTACGTACCTTTGTGAAGTTGTGAAAAGGTCTGTATATAGCCCCAGCGCTTGGCCAAGGCCGTTGATGGGCAGTTAATACCCATCAATGGCTGTCGGAAAACGGCTGAGGAGCCGTGATGAGCATTTAATGCTCATCATTCCGATGTTGGGCGTTACGAATCTCAGGGGAGACGCACGCTACTCAACGGTCCGCGACGTTGGGCTTGTACTTTGGGCCTTGCTCGACGACCCAATAGAGGAGGTCCCCAACACGTTGAGCATTTAGGCCCAGTCCAGAACATGAGCCCCCCAAGTCACCATGCTCGGGCAAGAGGATGGCGACTTTAGTGGTCGTAATTCTGATACTTAGGCTAATGGCGTTGAGGGCCTAAATTTCCCTTTGATGTCGATCACAACGATATGTCGGGGAGATTATATCTCCCTGTTCGTTTGAACGTTAACAGGATTTAAAATCTCGAGCAAAATGATGTGTCGAGGAGTCGTATTTGACCGTTGATCGTAAGAGGTTTATTTGTGACAATTCTGTGGAGATAGATCCGAGCATTCATTATGAGTCCGCGAATCTCGCCACCGATTCCGCGCATCGTTAATCCGTCCAAGATCTTCGACGTGATTTTCTAGGGTTTCGACGAGGTCTGCGCGGATGTGACTTGAAGGGACAAGCCGCTTCGTCTTCTGCTGACACGTGTAAAGGCTATTAAAATAGTGTTTGAGTGTCTATCTGTTTGATTTGAATCTCGAGGACGTGCCTCGTCCGTTGGATCTTCGTGGCTTTTGGTTTTTTAGATGGTCGCATCTGGACCGTTGGATTGCTTTCCATCGTGGCCCTTGGATTGATGCAATGGTCCAGATTTGGGTGGCGCCCCAACCCTTCGAGCAGGTGCGTCCGTTGGGGATTTCCTTATATATAGGGAAATGGAGGGATTTTTTCAAATCCTTCTCTCTTCTCAACTATCCAACTTCCGGACCAAAATTTCTCTCTGACTTTCCATCACCTTCTCACTGTGTTCCAGTGATTTGATCCATATTTCAGACTTCCTTCCGATTCAACTCTTCTTTTTAGCGAAACAAGTAAGTGTTCCTTGATCCCTTCTTCTTTATTTCTGTCTGATTCTTTGGATTTAAGCTTGTTTCCTATTGTTCTTGTGTTGTTTTGTATGTACGGTGGTTGAGGGTTTTTGAATGGTGGTTAACACCCTTGCCCTCCCACGAAATGGTGGTTTTTTATTGAAAACCAACGTTTTAGAGTAGATTCTAGGTCCCTTGTATGGAGTTTTACCGGCGTTTCGCGCCTTTACAACTTCCATTTTTGGCTGTTTGGCGTTTGAAGATGCCGGGCATTCATGATATGCTTCCGGGCATTCATACCTTAAGCATCCTCGACGGTTTTAGGTTTTTCTTAGAATTTCCCCGTTTTCGGATTCGATTCGAGCATCTATAGGATGTTCCGGACATTTCTACGTTAGGCTCCTTGTGAACTAGGATTTATCATTTAGAATTTTCCTAAGTATGATTTCTTGTGTTACGCCGACCATTATCCTCGCCCCTTCACTTGAATTGGCGGTGGAAGGGGTGGATTTGATGTTTTTGGGAATATCGAATTCATTCGTTTCCTCTGCCTTTCAGGTATTATGGCCGACGAAGGAGTCCAACGGAAGATTCCGGTAGAAAATAATATTAATTGGGTTGCCGATGATCCGAGAACGACGCCCAGCAAGTTCGAGTTCGAGGAGAACTTCCCCGAGGACTTGTTCACTGATATAGAAATTCCTGGCCACGCGGATTGGGAAGTGCGGATCCCCGGTGCCAGACAACGGATCTGCTCTACGTTCAAGAATGGCGGATTTCCCATGTACCAGATAGCTTTCGAGCATATGGGTCTTCGCCTGCCCTTTACGGACTTGGAGATGGCGATTTTCAACCATTTAGAGTTATGTCCGTCTCAACTGCACCCCAACTCTCTGGCTTTCATTCGTGCCTTTGAGATCGTGGCTGCCTACCTGCAATTGGCGCCCACCGTCCCCCTGTTCTTCCATATCTTCGGTATCCAACGCTCTCGCCCAAGGGGGAATATGACCGACAAATGCGGCTGGGTATCCTTGAAGCAGCACAAGAAATATTTCGAGATCTTTGAGTAATCTCTTCGGGGTTTCAAGGAAATATGGTATGTTGTCCGCCCCATTACTTCCGTAGGCTGGAAGACCATACTTGTTCGGGGGCCTAAACTAGACAACGAAGGGAGGGTCGAGCATAGGGATGATGGGGAGCCCATAGAAGTTGACTGCGAGCGATTCCCCTTCTGCTGGTCGAAGAAGCACTACGCACGAGAGGCGAAGAGTTTCACGTTCAGGAAGGGAGCTCTGTCTAAGGAGGAGCTTGCAGACTTGAAAGCTTTAGAGGAGTTTGTAGAGGAGTTCCCCCCGAGCTTATGGGAGGATAGGGAGGGTAACCCTGTTTGTGACGAGGAGGGTTACCAGCTCTCGTCTAAGAAATTTATTAACACCAAGGCACTGTTGAGGTGCTCGACTAGGGCCGAAGCTGAGGATTTGCTTCGTATGTGTTTAATTATCTGTACCTTTGCTCTTCATTTCATCTCCTCGTATGTTCTTGTTTTCTCATGTGAGTTTACTAATCGGTACCTTGTTTTATTTCAGGTGAAATGAAGAACACCCAGCAGACTCTCCGCAAGCTCCAAGCTGAGAAAAAGAAACGACAGCTCGGCGCTTCGTCCTCGACTCTTAATGCCTCTGGGCAATCTTCTCCAACGCCGTCCATTGAAGTGACGGGGGAGAAAAGGGTTACCGAGGAGGTCACCGGGGGACAACGACCACCGAAACATGCTCGCGTTGAAGGAGGTGGGAGTGGGGCGTCTGGCCCTCATAAGTTGATCCCGGGGAGGGCAGCCGCGGAATTTGTCATTCCCCCTACTATGGGGCATGACTGCGTGGTCGACGGGAAGACGAAGATGAAGATCTCTGACGCCGACCAATCCATTCTAGCTTCCATGGGTCCGGAGTCGATTAGGAACGTGGTGGCTAAATCTTCCGTAGCCGTCTTCAAGCTGCTGGAAATGGCCACCTTCCTAAATGGACGCGAATGCAAATACCTTCAGGAAAGGGATGAGGCTCGGGCCCATGCTAAGGAGTTTGGAGAGCGTTTATCCGTCCTCGAGATTGACTTATCCTCGGAAACCAAAGCCCTCAAGGAGTCATAGGGGAGGGTTGTTCAGCTGGAAGAGGACCTAAAGAGTGCTCGGAAGGATGAGGAGACTCTAAAGGGGCAGGTTGCTGAGTTGGAGAAGAAGCTGGCTTCAATGACTCTGAGTCCTGTTGACGAGGAGGAGAGAAGGTTGGACCCATCGGGCACATATGCTAAGTTCAGCCGGGCTGATTTGATCTCGAAGATCTATCAGATCGGCGACTTGCAGCTAGATGTGGCCTCCTCGAGCTTCCGGAACGCGGTTGCTCAACTTCAAATTCTGAACCCTGGCGTCCAATTGATCACTGAGGGTATGGACGAGATGAAGGAGGTTCGGGACGGCCAGATCGCTTCTCCTCCCCTCGACGAAGAAGATTAATATTTGTTTTATTTGTAATTTCTTGGTGCCGGCGTTATGCTCGCCTTGGCTTTTTGGTTTGTTTTTTGCGCTTGTTCGCCTTTTATGTAACATTATGACAATTGCGGCCTATGGTCGTCTTTATTTACAACTCCTTTACTTTGAAATTTGTGTTTTTTTTATAACTTGCTTTGTTTGTGGAGTGTTTATTTTTGAATGTGTCGATGGATGTTTAATGTTCGTACAATTATTTCCCCGTAAACTTGATCGTTTAGAGTATGCGAGGATACCTTGAAAACGATGCTCGATTCTTACTTAGGGTTTTAACTTAGTATTTTTAGACGTTCTATTCGCTAGGTAGGTCACCCTTTTGCACTAGTGCTTGTCTAATAGTTACGGTTGCTTCTTGATGTCGCGGATCATAAGCACCGTTCCCGAGCAGTTTGTGGAACTGCACGAGCGTTTGGCTGGCTCCCAAACTAGAGTCGAGGAAAGTTTCTTCGTTTGAAATCTTTTCTCGCAGCATTGAGCATCCCATCGCGAGCTGGGTGTTCTGCCGAGCATGTACTAAGCAATGATGGGGCTCGCATGGAGTATTCCCCCGTTGAGCGCGAACGTCAGTATCTAGGGCTGACGTCGAGCTTTAAGGATTTTAAGATTCCTGCCCGTACCTAGGCATTCCTCCGTTGTATAGGCGCGTCTCCTCGGTGGGATTTGCAGCCTTCGTTGAAGAGCATGTCGAATTACGCTATTTTCAACTATAGTATTGTTTTAGCTTCTCAGCATTCCACGTGCGAGGAATTTCTTTGCCATAGAGATCTTCGAGGTGGTATGCTCCGTTTTCTGTTTTTGCTCGGACTCGATATGGTCCTTCCCAATTAGCTGCGAGCTTCCCTTCTCGTGAATCCTTTTGGTTTCTTCTTAATACCAGGCTTCCTACCTCGAACTCTCTTTTGATGACCCTTTTATCGTGTCGAGCAACTATTTTCTGTTTGAGGGTTGCTTCTCGAAGAGAAGCCCCTGTTCTTAGTTCTTCGACGAGATTTAGTTCTTCTCTTAGTAACTCGTCGTTTATATCCTGCTCGGGAGGATATTCGATCCTCGAGGATGGTTCTCCAATTTCCACGGGAATTACTGCCTCCGTTCCATATGTTAATCGAAAGGGTGTTTCCCCGGTTGTGGAATGGGGAGTGGTTATGTAGGACCATAGGACGTTGTGTAGTTCCTCGGTCCAGTTTCCTTTAGATGCGCCCATTCTTCGTCTTAGTCCTCGGAGTAGCACGCAGTTGGCTGCTTCGGCTTGCCCGTTGGTTTGAGGATGCTCGACCGACGTGAAGTGTTGAGTGGCGCCTATTGTGGCGAGGAATTCTTGGAACTTTTTGTTTGTGAACTGTGTTCCATTATCCGTTACCACCACTTGAGGGATTCCAAATCTTGCGAGGATGTTTCTTTTGAAGAAACGAAGTATGTTGGACGCGCTGATTTTTGTGAGGGGTTCCGCTTCAATCCATTTGGTGAAATAGTCCACGGCAACTATGAGGTATTTGACTTGCCTCGCAGCTGTTGGAAAAGGACCGAGGATGTCCATTCCCCCCCATGCAAAGGGCCACGGGGAGATTAGCGTTTTCAGCTCGTTGGCTGGTGCAATGTGCATGTCCCCGTGTCTTTGGCACTTCTCACATTTAAGGACGTGGTCTTTGGCGTCGTTTTGCATCGTCGGCCAATAGTACCCTGCTCTTAGTGCTTTTCTTGCCAAAGATCGTCCACCAATATGTTGCCCGTTTATCCCTTCGTGGATTTCTTGCAGGATGAATTCTATGCGCGTTTCTTCTACACACTTGAGCAATGGGATTGAGAATCCTCTCCGATACAACTTATCGTCGAGCAAGACGTATGAGCACGCCCTTTTTCGGATTTTCGTTGCTTCTTTGGCGTCTGCGGGCAGTATGTTCGACTTCAGGAAATTGTAAATCGGGGACATCCAGCTTTGTTCGTCAATAGCACAAACGTGCATGACTTCTACTGTTTTTTCAATGCTCGGTTTTGTCAATGTTTCCTGAATGAGGGATTGATTGCCCGCTTTTTTGCGCCTTGTGCTCGCAAGTTTTGAAAGGACATCTGCTCGTGCATTATGTTCTCGAGGAACATGTTTCACCTCCGTTTCCTTAAACTTTGCGAGTTTTGCTCTGATGAGGTTCAGGTATTCGAGGAGTCGTTTCTCTTTCGTTTGATATTCTCCTGATACTTGAGATGCTACTAGCTGCGAATCCGTAAATATTTTGATTTCCTCGGCTCCCATGTCCTCGGCTAATCTTAACCTTGCTAGGAAGGCTTCGTACTCGGCTTGGTTATTCGTCGTTGGGAAAGAGAGTCCGAGGGATACTTCTATCAAGACTCCGTTTCCGTTTTCGAGTATGATGCCCGTCACGCTTCCTTGTGAATTCGAGGATCCATCGACGAAGATGGTCCATTTATTCTTTTCGGAAGTCGTCGACGTTGTCATTTCGGCGATGAAGTCAGCAAGTACTTGGGCTTTCAAAGCCTTTCTACTTTCGAAGCTTATGTCGAATTCTGCGAGCTCTAACGACCATTTCAACATTCTTTCGACCATATCTGGTCGTGCCAGTAATTGCTTTACGGGTTGATCTGTCCGGATGATGATGGAATGAGCGAGGAAATAGTATCGAAGTTTCCTCGCGGTCATTATTACTGCTAGAGCAATTTTTTCTATTTGCAAGTATCGGAGTTCGGGTCCTTGTAGTGCTCTGCTTACGAAGTAAACAGGCTTTTGCCCTTGCTCGGTTTCTCTTATGAGAACGGCGCTTATGGCCTCTGATGCTACTGCGAGGTAAAGATAGAGTTTTTCGCCCTCGACTGGTCGTGTTAACACTGGTGGTTCGGACAATGCTCGTTTTAGGTGTTGTAATGCCCCTTCGCACTCTTCAGTCCATTCGAAAGTTGTTTCTTTTCTGAGGAGCTTGAAAAGGGGAAGAGCATGTTGAGCAGATTTGGCAACGAATCTGGCCATCGAGGTCAACATGCCGTTCAAAGTTTGGATGGACTTCTTCGACTTCGGAGTTGGATAGTCGAAGAAAGTTCTGCATTTGTCGGGATTGGCTTCTATTCCTCGTTCCGTTAGGTAGAAGCCGAGGAACTTTCCAGCCTTAACTCCGAACGTGCACTTTTCCGGATTGAACCTCATGTTGAACTTTCTCGCTTGGTCGAACACCCTTTTTAGGTGGACGGTGTGATCGATTTCCTCCTCGGATTTAACGATCATGTCGTCCATATAAACTTCGAGCATGTCTCCAATTTCATTGTGAAATACTTTGTTCATCATCCTTTGGTAGGTGGCACCTGCATTTTTGAGCCCGAAAGGCATTACATTATAATAATAATTACCTGTTTCGGTCATGAAAGCTGTTTTCTTTTTATCGATTTCAGCCATTTTTATTTGATTATAACCAGAATATGCGTCCATAAATGATAGTAATTTAAACCCGGAGGAATTATCTACTAATTTATCTATGTTCGGCAAAGGATAAGCATCTTTAGGGCAAGCCCTATTAAGATCGGTATAATCAACACACATACGCCACTTTCCATTAGATTTCTTAACAAGTACAACATTAGAAAGTCAGGTTGTGTACTGGGCTTCCGCAATGAAATTGGTCTCTATGAGGTCTTTTACGGCTTTACGAGCAGCCTCCGCTTTTTCGGGAGACTGCTTCCTACGACGCTGAACTACAGCACTAGCCCTAGGATCTATGGTCAATTGATGACAAGCGACCTCGGGGTCTATTCCGGGCATTTCAGCTGCACTCCAAGCGAACAGCTCAGCATTTTCCCTTAGGCAAGCTTTCAACTGCCTTTTCACCAAGTCGGGGAGATCAGCTCCAATCTTCACGCCCTTTGTTGGATCCTCGCCAAGGGGAACTAGTTCGAACTCTCCATCAGGAATGGGACGATAGTTTTCCATGATCAAAAGGTCGTCCTTGATTGCCTTCTTTTCTTGTTTGCGCTCCTTCTTGGAAGTTCGAGCATCCAATTCAACTCCATCCTCGGTACTGATTGAGTTTACGCCGGGGAGCTTTGTTTCTGTTTTCTTCTTCTTCGGCGTAACCACAGAGTTGAGGTTCTTGGACGCAGCTTCGAAGCATCGCCGAGCAGCTTCTATGTCCCCATTGATTGTGGCAACCTGTCCATCCTTAGTGTAATACTTCAACTTCAGATGGATGGTCGAGGACACTGCAAACAGTTCAGCTAAAGTTGGTCGTCCAATGATGCAGTTGTACAGAGATGGGCAGTCGACGACCAGGAACTTGATCACGGATTTCATGGCCTTGTTTTCGCCAAAGGTGACGATCAGGTCCACGTATCCCCATGGTTTTGTCGTTGATCCGTTGAATCCTTGAAGGTCGGATCCAACGTAAGGGACTAAATTTTCCTCGGTAAGCTGCAGCACTTTGAAGAGTCCTGAGTACATGATGTCACAGGAGCTTCCTTGATCGACGAGGATTCTTCTCACGTCGAAGTTTGCCATTTTCGCTCTGACGAGCAAAGGGATTTGAAAGTTTGGTGATCCTCCGGGGACTTCTTCCCTGTAGAATGCCAAGGGAACAGAGCTTTCTTTTACCTCCGTTATTTTTATTTCCTCGACCGGGGACGCTTTTTCTAACTCATCGAATTTCCTTTTGATGGATCCGATGGTTATGGGATTAAATCCTCCTCCGGAGATGACTAGAGCTCCGGGGAAATTTTCCCAACCCCCGTCCAGATGCGCAGAACGGTAATCAAGGGCCCCTTTCTCCTCGTCAGTTTGCAGAGGAAGGAAATCCTCGGGTCTTGAAATGGCGAGGGCTACTCCACCGATTACTCTATTTTCTTCCTCGGCATGTTGTTCCGGGCTTGTTGGATCAACTGCCAACTGATTTTGCCGAGGAGGGTTATTATTGGCTGTCCATCCACATACTGTCGTGCATATCCTTTCTGAATGAGGATTTCGATGGCATCCTTTAGATGCACGCAGTCATCAGTCACATGCCCGTAACTTTTGTGGAAACGACAAAATTTCTTCTTGTCCACGTTTGGTTTTGCGGGCAGTCGTTTCGGGAACCTGATTCCCGCACTTTTGAACTCAGCATTTGATATCTCAGATAAGATTCTGTCTCGAGGAGCGTTCAGGGGAGTGTTGTAAGTGAACTGCCTCTCTGACTTTTCCACCTTCTCTCTTCTTTTCATCTCCTCGACGTTCTTCTCTCTGCGAGGAGGGGCCACCGACCTCGAAAGTTTTAGGTCTCCTGACCTCGGAGGCCTTTTGCTTATCCTCATATTTGATATATCGCTGGGCTAACTCGAAGAATGCATCGAGGGTTTGTACTTCGAGGATCCCAACTGCTTCTTGGAATTTCGTTCCCTCGCGCAATCCTTCTTCGAGGAGATACAGCTTCATCTTGTCGGTCGCTTCGACCTCGACAGATATTTTGTTGAACCTCTCTATGTAATTTCGAAGAGATTCTTCGGGGCCTTGGACGATTGCCTTCAAACTGGCCACCGTTTTTGGATGTCGCCGAGAGGTTGTGAAGTGCGCCGTGAACGTGCAGCACAGTTCTTCCCATGAGTCCATCGAGCCTGGAGGCAAGTTCCTCCACCAGGTTGATGCTCCTCGAACCAGAGATAGTGGGAATAACTTACACTTAATTGATCCCCGGAGATTCCTGTAGTCGAGGGCGGTCTCGACGCTCTGGACATGTTCGTCGGGGTCAGTTGTCCCATCATATTTGTCCAGCGTTGGGGGTTTTTCTAGTCTTCGTGGGAGTGGAATGTCCATAATTCTTCTCGAGAGGGGTCATCGGTGCCTCTCGTCTCCACTGCCCGGAGATTCCCTTCTTGGGGAATGTCGGGCATTGCCCCCACGAGCATCTGCTTCACCGCTCCTCGGTAGTGATCGGTTATTTCTTCGAGGAGGTGAACGTCTGTTTCTCGGTGGGGAAACGTGGTTGTTTCTTCGTGGAGGAGAGTGATTCTGCCTCCGAGGAATGTCTCTGGGAGGACTCACTGGTCTCTCCGCATTTCGTCGAGGTGCAGGCCTCGGGGACCTAGACCTCGATCGTGAGCGATTATTCTCAGGTGTCGACGATCGTTGTTGACGAGTACTTCGCGATATCTTTGAAGCAGCACGCGATTCTTCGACTGCTCGGAGTCGTCGATTCTGCTCGCGGATCAGCTCGTTTTGCCCACGCATGTTGTCTGCTTGTTCGCGGAGTATCTGCCCCTGCCTGTTGATGGTGTTGACCAATGCAGCCATCACCACTTCCATTGGTGCTCCTTGTGGAACTTGTGGAACCACCAGTGGATCTTCTGGTTGTGGAGGTTGGTGCGGCGGCGGTACATCAAGCGGAGTTGCTTGTGCATGCGCAGCGCTACCTTCCGGTGTGACAGAGGCTTCCTGGCCATCAAATTGGTTTTGGTGATTTGGAGGATTTGGGTGATTGTTTTCTCCTACAAATTCATGGTTTGCACCAGCCATTTGGTCAAGAAATGGGTTTTTTGTTGTAAGTTTTGGTCATTTTTTTGAAGAAGCTAAATTAGCCCAGCCAAATTGGCACCAAAGGGAATCGAACCTGAGACCTTGAGAGGA
Organism: Trifolium subterraneum; assembly: GCA_951799995.1. Lineage (NCBI taxonomy): Eukaryota > Viridiplantae > Streptophyta > Magnoliopsida > Fabales > Fabaceae > Trifolium > Trifolium subterraneum. The sequence continues at coordinate 48,179,039 of OX637464.1, read as the reverse complement.
GCATACTCCAAGAACCCAAGCCAACACCACTAGGCCATCCCAGGTGGGTTCGTTGTAAGTTTTGGTCTAGTTCTGGGAAAAGACGGGGGAAACTTTAAATCCCCACAGACGGCGCCACTGATCTTTACCTTGATCAGAGTCGACCAGACGGTGGTGCACGGCTGTTCGTGATTCTGAGCAGTCCAATATTACCCGGAGGGGGTTGTGTACCTGCAGGCACTCCGACGCTCAAGTCAGTTGAGGAAGGAGTAGGTTTTCAATATAGAATGTTACGTACCTTTGTGAAGTTGTGAAAAGGTCTGTATATAGCCTCAGCGCTTGGCCAATGCCGTTGATGGGCAGTTAATGCCCATCAATGGCTGTCGGAAAACGGCTGAGGAGCCGTGATGAGCATTTAATGCTCATCATTCCGATGTTGGGCGTTACAAATCTCAGGGGAGACGCACGCTGCTCAACGGTCCGCGACGTTGGGCTTGTACTTTGGGCCTTACTCGACGGCCCAATAGAGGAGGTCCCCAACACGTTGGGCATTTAGGCCCAGTCCAGAACAATAAATTTCATCTTCAGCGTTCTTCTGCGAAAAGGGGAGGTACTGGTTGACATGGTTGGGTCTCCTTGAAGTAGAATCACCGTATCTTTGTCATGTTCGTGGATTATGGTCGAGGTTTCAAAGATAGATATTACATCGTTAGGCCCAAAATTCATGAGCGTTGGAAGAGCATAACTGTGCAAGGGCCAAAATTGAATGAAGATGGCAAGGCTGTCATTGGCGAGGATGGAGAATTTGTGGTAGTTGAGTACTCCAGATTTCCTTTTGTGTGGACAGATAAGCATTTTTCATCTAAATAAGCTCATATTGTAAAATATTCTAATTTCAGTTTGGCATCATAACATTTATTGTAAAATATTCTAATTTCAGTTTCGCATCATATGTTATTAATTTGTTTGATATGTTATCAATTTTACTTTTTTTGTTATTTTTCTTTTCTGTTTTGTTGTTTTTATAATTGATCTTTACCTTGATCAGAGTCGACCAGACGGCGGTGCACGGCGGTTGTCGTTGCGTTTTGTCCAAGCAAACCCGGAGGGTGGTTGTGTACCTGCAGACACTCCGACGCTCAAGTCAGTTGAGGTGAAGTGAAGGTTTTCAATAGAGGATGTTACGTACCTTTGGCAAGTGTGAGGTGCTCTATATATATAGCCCCAGCGCTTGGCCAAGACCGTTGATGGGCAGTTAATGTCCATCAATGGCTGTCGGAAAACGGCTGAGAAGCCGTGATGAGCATTTAATGCTCATCGTCCCAATGTCGAGCGTTATGGGACGCGGGGGAGATGTACGCAGTTCAACGGTCAAGTGGACCTGGACCTTATGCTTTGCGCCTTGCTCGACGGCCCAAAAGAGGACGTCCTCAACGTGTTGGGCATTTAGGCCCAGTCCAGAACAATAATATAATAAAAAAAATTTACTTATTCATTTCTTTATTTTTCAGCAATTAATGGAGCAAATGATGGAAGTGTTGCGGCAGATGGTGGAGGAATTCAGTCTCCAGTTGCACCTGAAGACATTCCAACTGTTGATTCGTTATCTCTTCCTCCTATGCAATCAAAGAAGTGGAAGCCTAATGTCAGGAGTTCAAGATGATGAAGGTCAGACTGCCACTTTTGAGGGACATTCGATAAGCTTCCCTTTGCATATCTGACGTAGAAGAATCCACCATCAACCTTTACTTCTCCCTCTTAGAGTAAAAATAAATCTGGATGGATCCTTTTCGGTTACTCGTAACGATCTCAATATGTCCCATTCCTTCTCTAAAAAGCATAACGATCTCAATCTCTATCATCAAAGAACATGAATGAGATCGTTATGACTAATCGACGACAGTTATGCAGTAGTTTACGCTGAAAATAACGAATACTAAAAAACACTAAACTAAAAGAAAATGAGAGAAGAAATAAAAAGAAAAATTCCAATTTAAGGATTTTTTTTTGTTACATTTGATTAGTTGAAGCAAAAGTAACAACCATTACTAGTGGTCAATCAAAATTGGCCACCGTCCTTTACCATTGATTGTTACCTATGAAGCTCGGATACGTGACACGATACTGATACGGCGATACGGGAAAATTTTCAAAATCCCCGATACGATACTGCTGCGATACGTTATTTAAAAATTATTTAAAATTAAATATATAAATGTACAATATATAAACATAACAAAAATCGATAATAATAATAATAATAAATAAACATTCAAATTACTCAAACTGAGCAAACAAGTGACGATTATAAGTTAAGTAAGTACTACCAAAAAAAAGACATAACTATACTAAAAAAACATCATAATATCTTAAGTTAAGTTAATACTACCCAAATAGTACATAACTACTACTATAAAAAAAAAAATCATAAGTAACACACAAAAACATCATTCACTAACATACATTATGTAAGAGGAAACACATATTGTATCACTCTGATGTCCTCCAATTCTATCATCATATATAGAACATTAATTGTCCGATACTTCTCTGATACGCGTATCGGAGAAGTATCCGACACGTATCGGTAATACGTACCTTTTAAAAAAAAAAAATTAATTGTCTGATACTCTTCGATACGAGTATCAGAGAGTATCGAACGAGTATCGGTATCGGACACGTATCATACACGATATTTCGCCAATTTTGGAGTATCGGGGTTTCATAGATTGTTACCAATGATCCAAAAAACTCCACCGTCCAGGTCTGCTACTTACGTAGCGAACTACACATGGTGCAAATATATGTTAATTAAGTAGCAGACTAAATTAGTACAGGACTCTGTAGTAAAAAATGCACCAAAACTTGTATAAATATGGGGTGTTTTGTTTCATTTTTCATTCATTCACAACTCAAAAAATGGACATTTATCAAATCTAAAAGAACACTCACCTAGTTGCAATATACTACAACCACTGAAAAGCGAATCTTTTCAAGATCCTTGTTAATGTTACTCTGAGTAATTTGAAGTACCAGTTGAGCCAACTCAACAAACGTCACCACTTTGGCGATGCAAGAAGGGTGAAAAAACCGTCTCGTTCACAAATATAAAACTTCAAAATGACAGTGACGTGAGAACCATGTTCTCTATTTTCTCTCGGTACAACACGAAGGGACCAATCAAACTAAATGTTACGTTGATGACATCCATTCAAGATATATGTTCAAGTTTGATCCGTCCAAGAACCATTGATGAAATCGCAGCTTGCATGGTTGAACCCGAAGAGAATGAACTATAAGCAGTTAATTTATATAATCATTTGTCTTGTTTGTGTTAAATTTATGTTTTTAATTTACGATTTTTATTCACAATGTAATATGTCGTTGTTTTTATCGAAGATTTTTTTATCGTATTTGTCTGCATTTTAATTTATGTTCTGGTGTCGTCCGCTACTTAAGTAACCGACTTGTCTGTGACAAGAAGTGAAAATGATAACAGGAAAGACAAAATTGAAATTGTTATGAATATTTAGTGGATTCCATATAGGTTCTTGGCCCATGTTATTGGCTCATTACATTTGCCTATAAATAAAGTCTATTTATCATGTAAAGGAGACTCTTGGTGAATAATACAATCTATATTCTTTCTCTCTTCTCTCATTATCTCTATTCTTCTATTTTCGTTGATTGTTAGTAATACTTTCATAACAGAAATAAATTATAAGTGTTTTCAACTTAAAAGTGAATGAAATCTCCCTCCGAGAGAAAATTAAACATTACACATTAGACTGAAAATTAATTACATCAAATTTAATTAAATTAACAATGAGAACCATAAAGATGAGAGCGTTCCACTTGCCAACGTTTATCACCGTCCCTCTCAGCATGCTCTACAGGTTTTGTTTATCGTCCCACATGTAGCCACTTAGCTACTACCACCTACTAGTTTAGCAACATGAGACAATCTCATTTGTGGAAAACCCCATTTGAGTAGCTTCTATTTTGGCAAGTCATATCGTTTTCAATTTGGCCATAAAAAGGCCCTCATCGATTATCATATCATTCCCAACCATGATCACTAAAGAACACCGGTAGGCATGATATGAGTAGCTAACGACGAACTATGTGGCCGTTTACACAGAAAATGACAAAAACTAAACAAACTAAAATGAAAAAACAGAAGAAAATAAGAGAAATACATGTGAATGAATGAGAGAAAAGAATAAAGATATTTATAGAAATTTTTGCTGGCTACCATTGGCCAATGTTATGTCATAGCTGCACAAGTGATGACATTACTATCCCGTTAATTAAAATTGGCCACTTGGCAGACTTTGACTAATGCAAAAGACTTAGGCACTAAGCGGTCCGCTACTTAAAGTAGCGGACAACGTTTTAAAAAAATTCAAAAATTTGTCATTTTTATAACGTTCACTACTTAAATAACGGAATAGTAAAATAGAAAACGAATCGGGCGCACAAGAAATACATGGAACCCAAAAAAGAAATATTCTCCTTTTAAAGTGCGCTTCATCGGTGAATGATTCATGATAAAATTGGGCTGCATTTTGCGAGTTGCGATCCTCTCCATTTTTTCATTTCTTTCATTACCAAAGTTTTTAAATATTTTGGGGTGTATAAAAAATATTTGAACACACTTAATGTCACACTTTTGCATTTATATTTCTAAAACTATATAATAATGGAAGAAATGAAAAGAATAGGAAATAAAGATGATCGCATTTTGCATGTCCATACTTACATATAACAATTTTTGAGTCACTTGATTTTACTTAAATGATTGATGAGTTCTACTTAAAATAATTTTCTTTTTATTAAACCTTAAAATTAAGGGTATTGTTAATGTGTGTCTTTTATTAAATCTTCATATGTTTAAGTGTGTATCAAATACTTAGAATAAACTTAAATTATCTATCTAATACAAAACGTAAAATTTAAAGGATCTATCTAATACAAACGTAAAACTTAAAAGATTTATAGATGTATTCTGCCCAAAAATTACTATATGAAGTTCTTTAATATATACCCTTACAACACATATTAACATTCTTGTCCAAAAATTGAATTAGAGTTAACAAAAAAATTAAATACATTAAAATGATAACATATTTAAGTTTCCGTAAAAAAACATACCTTAGAATTAAATCAAGCATAAATATACATCGCAATTAATTAATTAACACAGATTCTACAAGATTTGTTTTCTTTTTTAAACCCTAATAATCACATTAACAAAATCATTAAATATACATCTTTTTAACCCACCAAATTAGTTAAAACGTTTCCTTCTAAGACCCAACATCTTTCAAAAAAAACTCTCAAAAACCAACATCATTCTCCTAAATCCAACGGCTAAAAAGCATCCAAAGATCTAAATCTTTCCTTTAAAAACTTGTTCGACAATTATCGCCGTCACGCCTTAAGTGCCGTTTGAGGTTCAAACTTTGATTCCCCTAACGTCTCCGTTAATTGACGGAACATTAAAACAACGCCACACACTTGTAACGGTAAGTAACGGCGACGTCGGTGCTAATCCGTGTATACGTTATACGCAATTCACAAATATATAAAAAATAAAAATCGTTTTTTTATATTTATTTTTATTAAATTAAAAATTCAATTTTTCATTGATTCAACGTTCGTTCGAGGTTTTTTCGAAACCTTAGCTTCGCGAGAGAAAGAACAATTCTTGCTCTCTCTGTTGTGTTTTATGAGCTTCAGTTCAATTCCCGCCACTTCTGTAAAAGCATAGGTACTTCACTCTTCGGAGAATTTCATGATTTATGTTTTTTTTTTGTTTTTTTTAATGTAATTTACTCTTTCAAATTAAGGGTTTTTTGTTTTGATTTGATTGAGTTTTTGTGTTTATGGTTATTTAGAATAAAGGGTTTCGATTTGGTATTGGAAAAAACGGTTTTTTTTTTTTTGGTTTTTGTGTTTTTTGTTTTGGATGAAGGTTTTGATCTGATGATAAATTCTGAGATCTGGGTTTTGTTTAAATTTGTATTGAAGTGTGAAAGTTTTGAAGTCTTGTAATTTGAGCTTAGTTTTTAGGGTTTTTGATGGTTGGTAATTGAGGATTTTGTTAATGAGGATTTTGGGTTTTGGTGAAGGTTTGTGAAAGATATGGAGGTGGATACAGAGGAGTTGTGTTGTATGGAGAATAAGCAATCGACAGTTGCTTCTTGCTCGTCTTCTGAAGGAAGTGGATGTGGCAGTGGCAGTGCATTTCAAAAGTCACCGGGGATATGTAGCCCCACGGCCACTTCGACATCGCCCTCACATCGGTAAGATTCAAGTTCTTTACTTTTTTCATTGCTGTACTAATTATGGATGATTCAAACTTTTATTGGCTTAATTTCACATTCTGCAATAGTAGCTGCTTACCTTTATATGTGTTGAGAATTTATGCATTTTGAGGAATCGTTGTTGTGCCGCCGATCATGTATTGATTTACACCCTATGATGATATGTTTGTGCAGGAGGACGACAGGTCCTATAAGGCGTGCTAAGGGTGGTTGGACAGCAGAGGAGGTTAGTCTTTTCCTATTGAAGAATCTGTTTTCTTTTCTTCCTTGTTGGTAAAGCTGATTAAATTGGGAATTCAGCTTGTTTGATTTTAACGTCTGTGAAAGGCGTGTTTGTCCTTGACAATTACCATTTACTACTGCCTGTATATATAAGTTTATAACTTAATATTAATATTAATTGTTCTTATTGTGTTCTTCAATGTATTGTAGGATGAGACATTGAGGAATGCTGTTGCAGCTTTTAAGGGAAAGCATTGGAAGAAAATAGGTAAGTATTTATATTTAGTATCTACTTGAGTTAATGCATTTAACATCACTTATTATTGCTATATTGTTTTTTTCCATGGACATGTCTAGTTCAATAATTATGTGATGATGATATTTGTATGTAAAATTTATGAATTTATGAAGTAAACATGTGTCACAAGGAGGGGGTGGGGGGGTTGAATTTTAGTTATGCACTCAGAGTATCCTCAAAAGAGGGTTAGTTACTGAATGGATGAACTTATCCTAGTCTTGTAGAGAAGGTTAGCAATAGTAATCGTGCAATATCGAGGTAAAACTTGAATCAGGTTTAATGTTTGAAAGGTTATATGCGAGTATCTATATCTGAATCCGAATGCACACCGCACATGGAGCATACTCACAATATTTACAATATCAGTGCTTTAAGTAATTTTAAATCCTGCAAGTAAAAAATAGTATTTTTTAAATGTTGCTACGACAGAAGCTTCTCAAGATGAGTTTGACTTGTGAGTAATAATACAGAAAAGAGATTTTTATACAGAGATATAGGGATAGAGTAAACACGCAGCAATTTTTTATACTACTTCGCCCAAAATAGTTGGGCTACATCTAGTCATCACCGCCTGTTAGATTTTCCATTAGTGTATCAAGGAGTTTCAAGTAACCTTACTTTAACCACCTCTTAGCTACACCTAGCAAACCAACCTGGTTTTACATAAACTGACTTCTTTTATTCAGCCTTGGTGGGCTTCTTCCACTTCCGATCTTTTCACTCAGTCTTGGTGGGCTTCTTCCACTTCCGATCTTTTCACTCAAAGCTAACTCATGTGAAAAAGAGGATGATGATCCTGATTCATCTTATGTTGAGTATCATGAAAAACGAGGATGCGCGTAGATCAGATACTTTGGACCGCCTTTAATGTTTTGTGGTTTCATAAAGCTTTTCAGTACTGATCTTGTCTTATTTTAATTTCACTGAAATGCACAAGTTAAGTATACAGCAGGGATCAACACACTTAAGATGTTTTGCCTTAACAATTTACAATTAAAGTGTATATTTGAACTGAATTGTAAAGATATAAGATCTCTAAACAAATTAACCTAACTAAAATGCATCAAGAGCACAATATGCTTTGCTTTGCAAAGTTCCTTATTATGTATTTTGAAGTTATTCCGGGTAAAAGATTGCATACCCATCACGAGGTCTTCATTTTGGATTTGAGTCAAGATAATAGTAGATATAAATTATCAAGACATGGTTTCAAGGATCAAATGGTGGAAATTGACTGTGATAAAAGAAGCATTTAATAACGGTTGTGGGCTAAAAAAGGAGAAAAATAGGTGGAACGGCTGACTCGAAGGATAAGGAAGACGATCAATTTTTTTGCCAATGGGTAAAATTTCACGGTGGTGTTGTACAAGCATGTAACAATAACATAAGGTTGATTCTGCAAGGGTGTGTTGTAGAACACGACCCTTGTGCATGAATGATGAAACCCTAGATCCATATGAGGGGTTATATATCAATCCATAGGCTCCAATGTTATGGTAAGAAATTTCTGCTTTCTAAAAATGAAGAAAGATAAGGAACCATGTGATATAGGTTGAACACTATCCTTGGGCAGGAATGATGAAAACCTAGATCAATTGATGATGAAGAGAGTAAGTCGTATATTCAACAGATAAGATATCAAGGAAGAGTGGCAGAATTGCTTTTACAAGCTATTCAATGAAGGACATACAATTTTATTTCACTGTCTGTGATAGGTTGAACACTAAAATGAAGGACCAAAATTCTACCTTCTATTTCAGAATTAAAAAATCTAAGGTGTGTGGAGCATTTAGAAAAGCTGAAAGAAGAGTCTCTGAGAGAAAAAATGGATCACTAATTTGTTAGTGAGATTATAAGTCTAAGATAAATTTGGACAAGTGGAGAATATGCTTTTTAATCGATAATGTAATCATATTTGGAAAGTTGAAAGAAGAAATAAATGGCAAACTAGAAATGTGCATACAAGATCTGAAAGCACACTACTTACATTATAAATAATAAATGTAAACTCTTGACAAAAAAAATAAAAATAAATGTAAACTTACTTTATAAATGTAAATAAGACATAATAGATGAACTACAGTTTAGCAAGAGACATACTAATTCTTTCTTAGCAGTTGAAGAATCTATAACATACAACAAATCACACAATTTAAATAAGACATAATAGATGAACTACAGTTTAGCAAGAGACATACTAATTCTTTCTTAGCAGTTGAAGAATCTATAACATACAACAAATCACACAATTTTAATATCGTTGATGGAAAGAGATGTATGTCATATATTTCAAGTAGGTTGGTAACATGTAGGAGTGCTTCAATTGTTATTTGTGATAGAAAAGTACCTTGGCAGTGCTTTCAATTTGTAGCATAGATCCATTCGTCACCTGTTTTAAAATAGAAAATTCTTCAGACATTTTAGTCTTGAAGGAAATGAAAATGAAAATTATCTTTATGAAACTGTTATGCTGTTATTTAAAAATTGTTTGATTATTATTTATTAGTTTTCTTTGTACTACTGTAGAGCCAGAGGTTATACTGAAGTTAAAAGACAATATTATAATTCAAAAGATAGAGGCTTGAACATTACTTTTTGTTAGTTTAAATTCTTCATGATACAGAAAATGTAGATGGAAAACTACTAAAACTAGAACTTCAAACTTTTATTCACATTGTTCATTAATATTTCTTTTAATTTGTTCTATGATGAAGAATCATCATGTGTTTGAAATAGTAATTTGTTCATGTGCCTCTACATAGTAATAAAAGCATATGCTCATTTTATGACACCGGTTTTATATGTGGAATACAGCTGAGTTTTTTAAAGATCGATCAGAAGTTCAATGTCTGCACAGATGGCAAAAAGTTCTTAATCCAGAACTTGTTAAAGGACCGTGGACACAGGAGGTTGAAACCTATTCCTTTTCTTCTCAAATTGTTTTACAGTTCTGTTCAAAGTTCAAACCCTAACTTCTTTTTCTTGGCTTACAGGAGGATGATAAAATTGTTGAACTGGTGTCAAAATATGGACCTACAAAATGGTCCTTGATTGCCAAGTCTTTGCCTGGTCGAATAGGGAAGCAGTGTCGAGAGAGGTACGTTAACCTAAGTTTGTGTCATTGTATTTATTTGTGCATCTTTTTAAATAATTTTTACTGATAAAATGTTATTTTCCGTATCATTGAAATATAAATTTTAGATCGATTTCTTGCACATTACCATCAACTTTAATATTTAGGACTTCATTAGTATAACTTGCTTTCAGTATTTACAACTGAAATCATACTGGTTTTTCCTTTTTAATGTTCTTAGGTGGCACAATCATCTTAATCCTGACATAAAGAAGGATGCCTGGACTTTGGAAGAGGAACTAGCCTTGATGAATGCTCATCGTATACATGGGAACAAATGGGCTGAAATAGCTAAGGTCCTTCCTGGAAGGTATGCTTTCTTATTAATTCTTTAGTTGTTATAAAGAAAATTAAGGCCATAGCTAAAATCATGAAATGAGATTTCTATGTTATAATTGTGATGTGAAATAAAGATAAAAAAAGTTAGTGTCCAGAAAAGTACTCTGTTATAATTGTGATGGAATGAGATCTCTATGTTATGCTTGAACCAGAAAAGATAGGACAACTGGTTGAGTGTACAACATCTGAGAACAAGTTGTAAGATATATTTTGCGATGTGAAATGGCATGCCATTTTATGTATATTTATGACAAGTGCTAACATTTATCTTTGCAAATTTTCTTCTGCAGGACTGATAATGCAATAAAGAACCACTGGAATAGTTCTTTGAAGAAGAAGTTAGATTTTTACTTAGCCACGGGAAAACTTCCCCCAGTTCCAAAAAGCAATCCACTGGTTGCTGCCAAAGATACAATTAAACGTTCTGCTACTAAACCAATACTTGTTTCATCTAATAAAGAATTAAATGTTGCTGTCGAAACATCGTCTGAAACCACAGCCATTAGTAAGCCAGATGACAGCGGCAAGAACCAGTTTGAGTCCTCAGGGACAGCTAGAGAAGTTGGTGATTCTTCAAGTGTACCGACAAATGAATCTGCTGATTTTGACTGTGTAGAATGCATGCCTGGACCATCCAATGTTGATCTTAGCTGTGCAAACTCAGAACATATATCAAGAGTCAATTTTGGAACAACTTATGGGTCAAAATCTGAGAATTCTGCACTCAATGGAAACTCGTTAACTGAGCATTGTTTCAATAATGGTAAAATGAGCAATAGCAATAGCAGGTTAATCGGGACATCAGCACAAGAAAATCAAACTTGTGGTTCTTTGTATTATGAGCCGCCAGTTTTACCTGGTTCAGTTCCTTTAGATTCTCTTCATTTAAGTATTCTCTGCATGCAGAATGATTACTGTTCTAAGTTGTCACCCATGGGTTACATCACTCCACCTCGTGCGAGGGATAGTGAATTATGTACGGAGACCCCTGAATCAATATTGAGAAAGGCTGCTAATACTTATCCAAATACTCCTTCCATATATAGGAGGAGAAGAACTGGAGACCAACCACTTACTTCTCCTAGTAAAGTTCTAAAAGTCGACAATGATTCACATGCTTCTAATGAACCAGATAGAACCAAGAATAATTCTGGTTCTGAAGCTCGGACGTTGCCTGATAGTCCTGCAAGCCATGGCAATAAGAGTGCTAATCTCAATAATAAGGCATTCAATGCATCTCCACCATACCGGTTAAGAACCAAACGAACAGCAGTTGTCAAGTCTGTGGAGAAACAACTTGAATTTGCGTTTGACAAAGAGAAGAATGATGACAGTATGAACGCACTGGAAAAATCTGCAAAGAGGGGCAATGTTATGACTGAGGATTGTCTGCATGAAAGAAAACTGGTAGTGACGTAGTGCACAAATTGTAAGTTTTTGTTAATATTTCTTTTTAAATTTATCATATTGTTTTTCTGCTTAAGCTATATGGTATCATATTGTTATTTGATATGATTATAGACAACGCAATATCAATGACCGTTGTGGTAATAGACAACACAATATCTTTTGTATTGCATTACTTCTTTTGTCCGGGAGTCACATTCCTATTACAATTTTTCTGTCATTTGTGATAGTGATACACACAATGATTATTTGGATCGAAATTAGCTCATGTTGTGTTTGGAAAAGCTAATAATGAAAAAAAAATACTATAGAGAATTTTTGGGTGAAAAATATCTTGTCGTTTTGAGCATTTTGAATTTCATGTATATTACAGTGGTATCGTTTAACCTTGTTTTTTTTTAGCATTTATGTGTGTTTGTTAAACTTGCAATTTGCTTGATCACTAGTCTACTTTCTTTTATTTGCTCATATAGCTTTAAACTTTGATGCAATGAGAAACTAAAACAAAGCTCGAATTTAAACTTGAATCCTTTTACCTTATTTTTTTTGGGGTATAGCTTTCATCCTAAATATGTTAAACAATATGTTGATATATTTTGCTAATATTGTTGATCAACCCCATGAAAATATGACAGGAATTATGGTTAAGTTAGATAATATCAATCCCTATATTTTAGGGATTTAGTTATGTGGATTGCAATGAATTGTTGTAAGTACTTACATAATTGAGTGGTTGGAGGGTTTCCCTCGAGCAATCCAACTAATTCGAGTTGGCTTCTAAAGCCATAATTTGTGAATGTCTCTGGCCATAATTGTCGTGACAGCTCCGACAGGCCATAGCTGCGATGAAAAATATCCAGAAATTTCTAACCATCATTAGCTACTCTGACAAAGTTCCTCCTTTAGACTTGGAGACTGTTGACTGAACCATTACTGAAAGTCCTATGTCCATCTGACTCCACATGCTCCCTTCGTGCTGTCAAACTTTTTTACCTCCATTCCGATAGGCATGTTCCCTAAAAGAAAAACAGAATCCAAAAAATAGGGCTTGTTTGGTCGTGCTGTTGTATTTTTTTTAGTTTAGAAAAAGTATTCTATACAACAATTTGGAAAATAAAATTAAAATAAAAGGTGTGATTATATTAATTTGAAAACAGAGATGATAATACAAGAAAACCTGCTTGATAACTTTGTTTTGGGAATTTAAAGTGGAGGGTGATGGTTGGTGGGTGATGATGTTGGTGGCGAATATTGTGCCAACCACAGAGAAGATTGTCTTATAACTGCGGCGGAGAGTGTTGAGTTGAGTGACATTAAAAGTCGTTGAGGATTTTGGGTGGCCATCAACAGCAGTGGATGCCACCCATCGAGGTTGTTAGGAAACCACAAAAATGGAGGCAACAACTACAGTGGAGGGTACCGAGTTAGGCGGGCAACAGAGTGCTGTGAAGCTGCAATTATGGGGGAGAGTGCTAGTGGAAATTGTGCTGTTTTGAGTAGCAACAGCGATGGGTGGTCGTGTTGGGCAATGGCAATCGTGGAGGAAACAACTACTGTGATGGGTGGTGTTAGGTGGCAATGGTGGAGTATCGAGTTATGAAGTGGTCGTGGAGGGTGTTGGATTGTGTGTCAGTTATGATGACAGTGGTGGTGGAACATGTGGCAGTGGTGGTCGTGGTGGACAGTGTTGGTGAAAGGGCTAAGAATGACAACGATAATGGAGGTTGTCAGCTGCAATGATGGCGATGGTGAATGGAGTTATGTCATGGGGATAAGGTGTTAGATGGTGATGACAAATTGGCAACATTGGAAGGTGTTAGATAACAACAAACAGTGCAAGGTGGTAATGGTTACAAAAGGTATCAAGCAGAGGCTACAATGATGGATGATGCTAGGAGGTGGTAGTGATGGTGAAGTGTGTTCGGAACGGTGAGATATAATATCAGGTGGCACTACTTGGCGGTGACAATGATGCAGGTAGTGTCAGGTAACAGTAGAAAATAATAAAAAAGTGAAACCAAAACATTGTAGTAGTTTTTAAAATCAACATGAAACTAGTTTCTTAATCCCATGGCGACGACAATGATGTAACATCAGGTAACTGTAGATAAGAATATATAAAAAAATAAAAGAAGTGAAAACCAAAACAATATAGTACTCTTCATTAAGTCTGAGAAACTAAATGGCAAAAGTTCTGACAGGTAAGGTACCTCCATTAACCCAACGAAAAAGATACGACATTGCTGTTGAGGATAGAGAGAACAATATAATAAAACATACTATTGAATAATCTCATTAATATGAAAGATCTCATTCAGAGTTGTCTTTCTATTTTCAAAAATTAGTATTGAATTAAAAAATTCAATTTGGCCATTATATTCACATAGTGGATAATACAAAAGAATATTTTTCAGCTCCGTTTAATTCCTTAATGGCATCTTGTCTTCTACATGCTCATATAAACATGACATAACTGATAGAATACTTGCATTCTTATGCTATCTGCTATAATACACCTATCAAATTTCTCTCTTTTAGATGATAGGTTTAGTTAGGAGATATATATTTTGAGTTGTATTATTGATTGCTGAGAGGGTTTCCTCTAAAGTTTACGTTGATTTCGTTCAGCACAAGATAATGTATTATTCTTTGCAGTTTTTGTTTCCTGATAAATTTATGGCTTAAGCTCTTATGAATCCTAATAACTGTGTTCTGAATTGATGATGCAGGGATCTAAGGCTGGTCTTGCTCTTGAAGCTGGCTGATTGTTTCTCTAAATTGATAGACACAGTTTTACCACTTTTTACCAAGTTAATTCATCAGATTGCAGAGTCAAAATGACTTGGCACTTATCTACTCGAGCGTTGGTGCTTTTGTTTCCATCACACATCAACATAATTCAGCAAAATTAGATGTCTACTATGTGTAGAATAAGGATTGATAAATTCCATTTACATGTTTATAGATATATTTATTATTTTTGTACAGTTACATCTTAGGAAAGGTAAATCTTCTTAAGTTTCATCATTGTTTTAAGATTTATTCAAACCCTTAACAAATAATTCACAGCAATGAGTGTAAGTTTAGTGCACACTTTACACACAAATACTGTGTCACAATCAAACCAAATTATTGCTATTTCAAACTAGAATTAGAACATGTTATGTTTATCATGAGATTGTCCTCATCTTGAGAGTTGAGACTATTCTCAATTTTGTGAGGCTATCCTAAAAGACTATTGTAGCAAGAGATATATTGATGATGAATGTGTAGAAATACAATTCATGATATTATTGCAGAATTGAGAGGAAGAAAATGAGAACTAGATAAATGATAATAGATAGTTAGAATAATGAGTGGAATGGCTAATGAATACTTTTTATGAATTTTCATTGATTTAATTATTGTTTATCTAGAGTTTATATTCATTTTATGAATTTCATTGATTTAATTATTGTTTATTTGGAGTTTATACTCACAATCCCACGACTATAACAATAAAGGGGATGATTTATATTACATTTTCCAGCAATCTAGGTTACACCTAAGCCAATGAAAATTAGTTCCTACCCCTCAATTTCACTGGAAGATATCTTCGGATAGTATATTTTGTTTGCTCGAGTAATATGGGGGTAGAAAAGTAATTACATTCATCGGCAATGTTGATTGAGGATGGATCTTCTCTATTTTTTTGTCTTTGACAAAAAAATTGTCAAATAGCATAGTGGTTAAAATTAGGAAATGTAAGCGGTTTAGAAAAAAATCGATCAAATTGACAATCCGACAAGCTAAACTGAAAATTAACTATATAGTTTGATTTGAATAAAAGCCCCAAGAAACATAATTCAAAAATATTTTCTAGTTGTCTTCTAAAGAGAAAGAAGCTTTGAGATTAACAGCTGAAGATGGATTTTCTTGATCAACTCTAGGAACATGGTTGCCATTCATGACAGTGTCATAGATATCATTGTCTTGGGAATTCATACTTCCCTAACGGTAGCAGTAGTAGCCGAGATTTACTTTTGTTACCCTAATGCCTTCTTGCGCGCCCTACACCTTTTTTCGTTTTACCCTTCTACTACTTAAGTAGCGGACATTATCCGAATGATTTTTTTTTAGAAATGATGTCAATGTCGTCCGCTACTTAAGTAGCGGACCAGACGGTGGTCAAGTCTTCTGCTTCAGTGAAAGGTCTGCCAAGTGACCAGTTTTAATTGGCCGCCTGTACGGCCAAAATGCCTATAAATAGAGGTCATCAGGTTCCCGAGGTTTCCCACCTCTTTTTTTCTTGTATTAGTAATTTTAGTTTGTTTAGTTTTTCGCATCTCGTTTGTAAATGGCCACCTAGTCCTTCGTCAACTAAAAACTTTCTCATTTTGTTAGTAATAAAAACTGCCACAATATTTTTGTATGTTATAATAGTCTGTTTGTTGTTATTTATGTCAAATGGTCGTCCGCTACCTAAGTCGCGGGTGGACGGTGGTAAAAAAATTTGGTCCTTGGTAACGGTCAATGGTCAAGGACGGTGGTGGCCTTTTTATTGGTCCGTTATTATTGTTTCAGCCAATGGAATTGAAGCACAAAATCTATAGTCTGTGGTTGATTAGACAAAGTGACCAGTCTTGTGGCGGGTAAAAGTTTGGGGACAAAAGCCTTATAGTTACCCCCAAGAAGATTGGTCACTATGACTATTGGGGGTACAATGTAATGTAATAATCTTGTTATATTCTTATATTCCGTGTTATAATCTTCTTATGTTCTGTCAAACTTTTTTCCTATTTAATTTTGTTGTAATTACTGTCAAATGGTTGTCAGCTACTTAAGTAGCGGACGACAAAACATAAAATTTTCTCATAGGGCATCTGGTAGGGCGTCACATCAAAACTGGTCCAAAAACTAAGAAATTTTAACTCATCCGCTACTTAAGTGACAGATAATATCCGCTACCTAAGTAGCGGACAGTGGCATTTTGATAAAATTGTAGGGACGCGAGAAAATCGGTAGGATGACAAAAGTAAATCTCGTAGTAGTCTCGCCATAAAATCCAAGTGGTCCAATAGTAGAAGAGCCATTAGGAATGAAGATTGTAGAAGATGGATTTTTTCTCATTTTTTTTGTCACCCTACCCATTTTCTCTCGCATGCTATAAAATTATCAAAATACCCTTGCCTTCTACTTAAGTAGTGGATTCTACGTTTAAAATCTTGAAAATTTCATGTTAGGTGTTTTCTTCGCAAAATTCTTATTCTTACAACATCCGCTACTTAGGTAGCGCCGCTACTTAAGTAACTACTGTTTAAAATCTTGAAATTTTCATGTTAGGCGGGTTTTTTTCCACAAGTTTCTCATTTTTACAACGTTAGCAGAATGGTAGAAATGAAAATAATCTCACATTATTAAGTACTAAGTTCTATAGAGATCAAGCTCTGATGCCAAGTGAAGTGTCAATAATCCGCAAGAAATGAGTGTGACAGAAGTTTGAGATCTTCTCAATAATTTAGGACTTGATAACTTTGTTGAACATTAAGCATTAAGGTAATGAGGATTGGTAAGGTTATCATAAGGGAGAAGATTTACTTCATCTTACATAGCTTCAAAGAACGATTGACCTTTTGTCAATTCTTATTATAACATCTTGATTAGCTTCTCTGTTGTTTTTGTTTTTTTTTTTGAGCTCTTGATTAGTTGAATATCAATGCAAGTTAGATTGAATCTCTCTGGTAGCCTATGATGCACAAGTACTTTATTTGAAGGAGAGTACTAATACCTGGTACATATTCGTACCTTAATTTATGTTCATACCCGTACATTAATTTTTCTAAAAATATCATACCCCGTACTAGTACTCGTATCGAGTACCGTACCCGCACCTAGGCAAAGTAGGTGGTAGTTCTATTTGTTTTTGTATTAATTGTTTCCTTTATTCCTATTTTATTTTTTGTGAATGTTTCCTTTGTTATTGCATCAAAAGACAAGTACCAAAAGAATCAAAAGTCTCTTTAATTGTCTATTCTTGCATAAAATACATATTGATGACAAATTAGAATAATTAGTTTTATTAGTCTCAAGAAAAAGGTCTTTTTCTAATGAAAGTTATCTTATTTCAAAATAATAGAGTTAATTGTTTATTATTAGTGTTGAACTTTGGAAACTAAACGCAAATTTCAAATATTAACAATTGAAGAGCTTTATATCCTTTGTTTTTAAAGTTTTTACCTCACCCATGGAGTGAAGCAAATCTGACCAGAAAAAAAGGAATGAAAGTATGAAACTAAGAAATTTGAAAAAGAATATGAACACATGCATTCCTGACTACACGTTTTCAAACCTTTTTGGAAGTTTACACTCAAAAGCCTATTCATAAGCACAAGCTAGTGTCGAAAAATAGTAGCTAGTAGCTATTGACATGTTATCATCCAATTCAGGTAGGTAATATTTGAAAACAAATACTGATAACAATAGTTCCGCAATTTATGACTAATAGCTTTGTCGGTGATGTGGTTATATTGTTATTCTAAAAGTATTTTCATAAGGAAAACTCAAACTGAAAAACTCATTCCCTTGCAAAATTCATCAACAAATACTAACAATTTAATTTAATTTTAAATGGCATTCCAACAAATATGACCATATGATGTTTCAAACTTCCAATAAAATTACTTTCCCTGTAATTTTCTAAAATATGATAAAATCATTCACAGATCATCACTTTGAAGACTGAAAACAGCCCAAAATTTGCTGTTGGTATAAAAGCATCATTCCTCAAATATTCTATAAGCAAACCAACATATCGACATATATATATCACATTGTATGCAGTATGCCCATAAAAAGGAAATTATCTTGGTTTTGCAACCCTGGAAGAGGGGATGAGCCAACCAAACACCCATGTTTGAGAGAAGAGGGGGAGTCAACATAGTCTTCTCAGACATACTAAACCATTGATGAGTAGAGATAAGCCCATAACGCCATAAATTATCATATGAAAGTCTGATGATATATGTACACAAGTAAACCTATTTAGTAAAGATCTACTTTATGCTAAAGCATGAAAGTCGAAGTAAGCTTGCAATTCTGTTAGCCTGGAAATTCTGTACAGCCACGACCAGCAGGTAGATTCTCCGCACAGGAGCTAAGTTATATAGCTTTACACAGCTAGTATATCATTCAACTGACATGCCAAAAGAGAGAAGCCATTATTATTACAAGTATAAAGTCACACAATTCACAAACTAATTTACATTGTTACAAATAATAAGCATGATATTTTTAAAAAATAAATGAAAAGGAAAATATTGAACCTACAACTGGTATCATAACACAGTCAATGTGGATGCATCATACAGGTGGTTGTTAGGTAATTGCCTACAAGGCTTTAGAATATGAATGGGGAATTTAAGTAAAAAGCTCTCTATAAACTCTACATAAGCTCTCTATAAACAGTTGGTATAATAACCTGTCATGGGACTGATTGAAATAAGGTTCTCCTAACTGCGGAGCCACATTGGTATTGTTAAGGTGTTAAAAATTATTATTTAATTAGTACCAGTTAAACCACAACCTTGGGTGAACTATTGAAACTTGAACTGGTTCAATGACCGGTCAGGTTATCCAAAGTAAAGCCCACAGCCATATCCTCTACAGAAAAAAATTTATAGATCAAATTTCCAAGACCCAATTCAGGTTTTCAACAGATCTCTCCCAGCACACAAGGAGATCTATATTTTATGTTTGCCCATACCAGCCCAAAAAAAGCAAATATATCACTTTTCTCAATTATTTGATTCATAGCAACAAAGATTTGATAAGTTTAAGAATGAATAAGGGCAATCCGATCATCCAAGAAGAAGAAAGCATACTACCATAGTAATCAAGTAATCGCATTTTAATTGATAACAATAACTCAATTAAAGCATGCAAACCTGAAAGAGCTGTACAATTTCCACATAAAGACATAGCATGGACTAAAAGCACACTTTCAATTAACCAGGGGGAGGTGTATTGACATATTAGCATATTGAGAACAGATTTCCACCCTGCAGAGATTTATCCAGCAAAAAATTCTGTATTCACAAGATCACCAACATAGTGTTTCAGCAGCCAAGAAAGGAAGAAAAGAAAGCAAAGACAGAAGATAGCTTATTCACATGTCAGACCTTAATATTGCAACTAAACAAGTATATTTGAACTACACCAGGAAGAAGGAACCAATAGTTGTCTGGCCAAGAACCTTGGAACTCCGGTCCAGACCATGAGAAGCAACCTAAGAAAAGAAAACAACCATAGATTGAATGGCAATTCGTCTTAAAAAAACTAGAAACACATAAAGAGTGATGTGAGTATAGAATATTTCCTCACCATATATGTCAAAGCAGCATAACGCTCTTCATTCAGGAAGAGTGGCTTGCCTCTACTCATTTCAAAATCCTGAAGTATATAACAAATGAGAGATATTTTGAAGAAATGAAGACAAGAATCACAACTCACAACATAAATTTCACAAGATAAACTTGAACTTCTAACTTCAGTAACATATTAAAAGCCTAAATCTAACAAAAAGAATTCCATAAAAAGCAATAATGTATGCGAAGTTAATCACTTCACTAAAAGTGTAGCAATCTGATGGAAAAGAGAGAAGAGACGGTTTAAATAACTGATACCGTTATAAAGATGAGAAAGGGAAACTGACCTCCTCACCAAAAGCGTCCAAGTAAGGAGAAGGCCAAGGGGCCTGACGTGCAGATCTCTGTAGTAGGATTGTAGTTCTCTGTGGATACAAATGCAACTCATTACTCCCAAGGTATCCATGTAAATGAGTAACTAATTACTTGAAGAATAAAGAGGAAAAACAGATGGCTGGAAAGGAAATTCAATGGGCGAGATAAAAATATACTGAAAAAGAGCAAGGCAGCCTAGTAATTTGATATGTAAGTTTAATAAAGAATGCAATACCTTAGTCAACAGAAACACTCCAGTACCAGCTCCACAAGTTGCAGAATGAGTTTGGCATGCACTTTCCCTTAAAATTGTAATGGAACAAAAATGGATTCTTTCAAATTCTCATCAATAAGCAAATGCAGTAGTATAAATAAATCACGGCCAATAGAAATGGCCTGAAAACAAAAAATATGACCATTAAGAAATATCTGAACATAAGAAAAATAGTTGTGCATCAGTTAACCCGCCTAATTTGAATGCTCATGTAACTATGTGCAAGTTTACAAACTCATGTTAACAGGCTCAAATTATAGATTTAGCAGATACAAATAAGCTTTTGAGTAAATTCCATTGAATTTGAACCCAGGGAAGAATAATTACAATTATCCTTGTTAGTACAGCTTAAGAATCTAAGACAACTTAAATGTTCAAAGGCTTTTCTTAGTATAAATGGTAAAAACAAAGGAAATTGGTAGAAAATGAACCTGCAGCATGATTTCCAACTTGGGGAGCATAATTTACCACACAGCAGGCACAATGCAGGCTCATCAAGACGTGATTTGCACTCAGGGCAGCGCTGTTTGATACACCTGTTTGTTTATACATGTAGTTAATCATATGAAATGTTAATTAAGCACAGAAGTTGACATAAATAGGGGACACGGCGTAGCCCTGTTCACCGAGGGGGTTCTAACAACAAAAAAAATTAAATGTGTCATTATTCGCTTAGAGTACTTTATCAACCACTAAAATGTAAGTCATTAACCCTTTAGAGTACTTCATTAAGCACTAAAATAAGTACTTTCAGTGACTAATGACTTACATTTTAGTGGTTAATAAAGTACCCCAAGCGATTAATGAGATATCTGTATACTTCAGTCATTTTATAACTATCGTAAGTACTCTAAGTGGTTAATGAGATATATGTTAAATCAGTCGTTAATTAAGTAACCTAAATGGCTAATGAGATGAACCTGTATTTGTGTTAATAACAATATCCCTCCATTAATATCTAAAAGTAAAGTTTTTTTACAAAAAGTGAACAGTAAATACGGTTTCACCATATTTGTGTTCACTTGCTGTGTTTGAATAACACAGCTGAATAGTAACATGATTTCTTGCATCGCATAGCACACATAAAATATAATAATTAAAATACCTCTGTAAGAGATCCTGATAAACCTTAGGTAATCTCATTAACTCAAATGGAACTGCAGGAGTTACATGAATATTACGTTGAATTCTCTGTGATTCAAATTCCTTGCAAAAATGATGACACCAATTAGAGACTGAAGATCTTGAAAGTTCATCCTTGAGAACCACATCTAGAGGGGGAATTTTAAACATATTCTCAAGCTCTTGAATTTTAGTAATCTCAAACATCTTAATATCAACGCTGTCCATTGTGTCCCTTGGGATATTCCATGATCTATTTGATGTATTCTCCTCATCACAGAATGGTGGTGGGATAGAAGAATAGAGTATCTTCCACAACAATGCACATCTTCGCAAGTAGGGAAAACTAAACCTCCTAATTGCATCTTTAATATCAACAGTAGGGTCAAAATAGTTTGACACAAAATACTGTGAAGCACATCCAGACTCTCCCATTATTTTATTTATGTCAGTAATCATGCAATCTGAAAGAGCTGATTCGGGTGATGATTTATCCTGAGATTTCTCAGAATACAAAATTATAGCCTGTATCCAGAGGAAAAAAATGGATTAGGAAATACAAACACTATCAAAGAACACGTCAAAGATGAAGTTATGAAGTACCAACCTGGGTTACAGCTACCATATAGAAAGCATGCACTAACGATAACAAAGATTCTTCACATGTTAAAAATGGTTGTGGTAGACAAAAGAGAACCCACATCAATGTTGAGAACGGGTCGTGAGCAAGTACAGGATCCGAAGCCTGATTCCAAAAGCACATAGCAGTGCTCGACGGGTCCATTTCAATATGCTTTAAGAAAGATAACATATCACCTGTGAATATTTGGTGGTTACAAAGTAGTACAATCAGTAGCAGATAAAAACAGTGAAACACTTTTAAAAAAAAAACACCAGAGAATCAATTCAAACAAATTCTTTGTATGCAGACGATGCATACAACTAATTGAAACATCACATTATTGTTGTTAATTAAATTAGGAGTTCAGATGTAAAACCCTCGTTTAAAGTTACTTTGATAACTTGTCATTTTGGGTTTGACGAAAGGAAATAGAATTCCATAAATGTATTCTAGAAATATCTAAGGCGAAGCCTTTTATTTGAAACAGTCGAAGAAAACAACTAAACTTTAAGCTTATCAAATTTCGAATAGTAAAAAATTTGTCCTATGAAACCAAGAAATTTGAAACAACATCAGCAAACACTTTCCCTTAGGCCAACGGATTTGAAAGCATTAAAAAAGTACTCCAGTCAAATGTGAAAAGGATTTCAGCTGGAATCTTTATGACAACAGCACATCATGAAACACTAGTGTATATGAAAGGCTAACATTATGCTGAAAGAGTAAAGAGATTTCAAATTCCAGGACATCGATAAGACTTCAGATGAGATTAAGGTATATACTATAATAATAAATATTGACAAGATAAATGTAGTTTCCTACTTTTTAGGGATGTATATAAATATATAACTACCTATGATTCACCTCCTACCTCTTCAAAAAGAGATAACTTTGTAATTTAATTTTCTGTATTAGTTCAAAAATACAAATTTTCTTTTTCTATCAAGTTATTAATAGAAAAGAAAACGGTTGGAAATAAAAATAGTGAACGAATTAGTAAAATCTTATGTGTTTGAAGAAATAGAATAGGAGAACAAGAATAATACCTCTTCCAGAATTGACATTATCTGCATAACTCAGGGAAACCCCAGAGCAAATTGATTCTGCAAAGAGTGCAACACCTCTAAATCTTTGAAGTACATGAATTGAATTCTTACTTCGTGTCTTTTGAACAAGTTTCAGCAACATGTATAATATAAAGCCGCTTGAAGATTTGAGTTCTTCATACATGGCACTAAGAGCAAAGTTTGGAGTGAATGAAGTCTTTCCACAACGTGTAACAATCTCCATTGAGGTCAACGAGTACTTGAGTGTGTCCCACATCAGTAGTGAGTGGTTAATTTTGGAAAATCTCGGTAACTTCTCTTGTTTTCCAGGGAAATACATTTTAGAAAGCACAAATGAAAAATTTTCAACATTTGGTCTAGTTTTATCAATATGATGCAAAGGAATGGCTTTTAGAAATTTATCTTTCCCAACAGCATCGGCAGCAGACTTTAAGAGGTTAAGGGCTTGTTGAAGGCGAAGTGAATAAGTCGCGTCATTTGAATCAGCAAACGGGGCTGTATTATGTATTGAACTCGTACTGAAGACAAGAGGATTGTGTAATTCTCCATGTAAAGTTGGCAAGACACAATTTACAAGTCGGCGACACACTGGGCAGAGAATCTCTCCCTTCAAAACAATAACAGTTCAAAAAGGAAAAAAGAAACTTAAAAATCATGACATTAACAGATAGTATTCAACAACCCTTCCAAATTGATAAAAGATTTTTTTAAAAAAAAAAAAAGACTTAAACCTGATCTGGGTCAACAATGTGTCCTCCTTCAAAAACAATTCTTCTGACAGATCTGTCCAAGCAGTATATAGCATATCAGCATCTTATAAACTCAGTCAAAATAACAATATAATAATAATCCCTCCGCTGCAAAACAAAAAACTCGACTACCTATTGGTAGCATTTAACTATCCATGCATTGTGAATATGCGTGTGTGCGCATAAAGGTCCATTGGCAGTTACAAACTATTGTCCTAGCTATCCGCGTGCTATTAATGTACCCAAACAAGTCCTAACTCATTGTAATATTCAATTCTCTGAAAAATGTGCCAGAATTTCACAATGCTTGTGGTGCAGGCAAGGCTCGTCATTTACCTTCTTCCTCTTCTAATACAATATATATACAACACATAGAAACTCTGCACCTTGTTTTTAGTGATCTACGGTACCCTACTCCCCTTGTATCCTAGATTCATTTACTGTATTACCTTTTATAATGCTTACTCAAATCACACTTGCATCTTTCCAATCAAACTTGAGCCTGAGACACTCAACGCCTACGAAGCCCAGGTAGTCTAAATTTCCTGAAGTATTGGTTTTCTACCTGTACCTGATGTCGATACACGTACGATACTCCTAGATATGTATCCAAAAAGTATCCTCCAATTTTTTTTTTAAAAGGGAAATACTGACCAATACCTCTTCTATAGTTTGGGATATAGCTCCAAAAACTTGACCCTTTATTCATGAGGGTATTAAAAAATAGAACATAACTCTGGTATATTAGTGGAGATGTACAAAATACATTTAATGAAGACTGTGACCAACCTCTTGAATCGGCAAAGTTATCTTTTGGTGAATTAGAGTTAGAAGCTAGGCTTTGTGGCTGATGATATTGGGAAGTAGAAAATGATACCATGGTTTTAGACATTAAATAGTAAGCAATTGAATTGAGTAAAAAACTTGTTTTAAATAGGACTAATCGTATTTCTTGACAATTTGACGTTGGTTAGGAAAAAAAACTACATTTCCAACATGTTTTCAAGAGAGAATGTAAGCAATTACCTACAGTTCCAACATGTTCACCAATCTAAGACAAACGGGCAATAGGGCTCCACAGAAACAGAATAGCAAGGGGAAAGGAAATAACAAAGGAGAAAGAAAAACCAGAGAGTAAGGGCTTGTTTGATTCAGTTTTGCAAAACTGTATTTTAGTTTTTAAAATAGTAAAACCAAAATATTTGTTTGGCATCAGTTTTTTAACTCGATTATTTTTAAACAGTTTTCATATTCAGTTTTTAAGAAGGAAAAAATGAAGACAGCAAAATGGTGTTTTGCTTCTGTTTTGAAAAGACACGGAAAACTCACAATTTTCATTAATTGCATTATTGTAAATATGTGAAACTTTTTTTTTATTATTTTAACATATCTATTTTATTTATCCTGTTGAATGCAACACACCACCTCACCCAGTTTTTTCTCTCTTTATTTATCCTTTCAACTTGTGATGGTTTGTGTGTATTTCTTTTGGTACATCGTGTGAGTGTATTACAATAAAAAATCAATGATACGATATTTTCACACATTAATATATCCTATATTTTTACACATTTTAAAATGTTTATTTAACAGTATTAAAATATTTACACTGTCTTATAAGTACAACTCAGATAATAGTTGTGCAAATGTGCTGATTTGCACGGATCTGTGTTTAAATTTGGGATTTTTTATTTATCAACGTTTAAAGCGTGTGACTCTAGTTATTAGGCGCATGTTTGGTAACAAAAATAAACTACCTTCTAACTTATTATATTAGTTTATATGCTTGTTCAATAAAATTAGATGTATTTGGTAACGAGCTTTTTTCACCAGCTTATAGTTTTTTTCAGATGCTATTTAAAATAGCGTTTGAGCTTATGGTTTATAGTTTTTTACCTTTCATTCCAATTTTAACTTGATTATTTTACTCTACTAACTTTTCAACTATCAGCTAGCTTATAGCTTAATTTTACCAAACAGAGTCTAGGTTACTTGAAAAATAATATTTACATTATTATTTGATTTTAACCCTCTTATTCTTGTTTCCAACCGAAAAAGAGTTATGTCAAGTAAAGTGACCAATTAATAATTTGCATAGTACATTGACCAATTTATCAATAAAGGATGGTATACATTAAAAAAAAATACTAACATTAACCATTTTAGAAAAAAAATACAAATTCTAAAAACAGTTTGCCAAACAAGATTTTATTTTTTCATTTCCAATACACTTCTTAAGAATAAAATTACCAAACAAGTTTTATTTTATTAGCTTCTTAAAAAACAGATTTTAAAAATTGATTTATAAAACAGTTTTAAAAAATAGAAAATGAAAACTATTCAAACAGAAACAGGGCGTAAAACATGTAGGTGAATCAGTGTATTTTTATAGAAATAAAATAAAACTAGTAGGTTCTTCCAAGGATTTTCCCTTCACAACTAACCTTAGGCTCGACTCTACTTGCAAAGAATCAATGAATGTCTAACTAATTTAACCAACCATCAATACAAGAGCTACTAACTGATACCAACCAACCCAGCCACTAACCGACCATTCCAATGTTCAACTTTTGTATTTTTTTTAGAATACATAATCCAACTTTTTGAAGAAACATCTTCCAACTCTTATCCATATTCTGTAGGGCCCTAACATAATGACAGTACCAGTGGGTCTACTAAGTAAGCATGGTTCTAGGATCTAGATAACATGTTAAGAGAGATACAAGAGTGGTATGTGTGTTTTGCAACTACACCACATTCCCAATATTTATGTTATGAATGTAAGAAATAGGAAGATACAATTTTCCAAATTATTATATTTGTAAAGATATGATATGACACTGTCAAAGCCATCACTTATCAATGTAGTCGATCTCCCGATCCTGACAAGCTTGGATCCCACCTAGCAGGAAAAGGCTTTGGCTGTTTTCCTTTATCTACATTCCACATGATATACTGAACCTAGAAATCTACTGTTAGGAAAGACAGGGAAGGATCCCCTTCAGATAATAATTTAAGTTTAAGTGTCTATATTAGAAAGAAGGGGTCAAACCCAAAGGGATTAATTTTGTTGTAATTAGTTTTAAGGGTTAGCCTTTATGCAGGCTGTTATTTCTGCTTGTTACTTTCATTTAAGTTAATTAGTTGGTTGGGGTTAGGTAATTTTGGCTAATATCAATTCTCGTGTGTATCTTTTTCATTGTTCATAAATAAAATCCAGGGATGAATAATTCCCTTTCTGCTCTTGTTGCCTTGGAGAATCCTAACATCTACACTGAACCTGAACATAGTAACACATTTCTACCGAGAGGAAATTCTCAATCCTAACATCTACACTGAACCTGAACATAGTAACACATTTCTACCGAGAGGAAATTCTCAATCTCATGAATCAGGTACGAAATTGCGTATTAGTGCAAGTGAATTCAAACAACATATATTAGGAAGTAAATTTACTCAAGAATGAAATAGTAAAAACAATAATTTGAATAATGGGTTCTTGATCTCAAAAAGACAGGATACAACAGTAGAGTTATAACTAAAAAGAAAAAGTTCAATAATGTTAATGCATAGTCGCTTTGACAAAATATACTTTTGTTTACAAAGATGACACATTTTTTCTGTTTCCAAATAAAAGTACACGAAATTCTGGGGGACAATTGACTAAAATATAAACATTTTATGAAACTAAATAGACACTTATATGCATAAAGATCGTATACATAAGAAATGGTGAGTTGTGTCAATAATGCTAATAGAAACGTACCTTTCTTTTAATGAAGACAAATATCGGCTAAGACATACTTGATGTACAGCATGCCCGCAAGAAGAAAGATGAACTCCATCACAATCTGTTGGGCCAAATCCATCATTTGCTAGATGATGTGATGTTGATTCCACAGAAGCATTCTCATTCCAAGCATTTCCAGATGCAGAAGAAATCACTGATATCTCTCTCACAAAATCAGCTGCATATTTCCCAAGCAATACAGATCCAGTAGTTTTAACATTTGAATTCCCTTCATCAGATGGAACGTTCTCATCCTCATTCATCAAATTTGAAGATGACAGAAGATCATTCATTTCGTCACGAATTGAGGCATACATAACCTGTTCTAATGTCTCAAAAGTATATGGCGATTTTTCTTTTTCATCAGACATGTCTGGGAGTTGACAATTTCCCAGTGCTGGGAAATGATTCTTGATATATTGTAGAAAAGGATTAACTTCCCCAGGTTGGCCACTAGAAGCTAATTCATTGGCAGCATTCTGAACTGACTGAGCTAAGTCAGAAGATGAAGTTGATTCCGAACTACCTGAATTCTGATTAATAGCCATTATGTCTATCTCCTTGGTGTTAGCAACAGGCATGTGTTCCTTATCCGATCGTCGAAGTTGGGTCCATGACGGGGGACCTTTGTCAACAGAACTAACAAGCCTAGATTTCTTGTACATGGGAAAAAAAGGCATGAATAAGAGCACAGGATAAAATAAGTGTAAACAAAATTTCAAAAATGCGGCACATATAACTACAACCTATACACGATCTAGCTAATAGCCGATGTACAGTACTGCTGTCTAATACCTGAAGAAGAATCAAAAATGAAATTGGATGTCTTGAACTATGATCGTGGCAAAGACAACAAACAACTTGTTTGGATTCTTCAGAATCATGTTCCGCGTCTACGTCACCTTCGTGACAAAGTTGAGAACCATCATCAACATTTGATTCAATGCTAGCCATAAATTTTGTTTGTTGGGCTCTCATCTTTTCCTACATTTAAACCAAGTGACAAAATTCAAATGGTGAAGGCAATTAAATAGGCATAGTAGAACAGGTCAACCCCATCCTGATCTAAAAGTAAATAAATCATGTCTAGCAAATAAACAATATTTGCAACCAAATGCTTTCCTTAGCCTATTAAATACC
Organism: Trifolium subterraneum; assembly: GCA_951799995.1. NCBI lineage: Eukaryota > Viridiplantae > Streptophyta > Magnoliopsida > Fabales > Fabaceae > Trifolium > Trifolium subterraneum. Next base: position 48,149,851 of record OX637464.1, on the reverse strand, counting down.
AACCTGAATGTTATGGAAAGCATATATTTCTTAATATTCAAGAACTTAAATATTTTAAAAATTACTAGTATAGCAAGTGTTTTTATGCAAGAATTAAGAAAACACATTCAGGTTATCAAACAGAAACATTATAACACTTATTTAATATCAGTGACTAAAATAGAGTGCACAACAACCAACCATTATTGCAGCCTGCCTTTCTCGAGCTTTTGCCTTGCGTTTCTCGCTGTCAGAAGCTGACAAAGAGACACTAGGGTCTCCAGTTGGAACACATTCAGGAATATGATTCACCAATCCAGGGGCAAGTTTTTGCAACTTAATCATGCAACTATCATCAAGCTCAGCAAATTTTTTCAGTAAACTTTCAACTAGAGAAGATAAACCACCAGGTTCTACACTGCTGTCATCATTTTCCTTTTTGTTCATTTCCATCAATAAAACAAGAAGTGACAACAAGCTTTGTTCCCCAACACCATAAGATGAACTCTCATCAATTATTTCGCCAGAAAATTCTACAACGGGAATTTGTGCTATATTATTAAATGCATTATCACCATTTTCTTTCTGCTGAAAGCAGATATCTAATGATAATGATAGCAAATGTAGTGCCGGCAGAAGAACACTATCAGGAGCACGAGATTCAGCAGATTTAAAAGTAACAACGGCATAAAATAGCACAGCACGGATAATCTCCAGGACAACTTTGCAAGTGCCTATTCTGGCTATCCCCTTCAGGGGAGGATAAATGTTGGACCACTTGGGCAGCTGAGTGGTCAGTGCAGAGACACTGCAGAAACGCAAGTATCTTTCTTCAGCAACTTGTAAATCCTTCGAATTCCAACGTGGGTGATACAAGTCCAATTCTTTCCAAAATGGCCATCGCAGAGAATACATACCCTGATATAACAAAAGAAAATCACAATAAATACAGGGGAACAAAAGAAAGTCATAAATTTCACCAAGAGTCCACAATACCTGATTAAAGCCAGATGGATTGGAATATGCAGCAACAGTATCTATAACATCTTGAAGCTTATCAAACTTGGAAAGATCCCGAGGAAGAGACTTCACCAATTGACTATGAGTAGCATCTCCAATGGATAGCTTATATATTAGTTCTCTTTTCAAATTTTCTGCAGTGGTTAGCCCGCAAAAGCGCCGTTCTTTTACTATCTGAATAATAAGAATAAGCATCTCTTGGACTAAAACAGGTTCATATCTGAAAATAAGAATGAAATAAAATTGTTAGTATGAAATTACATAAAATATATGGAGAAAAAAATTAAATGACATAAAATGGATTGAGTGCAACATAAAACACAACAAAATATGTAATTATGATTAACATAGATCATAAGATGATGAAAATGAGATCCTGATCAGAACAGACTATGATAAATGCAGACGACCAAAATATGCAATATTTGTTAGGTCAGGAGTTCAGTCCCTTGCTGCGCCTGCATTCTTCATAATTGAAAATAAATTTCAACTCATGGTAAAGAAAGTTTGTGCATGGTCCATGCTTCAAGCCCTAAGGACTTTTACATTATTTTAGGGGAGTGTTTAAGATTTTATAAGAGTGGGTCCTATGCTAAATTAAACAGTCCAATGGGAAGACATTGACAAACAATTGAACAAGTTGTTAGTAGAAAATGAGACACTTATTTTTGTCACTGACCCAGTGCGTATGTCCAGGAGAAAAGATTATTATAAACTCAGAGTGGCAAGAACATGGAGTAGCCATGAGTGATGAGGTTACAATTTATCTGACTACGTCTTAAGTGAATAATAAGATCAAGATAAAAAAGAACAGTAAGAATTGAAGGCACACTTATTGTTTATGTTCTATTTTTTAGGAGGATATCTTATCATTTTCTTCTGAACTAATTTCTGTCTTTTATGAATTTATGTTCTAAAGAGAAGAACACTAAAATAAAAATGAACTCTTGTAATCCATGCACTCTTCATTACATCGTGCTGAAACTGATATACTGATGAAGCTTATTGTTTATATGATTTGTACACCCTATACATTGTATTTGTATATGTTTGCTCATTGTATTATAGAAATTTTCAGTGTGCATTACGTGCTGCATTAGTTTGAGTTACAGTAGAATAATGTTTGTACTTTTGGGCCTGTATGTAGAGAAGCCCACATAGGCTGTTAAATCAACACAACAAAAATGGTCCAATTGAGAAAAACAATTATATCATTTATTAAGAACGTATATGACATTAACTTGCCATAATAAAGCATGTTTAAGCATTTCCAAAACACTGTAGATTTATGAAAATTGTAAAGCTTCCTGTGTGCAGGAGAAGACATACTCGCTAGACTGTTCAAGATTCAGGGATAAGTAGTTTGATAGTCCAAAGCGCTCTAAAACTCTACTAACAAAAAGATCTTCTGGAGCAAGTGCGGCACAACATTGTAGAAGAAATAGATCAAGCTCCAGACCTTGTTCAGACCTGTAGAAGTAAAAGACTGATATAGCATAATACAATGGATGGGTTTCAGTCCCTAAATACAAACTATACCAATACAAAATCGACTTACCAGCGCATGGATCTATAGCATTCACATGATAATAAAGCAGCGTCTCCATTTTTACGCCACATTCCAGCATGGACTTCAGCACAGAAGACCCTAATACGCAATGGATTCTCCATTATAAAGGCAGAGAAACCATATGGATGACTTCCTCGTAAAGCATGTCCAAAAAAGTCATCATAGATTGTTGACGATGAATTTGCAGCACAAATGTCAGTCACATCTAGCACTTCAGATTCACCAAAATATCTTCTTAGTGCCTTTTGTAACAGCATTGAAAGGAATCTATGAAACGGAATGTGAACAGATATATCTTGTGAACTAACATCATAGACTATCTGTGGCCAATCAGGTGATGATAGAAACCGTAGCCCATCTGATTCCACCGGAAAATCTTCTTCCATGGCACTGTCATCTGATGATGTGAGAAGATATTTTTCAGAACCAATTTCATCATTTGTTTTCAATTTACCCCTTCTGAGATTAGATATTGTTCTTTTAAATGCTGAAAAATTGCCAATACCACTAGGAAGTACCCCAGGTGCATTCTCAACTCCCAACCAATTTTCAAAAGCCCTTAAACACTCATGTATCAACCAAGTGACAGAATATGGAAGCAGATGAGAAGAGGCATCAGATTTTATCTCAAGAACCTTTGGTGAAGCAAAGGCACTATTTCTAGTAGTCACATTACATGCAGAGCTTTCCTCGGATATTCGCCCTACCTTAGCATGTCTTAGATCATCTCCATCATCTGATTCATTCCTATTCGAGCCCCAACCAATTTCATCATCCACCTGTCCCTTGCTAGCATCAGAAAACGCCCCATCCACAAATAGAACGTGAATATTGGCTATAAAGTGACCTAAAACAAAAGGCAAATGGACATTCTCATTTTCTTCTTCTATATGTTGACCCGTTTCTCTCTTTTGAGGGTTCATTCCCTGCACATAGGACAGAAGTTTCAACCAAGTTCTTGAAATATCTTGATGGTTATTTGTTACATATTTGGACACCACCACATGGCTCATAACAAATCGAATATCTTCAACAACGCGTATTGTCGCTTCATACAAATGAACCCACCTGGAAACCTGTAAAAGGAGCATATATTTATTCATCAGAGCATCATGAAAGAAGGTTGAAAACATGATTATAAAAAGTATAACAGCATTTCATTTATAGAAACATCTTAACCATCTTCACGTCTAGATCCACTCAAAATTATCTACAAGTATAAAAGCAGGACACACTCCGTATTCTTGGCATATTTCAGACATCACATTTACCGAAGTTGTAAACTTCAAAAGAGATGTAATCTCTCATTACCTGTAAACGTCCATTTTCAGCACAAGAAATGAAAATATTTTCCAAACATCCCAACAGCATGGTCAGTAGGCTGATTTCCTTCACAAGACGTGGAGTGAGAGTGGGCACTGTAAGTATCTGCACAGAGAACATGGATACTAGTGGATATCTCTTTAGGGGAAGGTCGCTGCCCTCTTTAATGGCCTCCTTTATAAGACTTGGATAGTAAGCAAGAAAAACTTTAGCAAACTCATACTTAAAAGTAGGTTCTCCCAACAATTTCAGGAACACCTCGTGGAGTTTCTTTACAACGTCATCAGTTGAAAACCTCTCAGCTCTCACCAGGACGCTCAATAAACCAGTAGAAGAATACAACAACTTAGCGATAAAACTGAGTAAACTCTCACTGTGCTTGCAAAATTCTAAAAGCATGTCAGCAATGGCAAAAGTTAAATCATTTGCGGCCTTCTTTCTTTTTGGAGCAGAATCACTCGCAACTGTTAGTCTATCTTTCCAACAGTTGAAAAGAGAACCAAGAACGGGAGAAACAGTGTTTGCAACTTCCTCCGGAAGTGGTTGTACATTCTCAGCACCCTTATGCAATGAGCAGAACCCCTCTCGCTTCCACGCTGTCACGTCCCCACAATCACAACAACCACCACCGGTGTATATGACATTGTAATCATGTCCCGTGTGATCCCCATTCTCAAAACAAGGAACACAGATTGCGCAAGTCGGGTCATGTTCACAAGTCTTACATCTGTAAGCTATATCAGTACGTCCCCAAACAGCCCCACAGACACCCCTCTGACCAATAGACATATTAGCAAGGCCTCTCAGAGCAGCAACCGGATCACCCTCAAACATCAACCACTGCAACCACACCAAGCACTCTTGAAACGTCCTCTTTGAACCCAATTTTGAATCTTGAGATACTCCTGCCAGTTCAGGATCAGCAGGGAATATAACAGACACAATATCATCTATTGACGCCTTCTTCTCTTTAACAAAAGCAACCAAACCAGGTTGATCAAGCTGCTCTTCAGGAACCCCATATTGCACAAGCCTCTGAAAACCATACCAAAACCACACATCAAACATGCATTTCAATTTCAATACAAAAAATCCAAACACTAAAACTAAAAAAATAAAAAACAATTGAAATTTCACTCAAACCAAGATGAGGGAAACAATTCAAAACAGCTAAATCAACCAACAAGATCAATAATTTTACATTGTCATATGCAAAGTCAATAATTTTACAGTGATCAAGTAAGGTAGAGTGTGAATTCTCAATAAGAAACATTGAGGATCGAAAAAAAAATGAAATTTTACCCGAATGATTCGATCTCGGGCTCTGAGGGGTTGAGATTCAGAGGGAGAATCAATTTCCATGTTAACAGCCATGAAAGAACGCAAGAAACGAACGAGAGAACAACACAAGGAGCGAGGATCAAAACCAGAAGTTTCGCTCCCCAGGTTTGATTCTGAGAAATGAAATTCCACTCTTCAATTCCGTGAAGAAGTGAATAGCTTAAGCGACAAAGTCGCGTAGTTCGAAAACCCTAATTGGATTTCCGAAAATCCCCAATTTGGTGTGAAATTCTTTAATCGAATGTCACTGTGAAACCATTAATTCAATTCAATTCAATGTTATTATGAAATTGATTAAGATGATGATGATGCTTATGCTTGTATAGTATTTTTTTTTATACTATGAAGCTGCTACACTCAACACAAAAACACTATTCTCTCGTGCATCCCCTTTCTGTATGTTGCATTTTCTTTCATTTATATAATATATATATTACTCAATTTTGTAATATTTTATTCTTTTTCTTTTTTTGGTATTTAAATGGGCCGAAGCTCGGAAAAAGAAAAATTGTGATAGTATTGGATTACCACGTTGAGGCGGTTTGGATCAATTAAGGGAACAATACAGAGAGTTATATGGTGTCATACAAAATCAATCGACTACTTGAATTATATCTGAGAGTAAGATATCGGCGCTACTATTCATCTCGTAGTATAACGATGGAACGATTTTACTTTCCAATCCATTGGCAATCTCTTGGATCTTTGCACAAGAATTCGCAGTAGCACTAATACCACACTGCTCGACTAGGTTATGGACAATAACCGTTGAATTCACATGGAGCTCCACCAACATGAACCCTTTAGCACGAGATAACGACAAACCCTGAAATACACCTCATAATTTCGTAATGTTGACACTTCAACTTCTGAAAACTTAGCGAACTCGCACAACCATTAATCATCTAAATTATGAAGTAGATTTTGTAAATTTATAAATGGATCTTTATCTCATAAAAGTAACTAAAAGTTGATGTCACCTTTGTGGAGTTCCATCTACCTGAACCCTCTAGCACGAGCAATCGACAAACCCTAAAACTTACCTCATAAAATCGCAATGCATGCATTACAACTCCGAAAAACTCACATAACTCACACAACCATTCATCATCTAAACCATGAATCAAATTTTGTAATTTTATAAATGGATCTCTATCTTATAAAAGTAACAAAAAGTTGACGTCACCTTCATGGAGTTCCATCAACCTGAACCTTTTAACACGAGCCAACGACAAACCCTAAAATACACCTTAAAACTTCGCAATGCAGGCACTACAACTCTGAAAAACTTATAAAACCCGCACAACCATTCACCACTAGAACCGCTAATCAATTTTAGTAATTTTATAAATTGATCTCTACCTTATAAAAGTAGCTGAAAGTTGACGTCAACTTCTCCGGTGTTATTTTTCCATTCAAAAGTTATTGTCACCATCATAATTGTTGCTCATAATATTTCATCAAAAAATTGTTATTTATAATAATAACATTGTTTTCGATAAAGAAATTGAAAAGTTATGGTTTTACTATTGAAATATACTTCATTTTTTATCCACATATGAACATACCTCTTTTTTTTTTAAGCAACGTATGAGCAGACCTCTTGAAAAGCTATCAATGTGTATAATTTCAAGAATCTAGCAATTTTGGAGAAATAATATTGGAAATCACTTATTAGTCTATATATAATGGTTTCGAGAATCTTCAAAGCGAAATTATTTTCCTATTATGGTTTCGAGAATCTTCAGGGCAAAATTATTTTCAAAAGGGAAACTTCTTGGATGGGAATTGGGCATAATCTATCTAAGTTAATATTGAAAATCACTTATTAGTCCATATATAACGGTTCCGAGAATTTTCAAAGCGAAATTATTTTTTAGTTTCGAGCAAAATTATTTTCATAAGAGAAACTTCTTGGATGGGAATTGAGCATAATCTAAGTTACATGTGGTTTAATATATGGTATTCTTGGATAATGTTAGCATAGCAATTGGACATCGTTGGATATTTGGTAATGGTTGTTCTATAAATATTTCAAATAACACATGGTTGTGAAATGTTGATACACTCGTATAACAAACACACAAATTATTTCATCAAATGAAAATATAATTTTATTTGCATCATACTAGTATACATAATCAACAAAGGAAGATAAATGCGTATGTATCTCTTTTCAAAACTCGGTGGTAACCGTTAGTGTTGTGTAGATGTCACTACACTGCTAAATGACAAATTATATTTAAGAGATTAACTTAGGGAATCGGTGCACGCAATTAAATGCATAGCATAGCATTGAAAAAAATTGTAGGTTTTAATCCAACATTGGTAATATTTTGTGGTAAATCGAAGGTATCTTTTTGCACACAACTGTAGAGATTAATTTCTTTGAGGTAACTGAAATTCATTTAAGAGGTTGACATCTCCTAACAATTTTTTTCATACGCACCAACCGGGGATAACATGTCATTGTATTAGTAAATGACAAAATATATTTATATGTTGATGGTTTCCTAAAGCAACACACAATTATTGCATTAAATTAATAAATAAAAGGTTAAATATGTTTTTAGTCCCTACAAAATTACCAAAAAGGAAATCATATCCATATTGACATATTTAAATTGTGCTTGCATTATGTTAAACATTTTTATTAGAATTATATAAATTATATATTATATGGGTATGGGATGGGGATGGTACTAAGGTACCCGTACACGCATCCATACCCGTTCATTTTTGTGGATAATTACTCATACTCGTGCTCTTATCTAAAATGTTGATTTTTACCCTACCTAGTTTGTGTGTATTTTTTGCGTATACCCACTAAATATGAGTCAAATTGTCATCCTATTTATCTTTCAAAATGTGCACACTTTAGTCCTTTCTTTCATTTCTTTGATTAATTTATTTTTTTTACAAATTGATTAAAAAAATGTTGAAAAAATAAACTTGCTAATAACTTCATTTTTTAAAATATATTTTATCAAAAGGTAAAGAAATTCATAAATATCTCCATCATCTTCATAAACAAATAGTTCATAAACAAAATAGGATAGTTTTTCATCTTCAATCATCTATCTATCTACTGTACTGAAAAGAGAAAAATAACTATCTATCAATCATCTATCTATCTACAAATTTAGAATTGCACCTTTGAAAATCGATTTGTAAAGTGAGAATTATCCATTATATGTTTTTTTAAACAATCTATCACATATCTTAGAATTGAAAGTTGAGCCTAATTCATTCTTACAAAACCGGCTTGTAAGATGAAGATAACCTCTACTTTATAAACTCATGTTCAGGTCATCTCATATCTGATGTGAGACTTCTAAACATATCCCCTCACACCTATCACTATTGGGCTTAGTGCGTAAATATAAATGGTAGGCGTGACTCGATAGCGGGTGGCCAACGGATCTTGGAGAAGTTTTGATATCATCTTATAATTGGAGTTGAGTCTAACTCAACCCTACACAATCGACTTGTAAGGTAAGAATTGTATTTGCTTTGTAAACTCATATTCAGACCATCTCATATCCGATTTAAGACTTCTTAACACAACTCTGTCTCCTTAGAATAATTCACCGCCTTTATTGCACTTTTTTTTCTTTTCCTTTTGCCTGCATTGCAGAATCAACCCACTAATATGTTTATATAAGCTAGTCTAACCTAATGGGCTAATGGGCCTAATACAAATTACTAATAATAATAGAATATTTACTTTTTATTTACAACACTTTCCCTCAAGCTAAATGAATATTTATCATTCCCAGTTTGAAAATTTTCAAACATTGTCACTTCTAACGTGTCGAGAGACAAAGAACTTATTAAACGGTAGATGATAATATTTGTAACCCTTTTGGATGAAAGAATCCCTTATAAAGACACACTTTAAGGCTCTAGGATCAGGCTATGATTTTTTATGCGAAAGCAAGATCCTCAAGAACGAGAGCTTAGTTGCCATTTTAGAATTGAGAGTTGGATGATTGCTTCGTAAACTGTTGTCTAGATCAACTCAAAATCCAAGGTGGGACTTCTTAACAACATGGAAACACGTTTGAACCTTATTTCAACTGATGTGATCTCATGAAGGTATATCTAACATGCTAAATTTGGTCTTGCTGATTGATCTCATGAAGGTATATTAAAGTACTTATTTGACAAGTTCATATTCAATTATGAAATAAAGTGCATAAAACCATATATCAGTACACATCTTCACAAAGTTGATTGATTATTACAAAAAGAAACCCAAAAATAAAAAACCATTAGATAAACATACTAAGGCATATGAATATAAGATTGTTCATCTCCATAAAGATTAATGTAGTAACTATGCACTACATCAACCACTAATGCCAATGAAAAATCCTCAACTTGTATGAAAATATAGGATATTAATAGGCATCTATAATAACATTTTTTCCCCAAATAGGAACAAGAACAAAACTAATAAGCACCATAAAACTGCATATATAACTCAAAGACACAAAACCTTGACTAGATCATATTGCTGAAAATGATGTTTCTGTCTCTCTTTATCTTCCATTTTGTTCAGCAAGCCTTGATCTACACCCTACTTGTTCTAGAAACTTCGTAAGGCGCAAATGCTTTGTAGCCCATTGTTCAGCCAGTTTCTGCTCTTTGGTTTCTGCATCTCTTCTCAATCCTGCTAACTGTTCCCTATATTCTCCTTCAATTCTATCCAACGCAACGGCTTGTTCCTCCCTTAAAGCTTTTATCTTTGCTTCAATTTCCTCCATCTTCTCCCTTCTTCGACTTGCTTTCTCTGATTCCAACTGCAGTTCCACTCGGCTTAACCTCCACACTGCCTCTTTCTTATGTGCTGCTAATGCATGATGCACTTCTTCCAACTCCTTACAGCAATCCACCAACTCAGACATTACCATGTTTTCACCGTAAGATAGAACAGCTCCATGAGGTGCTACGTTTCCAAGGACAAGAGGCGTGTTGTCGGGTCCTCGTACTGGCTGCTGCATCCACGGAGGAGGCGCTGCGACTGTCGACGGAGAGAGGCTTAATGTCACGGATGGCGAATTTGGCCTAACAGGTGCGGCATTGTTGGAATTCGAAAGCCATGAAGGAAGCAATCCCGGTGTTGGTGGTGCATCGGTATGCAGATATGAACTGTTGGATGCAGCCATGGCAAATGAAGGTGAAGGTCTCTCTTTTACTAGTTTCTCGGCAAAACTTTCGAGGATATGTTCGTACTTGCTATCGTTAATCGGGTCGACGGTTCTGTTAATACTACCTTTTGTTTCTCTCTGTTGCTTCTCTTTGAAAACTTCCCACCACTTCCCTAATCTCTTAGCAGTGCGACCTGGGACTTGCGCGGCGATTTTCTTCCATTTGTTTCCGTGTGTCGCTTGAAGGCTAATGACAAGGCGTTGTTCTTCCTCAGTGAGAGATCCTTTCTTAATACCAGGCTTGAGATAATTCTTCCACCTTTCTAAGCACGATTTTGCGTCCCTATTAAGAGGCGTGTTCATGCGCTGAGACACAAGGTTCCATTCCCTAGGACCATACTGTTTGACATAAGCACGTAATAATGCATCCTCTTCCGCTCTCCACCGCTGCCTATCCTTCATTTCCAAGTGCATATCCGACATCCGGTTTCTTGAAACTTGAAATCTTCATAATTTCTCTGGAAAATTCATGACAATTCAATGCATCAATTCACTGTGAAACAAAGTAGTATCTATCAAGAGGGATCAGAGACATAAGAAAATGATTAATCCAATAAGAAAAGTTAACAAACAGCATCAAAATTTATTATGCAAACTAACACAAGAATCAGATATATGTCAGAAATGTTATATTTCTACATGCCACAAAGAATGAAAACTCATATGCAATGAAGAATCTAACAGAAACAAACAATGCATACAAAACATTTAAGAAGAATGCATGATAACAACAGAAATTCTCTAAGATCAATCAATGCATTAAATACTAGTAGTGATGACATCAATTTTGTCTAGGTTATCATAGCAAAATCAATGTATGAAGTCAACATGTCAAATTGCAATCATAGTAATCTAAAATGGTAATTATCAATTTCTTTCTTTTTTCAGTATCAATTCTATTTCACAATTTCGATTAGACAATGAAAATTTTAGTCAAAATTTGTGGCCTTAATTTGTTAAAGAGGCATCAATTTTGAGATCACATTAGTTAAAATTACAAATAGTAATAATACATTTAAATCATCACAGGAAGATTAGGATAACAAGAATAATTTGCATACATTGAGGATCTGAATTAAAACAGAAAATATTGTAAGAGTTTCATAAGCTATTGTAACATTCTAATCAAGAACATTTCAGGAATGGTGTCACAGGGTTATACAGAAAACATATCAAGAAAAAATCTTAGATTAATTGAATATTTAGATTAGCATCAACATAAGTAGTAACCACATATATCAGCTCAAAAAAACGAACAAAAAAGGGACTACCAGAATGTTGAACACAACAATTAAAAGCATACACAAAGATATAATGATTGAATTTCAATACTTGTTGGTAATTGTAAAACAGATAGCAAGTACACAAAATCAATGAATATCTCTTAATTCATGAACATTATGAAACAATTGAAGTAACAGCAAAATAAGAACACAAATTGTAACAATGAAACACATTATTTATACAATATAACAAACAACATATATACTAACACATGAGCTTCAAAATGAAATGGTTCCAAGTAAATTCACATGAACTAAATCACAAAAACATGCTTATATATATAATGCAACAAAATAACAGAACAACCTATTGAACAAAAGAAGAACACAACACAAGTACAAGAATCTTATCCACCACACAAACAAACCCACATCACAAAAATCTTAAAAAAAACAAATTTTTAGATTAAAAAAAGAACCTTTTAGATATTTAGTAACAACCCAGATGAATTTTGTTGAAGGAAAAGCAAGTAAAAGCAAAAGGGTTTAAGAAAAAATGGACACAACTTTACCTTTGAGTATCTAACAAGAAGGTAAGAAATTCTGGGCCATGAAAGAAAAGATAACAAAGTTGGAAATGGGTTGTTAGAAAAAGAGGAAGTGAAAACCGAGGTGTAGTGGTAATGCAGGAGAAGGCAGTACCTTATCATGGTTTTTTGTAGAGAGAGAGAGAGAGAGAGAGATGGACCAGAGAGAGAGAAAGAGAGAAAAGTGTGAAAAGACAAGACATGAAGAGAAAGACCCCACAAGAGAGAGATAATACAAGAGAGAGGGTACGTCAGATTCAGCGCTTATTATGCGAGAAAGAAAGGGCACGCGAGTGATAAGGGACACACATGATCAGTTCACTCATAGCAGCACAGCAGGTAGGTAAATCAATGCTGTAATCCATTCATTTTATAACTCTTTATTTAACTAAAAATCATCTTCATACACTAATTTTTTTCTTAAGCTCGGACAATCATTAGATTAGGCATGTTAGATAGCTACACAATGTTTATATTTATACTGAATTTTATCATTTTCTTAAAATTATCGGTGTTGGTATAACATTGTTCATATGTATCTGATGTTCGTGGAGAAAGTAAATTGTGCAATTACTATTGTGTTATTTTAAGTAGAAGTTAAGGGCAATCTTGGAAATTCATGTATCCTCTTTATCTATTAGTGAAGGGTAATCTTGTCATTATGAAAAAGTCACCCTAAACTCATATATCCTCTTTATATGTAGTATAGTATAGAATAGTTTTGCACTCATAAGACAGCACGAAGAGTATTTAGCTTTGAACACTTTTGTCCCCCATTCTTTTCTCATAGTCAAAATTTTCCGTTGTTAAGAATAATGATGATTAGTTAGAGGTTCAATTAGTTTATGGGAGGTTCAATTAGTTTATTATTAGGCATAACACAATCGTTAGTTGGTATTTTTCTGATGCCACAATGTATTTTTCTGTATAATGTTGTGTGTTTAGACATAACACAATCGTTAGTTGGCTAAGTGATGATTGACGCTAAACTTGATAAGGAGGACCACAGTTCGATCTCCCACAACTGTGATCGGAAGGGGTTGAAACTACTTGATTTCAGAACCGACTCCAAAATCAGATTAAACGATCCAATGAGTCGGATACTAGTGATGAAGACAAAAACAAAGAAAAAAGACATAGCACACCCAATTTATATTTATAATAGAAATAAAATCAATAAAATTAATGTTAATTAAACATAATACATAGGACAACTAATTGATATTGACTCTCTTCATAAAAAAAATAATAAAATTATCAAAAAATAGTAAAATTAAGATAGAGAGTAAAAAGAAACCGAGAGGAAAGTGGAAGAGAAAATTCACAACTTTTTAAAAGTAAAAATTACACCTCTTCTTATTTTTTCGGTTAAAATAATGGCATGATTAATTGACGTCAGTTCAATACGAATGTTTTTTTGTTTGTTGACAAAGTTCAATACAAGTTATATCTTCGTTGTTTTAATCATACCGTTATCAATTAAGACATTATTATTATTATTTCAATCGTCAAAATGAAAATGACTATAAATTTATATTTTTAAACAATAACATAACATATATCCTCAAGCAATAACATATTTCATAAATAAAATTTTAAATATTTTTTTAAGTATTAGTCTACTGCAATGGACAACTTTTATTGTGGTCCATATTAAATTTTTCTTACAAATAAATTTGTATTTTTCTATTTTCCAAATGAAAGGGCTGTCTATAAGTGATGTAGAAGGGCTAGTTTGAATTCCGATTAGTTTTTATCTTTTTAAGTTAGTTTTATTTTCACTATTATTAGTCGTTAATATCTTTTTAAAGTTTGTTTTATTTTTATTATTATTAGTTCTTATCCTATTTTTAAGTTTGTTATTATTAGGATCCGTACTGCGTCAATAAGTGTAACAACATTCCATAAATAAACATGACAAAAAAGGAACCCACTAGAGTATACCATTTGCATATGCCTCTCGCTAATGGAATTATTGAGTAAGCGTTACTGTTCTTTTTTAAGATCAACTGTATCAATGTCTATGCTCAATCAATCCCAGGAAAAAAAATAAATGATCAAGAAAAAAAATAATATATATTGTTATCGGAGTTAAAATATCATTAAAAAATATTTATTTCAATAATAACATAAGAGATTATTGGGATGAGCCATTTATTATATCGTTCTCCACACATTTTGTGACACTGTTCAAAATTATGCAAGTAGATTATCAACTATAATGTCTCAAAGATAAAATAGTTCATCTATAATTGTATTAGAAATACACCCTATAATATAATATTGAGACCACTCAAATATAATTCGAAGACCTCTTTAATTTTCGAAAGGATTAATTTATCGAATGGACAATCTTTTGAAGGGATAGAAAGAAAGAGGGAGAAGTAACTCTGAAATGTGTCGACCGACAAACAAAAGGAGAAGAGAGAAAACTCGGAAATGCTTCAAGTTTTGGTGTGCTAATTTGGAGATGAGTTTGAGCACTCCTTATATAGTGGTGAAAGTTGTAACGGTCAGAAAGTTTGTTGGCTCTGATCGCACCTCCATTTGGAAACGAATGGAGTGAATCAAACCTCGTTAAAAATGGATAAATGAATTTATTGGTATGTGGTTCTCTGTGGAGGACCTGTGCTAGACACACATTGGTGTGGATTGAACGCTTGTAAAAAGGTGAATTGGACTAAAACGAAAAATTCCAAAAAAATAAAATAAAAATTAAAGTTTTATGTTTCTTACAAAATTAATACACCACCAAGTCTAACTTAGCCGAGTCGACCAAACAACGACGATATCAGTGCTCATGGTGGATATATTGATTACATCATTGCTGATGTAAATATATCTCTTGGAACACACCCCAATTGTCATTCCACCACACTATAAACACTAGTATATTGTGCGAAATCTCTTCTATGTTGGACTTCTAGAATTTTTTTCTTCTTTCAATTGACATACTATTTAACTTACACATGTGAATGGTCTCCACCTGAATTTCAAAAATAGCTCAAAAGTTTCTTATAAGATTGTGCATAAACATAAGTGTCTTTTCCCTTAAACTTTCACATAGTGAATAAGATTCATATTTTACTAGAATGACATGTGGTTTTAAACTCTGTTCTAATATCAAAACACACAACCTTCTCTTAAGTGTATTCTTGAAAAGCCCATGCAATTGAAGATCTTGATCATGTCAATCTCAATAAGGTGAACACTAGGAATTTTGTTTAGAATTCCATAGGAAGCGAGGCCCACTATTTGCAAGTTTCTATAATATTTGAATAGTAACATATGAAATTCTCTAAAGAGTCTAAGCAAAAGAATCTAGCTACTTATGTGTAAGTAAATCTACATAACCAAACCAATGAACAAAATAACGAGAGTAGACGAACAAATACACCAAGATTATTTTCCTAGTTCGGCCCAAATTGATATATATATTTGAAAAAGATAGCAGTTCTCTAATTATTATCAACGAGTTTTTACAAGAGATGCATAAGAGTTACAAGAAATTAGCTTCAAGAACAAACTCTAAGTTCTACCCTTTTATCTCCACTTCAAGATCACTATTCAGTGTTAATGTGTTCCTCAACCTTATATCTCACCAAGGAAACCCTCAACCCTTGGACTTTGATTCCCTAAGAATGCCCTCACTTATTCCTTGTTTGTATTTGCCTAAGCGCCTCTACACCTTGGATCACATGTGAGGCGGAAGCCACAATCCTAAAATGCAGGTAACGAGCTCAAACGGGTGGGTTACACTCTGATCTACACGCCTAGTGTTTCTGACTTTTTGCACATAATAAATGTTTGCAAACCCAAAATCAATTTTCATACTTTTGCACATGAAATTAAATTTTATGGCATACAATTCAAGACAAATCCAAAAATTATAGGATTCGTTTTGTGCGTAGGAAAAGAGACAAAATATGATAACTATATCATATACTGTCTCAATCTAGTGTTCGGTGAGACATCAAAATATGATAAGTTAATTTTGCAACTTATCATTTCCTGTCTCTCTAGTTCATTTCATGTCTTTCTTGCAAATAATTTACTAATTTATTAAATAAAATATATTTTAAAATAATAAATAAAATAACTTTTAAATATATATAAACAATTTTCTCGCAGAAATAATTTTATAATTTATATAATCTAAAAAATTAAAATTCTACTAAAATTAAAATATTTGCCAAAGGCTCAAATATCTAAGTGGCCCACGTGATCCAAATCCATCAACATATTTGTAGCTCCATTATGACGTATCGTCCTTAAGAAAACCTCATGCATAGTGTATAAACGACCCCTCCATAGGTCCAACATATCCTTACAATATATCATCAGTAGCGGATAAACGAACCCCTTCAGAAAATATTTTGTGACTCATTCCACTCACACTTAAAATGTAACTGAAAAATATTTCAATTTCATAAAACACTATAAAATACACTAAAGTCCTTTCCTCCCTAAAAACTAAAGTCACCTAATCCTTTCCCATAGTACATATAGTACATATATAAAAGACATCAGAAAAAACTAGATACCAAATATAAAGGAAGATTTTAACTTCTAATTGCATCAGCTACCAATCTGGATCTGCATCATGCTCTTGAAATTTAAGATACAAGTGCTTTTGTTTCTGCATAATTTTTCAACATGTTCATTATTGTTCTTCAATATTCTATCCAAATCAATTTTCTATTCTTTCCTTAAACCTTTGACATTGAGTCATTGAAATCTTTACAACTTAACTCAAACATGACCATATATTTACTAACCAAAAACTCATAACAAAACAAGAGAAGCATGCATTAATGTCATGTCCTATTAGTAGTTGCAGTCAAGGAAGAGTTTTGTATCACATTACATCACTGCTATGTGAAAGAGAGAGATTGAAAACATAGAATGTAACAAAAGTGATTGAAGAGGTAACAAGTGCATGAGTATAAGGGTCCAATGGAAGGAACCATATGATATGAGATATGACATTGGTGAAAAGGATGTATTCTTTCATTGCAAAAGACATCACACTGCTCTCTGCTCCTCTTTATTTGTTATCAAAGAGATATTTTGTTTGTACATATTTGTACAATGACATAACTATAATTCACTATATATGTCATAATTAATTATTTGGTTGTCAGTGTTCAAACTTCAAATTATTCAAGTTACCATTATATCTGTATGCATGTATTTATGTTTTGATTGATCAGAACAAAATTATTATGTACTCTATAATTTTTATTTCATTTATTAGTAAATTTTTATGGAAAAAATTCAATTTTTTTATTAGAATATTTTTGTTAATTAATAATAATTCTCCTCCGCTCTCCTTACCTTTCCAATTTCTTTCTCTTATTTTTCTAAAAAAAAAACTCGTTCTAAATAAACAGTTAAAAAGTCCCCTATCAAATGTGAGATAGTCTTAACAAGTGTTTATAAGCAAGTGATAGTCATCACCTTACAAGCCGATTTTATAAGGATGAGTTAGGCCAATATTTATTTCTAATATGGTATCAGAGTCTCTCTAAAATTAATTGGACTACCCGTTATTGTTGAGTCTACGTTCCAACTTGTTTAGTTCTGGACGTCGGGAAGGGGGGGTGGGGGTTATTAGATGGTCTTGAGAAATGTTTATAAGCAAGTGACAATCACCACCTTACAAGCCGATTTTATAAGAATAAGTTGGGTATGATACTATATATGATACTCGTTTTCATACTCACAGTTTAAAAAAATACTCATTCTGAGTATTTTTTTTTTTAATGGCTCTCATATTCTGAGTATCTAAGTATAAGCCAAAACCTTTTACTATACATAATTATTTATCTTTTTTATTTTCATCTAGATTTATATTATTTGTCTTTTAAAAAGTGAATAAAAATGTCCTTCGACCACATTAGTCCAACATTGTTTAGTAATCGAGATTAAGGGTAGTTTATATACAATATACACACCTTTTAAACCACTAAGATGGTTTTTTACAAAGGACAAGTGACAGATTAATTTCAAATCGAACAATCTTTCGAAAATGTGAACTTGAAGTCGGATCGGAACAAGGTAAAAGTGGGCAATTTGAAGTGGGTACATGTTCTCATTATCGGTCCCATCCCATATTTTGAATTAAGAGAAAATCCAAACTCAGTTTTTGTCTTGCATTCAATTGTTTTGAATTAGACGAGCCATAGGAAAAAGTTATTTTGAAGGAAAATTGCTTTTATGCTTTTATAAAATTGAGTTTGATTTGAAGTGAATATTATGTTGATTTTGTTTTATTTTATGCTTTTTCTATCTAAAATTTCATAACTTATCGGTGTGAATTTTTCAATCCAGTATAAAAGATACATTTAAAGAAAAATCAATTCTTATACAAAAGTTCTGTTTGTTTGGGGAAAATATATCAGTTTTTCATGTCTCCCATCATGTAACCAAACATGCAATATATCACATAATAATATCACAAGCATTTACACATTGAAAACTAGTATGACTTAAAATCACCACTCAACAATAATTATAAATGAAAAACAATACACGCAATAAGTATATACAAGTAAAGTACTTAATGTTATGTACCAAAAAAAAGGGTACTTAACAGTTAGTATACTATATGAGAGTTCAATTCACTAGAGTGAAATTGAGAGTGTGCAGAGCAAAAAGCACAGTATTTGTACAAAACAATAACATTTGTACACATATATGTATAGTGGATTTTTGGTTACAATATATGTATAATGGATTGGTTGAACATGCATAAAAGAAATTTTTACCTAGCTAGAATGAAAATTCAAGCTCTGAAAAAGACAACAATAACAAGCGTCCCAATTAACCAAGTAAATATAGTTCGATTGGTGAGTTGATTTATACTGTAATTTTTTTCTTTCACCACTGACATCCGATTCAATGACCGCCTAACTTATTCAGATGTCAATTCTTACATCAAGTAATTTTAAACCTTTTTCGATCGTAGTTGTGGGAGATCAAATCGTGGTCTATCCCCTATATCAAATCCAAAGTCAATTACTCTAAATAAATCTAACCATCGTTTCTGAGGTCTATTTTTAATCTTTACAAACTAATATAACTCCTTGACATGTCTAATATAACTCTCTCTCTCTCTAATTATTTTTTATAATGTTTTAACTTTTAAGCTAATTAACGTAAACCAATTAATAAAAGTAGTAAATTTTGTTATTTTTAATATAATTGAATATATTTTTTTAATACTAATAATAACTATTTATTATTTCATTTTACGATAAGTAATCAATGATAATTTTGACAAAATAATAATTAATATTACTTTAAATTATGAAAATGAAAATAAAAAGTAATAGAAACTTTCTCAAACACTAATCTTTAAAAATGAAGGGAGCATCAGTGGTGGAAAATGGGCCACACTCACATAGGCCTACGACCTAACTTTGTCGGGCCCAAGCTAGACTAAACTTTTATTTATTTATTTTTTGGTAGAAAACTTTTATTTATTTTATAAATAGAGAAGGTTAAAGCTATTTTCAAAATCTATTTGACTAAACATGTTATGCCAAAAATCATAAAATGTCTTTTGAGGCAAATTTTTTTTGTTATTAACAATTGGTCATTGGGGGAGCTCATTATCTAATAAAGGAGATATAACTAATATATTTGTATTATTATATTTAAATTTTAATCTAAATTAAATTATAATTTTGTTGACATTTTTTGTTCGAATCTTCCTAGTGTCAATTTAGGTGGGCTAATTTAGCTTCTTTAATTTTTTGTTGTTGACATTTCTATTAATTTAAATTTATTAACCCACAATATTTGTTTCACATAATTAAATATATTATTATATACTCTAGAATTAAAATAAGATATAATATTTAATTAAATTCTCAAAAATAGAATATTAAATATCAAAATGAAGTTTAATGTTATTTGTCTATCAATTTATCTTAATCCATATAAACACAAGTTATATTATTTGTTTAAATATATTGATATATTATAAAAATACAATGCACTAATAGTTAATAGAGTTGGTTTAGTTAAAAGAGTCATTTTAACATATACTATAAGGGCAAATGTGGTTTATAGTAAAATTTATTAATTTAAAAAAAATTAAATGCACAAAATTTTATAATTGGATTGGAAGAATCAAAGTTTAATTCTTAATAGGAACAATTCTTAGTCAAATTTTACTTACTTCACGGCCGATCATTAAATCACTGAGACCATTTTCCTTAAAATTAGAGAATTAACACAAAAAAAATGTTTCTAAATTTATCTCTCAATAGGAGTACCATTCAAATAAAATTGTTATATCTTCTAACAAAATAATTGCATTTCATACTCCATGCAATATTCTTAAACACGTTCATTTTAAATCATTTTCAAAAAAGTGATACTTATAATCGGTTGATATTGATGACAAAGCAAGGAAAAGTTGCTGAAAACACAAAGGAAGATGCTTACAAAGTGCCTAACTACTTTAGGAGCACTACTTACTGCTACTAGAGCTATAGGAGAGCTTGGTGTTTGTGTTTGTGTCTCTATCTGACACATGAAAGGGTACCTTATGAAGGATAGTAAAGACAAAAGCACTGAAATGAAGCAGAGGGAGGAAAATAAAGTTGGAATTGGACAACACATTGAGGAGAAACCCTACCTTCCAGAGAGAGAAAAATGCTAAAGCTGCATCAAAAAACAGACTCATACGTTGGTTTCAGCGCTCAAAATACTGCTACCTTCTCCTTTACATTCACATTCTTCCCACCAGTCTCACTATAAAATACAAAGGTTGTTAATTACCCATCTTCAAACTCCGGTTACATGCAGTGGCGGATTTAGAACTCTGAGTCAAGGGCGCGAATAATTTAATTTCGACTAATATTTATTTTGTATAAAGACTTGAGTGTTAAAATAATAAATTTTAATATATTTAATCAAATTAATTATGCATATATTACTCGTAGAAGTTTGAGTATGAGGCGATGTAGAACGCGATGAAATTGGACAAGTCGGGGGGGGGGGGGGGGGGATCTGCCCATGGGGGGATCTGCCCATGAACTTATATTTGATTTGGTAAATTTGGAAGACAAAAATAACATTAATTAAAATATATGACGAGTAAATATATCCAATTCATATATGAATGGTGTGTAGTAGCAAAAAGTTTCCATGAAAAATAATCAATTCTCTCTCTTTTAATTTTTTCTTTGTTCTAATTAATTGTTCAAAAACATATACATGCAAAACAAGAGATTTATTTTGGTCATCCTACCAATTACTCGTGAGCTCAACGCCTTTAATATTTTGTCCTTCCGTTATTCAAGTAGCGGATATTGTAAGAATGAGAAATTTTGTCATTGTCATCCGCTACGTAAGTAGTGGATCAATCAGTGGTCAAATACTTCTGCTTCAGTCAAAAGTCTGTCAAGCAGCCAAACTGATCTAGATAGACGTGCACACATCACGGTATTTTTGCAATCAAGTTTCGCACCCCATGTTGGGTTCTCTAGATTGTGCCCGTGGTGGGTATTTGTCTAGTAATCAAATTTGAGTTATTTTGTAATTTACCCATTAGGGTTGGTTTCATATTGTGTAATAATTTGACAATTGTTATAAGGTTTTCGCCCCTGTACGGATTATTCTTTACACTTTTTGTGTGCTTTCACCGGTAAGGTTTTCGCCCCCCATTTTCTTGTAATTTTTTATTTTACTTTAATCTACTTTTCTTTGACTTAAAAAAATTAAGTATTATTGCTTCAACTAATTGTGTCATCACTCTGCACTATACTTCTCATTAATAATTTTTCTAGTCTCTTTTCTTCACCGTGATACAAGTGTATAATATATGTATCTTATCGATGGTTAATCTCAATTAATGAATTTTATATGTCATCTATAATTGGGTCTCCCGTTCAAATTATATTTTATTTAAGAGTTAATTGTATATTTGGTCCCTTGCATTTATTTTAAGTTTTAATTTGGTCTCTTACATTCAAAAAGTTTTAAGTTATTCCTTTTAGTCAAATTTCTGTTTAAATCTTCTACGTGGCTAACAAATTTGCATACGCGGACAACATAGCAAAGTGCCACCTGAAAGTTTTAGACAAAATTATGTCAAAATTTAATGGAAAGTTAGACTAAATTACCTCCAATTTTAACGAAAAGAACGAATATATGCTGACACCAATAACGTAAGGGATCAACTTGAAACTTTTTAAACGTAAGAGACCATATTTAAACCTTAAATAAACGTAAGGGTCTAAATATGCAATTAAGACTTTATTTAAACACAAGATTCAAACTCGAAAACTTCAAGATACCGGGTCGAGTTCCACTAATTCCAATGCATAATATAATTTTGATTTTCCTCTCTCTATTATGAAAGGCTATAAAGAAGAAATAAAATATAATATAATAATGAATTATTGATCAACAAAGATGAACTCTATTACAAGCAAACTTATTCTATGAGATGTGTATATATATATATATATATATATATATATATATATATATGGTTCATTGTTATACTTTAGAGCCATTTAATAATTATTCTAATTTTAAAAATGGATTTGTTGCAACAACACAATCATTAAAAATTACTTAATTGACGTAACATAGCAGGAGGTTTTCATAATATAAAATGATCGAACCATTTTATATTTGTTACATGCAAGGTGAAAAAAATGGCTGATAATCTCAAGTTTGTTCATATTGTGATCCTTTTTGTTTCTCTAATATTCGTTGTAGTCCTTGGTCAAAGTAAGCTCATTCTCATAATGTATTTTTGTTTATTTTATACACAATATTTGGCCCATTTTAGTAATAATTTCTTATTATTATTTTATATTACAGAAGAGTGTGATACTGACGAAGACTGCCATAAAAAATATCCGTCTTCACCAGAAATGATATGCTATGGTGGTTATTGTTATTATACTAATGAAATGAAGTTTAACAAATGACACCTAGGAGAGTGTGTTTATGTCAAAAAAAAAAATTGAATTTTTGAAATATGTGGGAAATCTATACTATATATTCTAAATGTTTAACAATGTCGACGCATGTAGTTTTCATCTATGCATGGATGATGTGACATTTTTTTATTAAATATTAAATAAAATATATTTTATAATTATGTGTTCCAATTTAATTCCGTTAGTTATATGCCAAAAATAATTTATAGGTTAATTGTTTCGATATATTGTTAATGACACTAAACTTACTACCTGGAAAAGGGGGAGATCTCAGAAGGTAGAAAAGAATATGGAGACATGCGCTAATAAGACAAAGAATTGGGGAGTCTATGCCTTTTCATAAAACGAAAAGCTTTTAGTCCTTGAATGAATCAATAACAACGAATTCGTGGAATGAGACATCATGAAACGAATAGGGAGGGGAATGACATTTCCAATAGAGGAAGGAAGTTTTGGGAACAAAACCCCATTCTTATCGGAAAGTCCACGTGTTCTTATTCAAATGTCCATTGGAGCTTCTCTTTTCTTCGCGCTATTTGGCTGTGTTCCCATTTGTAATGGTTTAGCAGATGAAAGGTTCTCGCAAGGGCTTTAGCGTCTTGACAGCCAGGAGCCGGTCTTATTCCAATCTCCCATCTTCCGGGAAGCAAGAGCCTGTGAGAACGAATAGGACATATGAAACGACTTACCCTTTGGAAGTCTTCTTTCTATTGGGATCTATATGGCCTCTTAATGCATCTTCTTATCCTCATGGTAGGAATGAATGAATCCTGAAGAAAGTTTCTTTCTCTCGAGCTGTCATAGGAAGGAATGAAATTAATATTTTTAGTTGCAATAAAATTAAATATGAATAAAATATTAATATGTGAGGTAAATGTGTGGATCCAATATGGATTCTTTAGAGTTGCACCATTAAAGTAAAAAATGAGTGAGTTGCTTCAAAGTGATGTGACTCTAATAGGACCCACAAAATACCTTTGTGATGAGTGCACCATTGGAGATGCTCTTAGATGCTAGAGGAATATGCATGTCAAACCTTGCCTGGGTTTGCATGGAGAGTGATAATTTCACTACGTTGGTGGAGCCAAGGATAATACTAGGTTAATACTATAATGTATTTCTATTGGCCGAGACCATGTGCTTCCTAGGATATGCATGTCTTTGTGTTTGAGGAGTTATCCTATATGCTTGGTAACATGCAATGGAGCTTTGCGCCTCATTACTTGATTGGGTCTTTGGTGTATTGGACTTTAGTCCAGTCCAGAATACATTTATAAGTATATTAGATTGAAAATGTTTAAATTCACAATTACAATAACATCTTAAAAATAAATATAACATGTGAGATGAATATCCAATAAAAAAAAGTAAGCAAATAAATACACTATATACAATATATATATATATATATATATATATATATATATATATATATATCCAAATTACTCCTAATTTAAAACTATACCAATTAAGTGTGAATCTTTATTATTTGCTTTACAAATATACATATAGTGCGAATTTGAATGCATAAAAAGAAAGGGTCTTTATAGTGGTTATATTTTACAATTAGTCTACATTTTTTCGATAAGTTCAGAACATCTAGACATCAGAGAAAAATCAGACATCCCAACTATGTTAACACCCCTGATATCCCCTTCCTCTGCCTATATCTCATAAATATATAAATCAAAATAAGAAAAAAAATAAGTACAAAAAAAGGGGTACTATAGACCTTACCCCAAGAAAGCAAGACAAACAAAATAGACTACATAAATCGGTAACTAGGTAACCCAAGTTTATTACAAAGGATATCACGAAGGAACTCGTCTCTAATACATGTAGGAAGAGACTCCCACCATGTATAAGTGGCAACAACATGAAGTTACTTTATATTTATAATTTATAGTTGTTCTTAACAATTGATATATTTGTTATTCCGTAACATAATCTCTCAATTCGTAGAAATTGATATTTTGTAACATTGTCGCACTACACAATGCATTGAATTTTGTCCCCTATAATATTATGAAAATCAAAAGTTAATAAAGGTTAGCATAAAAAAATCACATAATTTTGGGGTACAATCACCCACATTGTAATAATCACAATCTTGATTCTCCATATTTTATATTTATTATTGATAGTTATTATAGATATTCATAATCAATCAATAAATATAAAGAAAAAAATGTTACGTTAAGGAAGCAAATATGGAAGTATATATTATTTTAAAACTATACATTTAATATTTTAAACATTAAATTTCCTATCTTATTAAATGCTAATTTTCTATCTTATTACTTCCCTCTTACAAATGTCACAACTGTAAGTAACAACATGAGATTTCAACTTTAGAAAATCTAATTCTCTTTAAATAATGTGTTTTAAAAGAACAAAATGTTAAATACTATAAATTGAAGAAAATTCTTTAGCTAATAACTTTTCGAGTGCGTTTGATTTGCAAAACGGTAGGTACTGGACAGGACATAACAGTACAAGACAAAACAAGATAATACAGGACAGAACAAAACTGCATTGGAGAGAAATAGAGAGATAATATTTTTTATATTCGAAAATAAAATGGGTATTTTCGTATTTTTTATAGTTGTACTGTGGACAAAAAGTTGTACTGTGGTTCAGTAGGGGACAAAAATTCTTGTTTTTGTCCTGTTTTGTTCTGTCCCGTACTGCCTATTTGTCCAGTTCCATAAATAGTTTCTGAATCAAACGGGGTACAATAAAAGTTGTCCTGTCCAATCTCCTATTTCTTAGCAGATCAAACACACCCTTCTTGCAAAAATCTTAGCTAAAGAAAAAAAGCTTCATCATGTTAAAATTTAGAAGCTTTAACAAGCACTGTGCCACTGTGGCCTCATTATATTTGGTAGATGAATTGAAGAACATGCATCATGCATCACATATTCAAGAAACCATGATGAATCTCCTTGTTCTACAAAATATGCTAAATCATGAAAGAAAAAGATAAAATAGTGACTTGTTGCACATAAAGTAATGTTTAGATCACATAAAGAAAAAGATCAAATGCTAAGAAAATGGCAAAATGTAAATTACTATTTCCTACTTCAAAGTAATATCAAAGTAATGTTTAGATCACATAAAGTATAATCTAACTGACTGTCTCATCAATCATCCCCTAACCAAGGTTGCTTATAGTTTTTTCGCATCCTATGATATCAGTTGCTTTTCCTCTTCCTTTCGCCTACCACATGTATCATCGATAATGTCCAAGGTGCTTATGTTGCGGTTGCAGATCTGATATTCGAAAAATACCCATTAGACTACTAGTGGAAAAGCGAAACACAAAAATTAAATGTAAACACAGTAAAAAATGAATTCATAAGACTCATAATAAGTGCATTCATATGTAAACAAATAAGTATGTTCTACTTCCATGTATCATCAATAATGCCCACATCACCCGCCCCAAAGCAGAAAAAGCTTCACAGGGTCT
Source organism: Trifolium subterraneum (assembly GCA_951799995.1). Classification (NCBI taxonomy): domain Eukaryota; kingdom Viridiplantae; phylum Streptophyta; class Magnoliopsida; order Fabales; family Fabaceae; genus Trifolium; species Trifolium subterraneum. Next base: position 48,123,153 of record OX637464.1, on the reverse strand, counting down.
GAAGTGCAAACAACCTCCACTCCAAACCTACTAATTAAGACGTCCGAAACCAGTAAGTCAGCAAACAGTTTGCTGAGTTTGGCACCAAAACCCTCCCTATTGGTCTGCTGTCAATTGGCGAGATACCAGTAAGAATAGCTATCGTCTGCTCCTACTTCAATGCACTCTCCCACTCAGAGAGTGTGCCTCCAAGGCAATGTCCAGAGCCATCTATTTTCATCCCACAAGCCCGGCCATATCACTGACTACATTTTTTTTTTTTTGAAGAAGCTAAACTAGTCCACCCAAATTGGCACCAGAGAGAATTGAACCTGAGATCTTAAGGAAGAGCATACTCCCAGATTCCAAGCCAATACCACCATATCACTGACTACGTTATCCTTGCCTTCGGACAAGGAAAACAACCTTGGAAATAACTCACTACGCTTTGTGTTCATAATCCACACATCATGCCAAAACTCAAGTACTATTTAATTTATCTTTCAAATTTTCTATTAGAATATTTCTCACACAATTAATTTCATTTTAAGAGAATCAAGTTCTAGCTAGTTACCTTAAACATAGAAATTAAAACAAATATATTCAATCTAGTAAGTTGTCAAACCAATATATAATCAATTCGCAATACAATCAATATAAGTCATCTTAAAAAAAAAAGTGACACAATCTATTAGTGCATAAGGATACAGTAACAACTAATTAACATAAATTAAAAATAAGTGAATTTCTATTCTAAGAGAAACTTACTCCTCCCAAGGAACTGAAACCAAACTTTCTACATAATCCTTTGCCTCCTGAAACCACTGTATACGGGTTTCACATTTAATTTTCTCTACTGTATTATCTTTTAAATTATAGATAAAGGCCTGGTTGCGAATTTCATTGCGAAAAGAGATGCAAAATTTAATTGCAAAAATCACCGTATCACGATTTATACAAAGGCACGTCATTTGAAAATCACGATCAAAGATTATATTTATATCCATTGGAAGATGCATTTGAAGATTCTGGTAACTAATCTTAAATAATTGTGTCCAAGATTCTTGCACCCCGTACTCCTTCATCTGCCATAAAACAAATTCAGTTTTCTCGGAATCATGAGAAAAACAAAGAGAGCCGATCAGAACTCTAAGAACTGGCTCAACAAATGACACATCATCAAAACCCGGAGGCAGGTTAAACTGCTTGTATGTCTCGGTTGAAAGGTCTAACGAAACAATCACAAGTTGCTCAGACTTGTCGTAAGCCAACCAATTAACGGTGCCACTCAAATGCTCACCAATATTTTAAGAGGATGAGGAACCACAGGTAAACTCCGAATATTTCTCCAACAACCACTACGTAGATTGAAAACTTTAACCTTGCTTTTCCACGAATCTCCTCCGTTACTTTCAACAAGAACCGATACAACCTTATAAGTGCTCCTTGAAGCATCATAACCAAACGTAAACTTATAGTCGAAGTGCATGGAGTTGCTATCACTAAAAAACCCTAATTGTTTGGTTCTCCTTCCAGTGGCAGGGTTCCAGAAACGGAGCCAATACTTGGTAGTAGTTTCGGGTCTCGTAGTACATGCTACCAAACAAACCAATCCGTTACAGGAACCAACGATGTTCCAACACTGCTCCAAACGATGGAAATAGTTTCTGTAAACATTGATGGATGGATTTTTGACTAAGCGATGCACGGGGTAAAGTTGGACATTACAAGGCATACTGTAGAGAGGAGAAGGCAATTTGCTTTGATGCCAAACTAAAGTAAGGTGTGGGTTTTGTGACGAATTTTTAAGATGTTTTTCGACGAAATTTGACTAGGAAATGAGAGTGTTCCATGACTTGCTCAAGCATTTGAGCCGGCCGATGGTTTTGACATTAAGGAATGATAGGATTTCAGCTATGAGTTCTTGGGGAAGGAACACTGTCTGGGGTGGCACAATGGATCGACGTCGTTTCCTAATCATTATAGTTGAAAAAACCCTAACACAACGTAGTCAATGAATTTGTGGCAAGTTATTTTCATTCTACTGTGATGTTATATATATATATATATATATAGAACTGTTGTAAATGGGCCAAAGATGGAGGCTTTTGCGGGCCTAGCCAGTGGTGGCGCAGGCAGGGTTTTCTATTCTACCTTGCAATGCAAGTCAATGAAAAACATATCAAATATTGCAATCTTTTTTTTTTTTTTTGTCAATTTTGTTTTTGACAGATTTTGTCAATTTTTTTTTTATGAATTATGATATTTGAAAACCCTCTATTTTCAAAATTCATTCAACATTTTATTTTATTTTATCTCTATCTAACTCTTTCTATCACATTATTAATTTATCCAGACTAAATTACTCTTTTAATCCTTTAACTTCTTTTTTAGTCTCGTTTTAGTTCCAGAATTTATTTTCTTACAAAATTCAGAAATGCAAATCTACCATTCCAATTCATGAAAAAGGCTTCAAAATTAATCCCTTTTTTTATTTCTTTTCTAAAATGCAAAATTTTATTGATAGCTTCTAGTACAAGAAATACTCAAGAGTGAAAACCATAGATACAAAAATGGCAGCTAAGCCTCAACAACACAAACACACCCGCACTTACAAACAACACTTCCTATAAACAACAACAAAACACCACAAAGCATTTATTATTTTCGTGGGTTGGAAATTGACCCGGTGTTACCTGAGTTAAATAATAAAGGGTTAAGTATATTTTTGGTCTTCTAAATATGTCAAATTTCGTTTTTAGTCTCTCTAAAAATTTTCTTCGAACTTTGGTCCTCTAAATTTTAAGTTTTCAACTTTAGTCATTCCTTTTTTACAAAAATTCATGTAACATGTTTGAAATGACTTATTTTAAAAACATATCAGTACTAAAATCTAAAAATATGATTAGTTTAATTATATAACTAATTAATCTTTAGTTTAACCATTAATATTTAATTTGAAGCTGTCAATAAGTTAACAAAAATTAAAGATTAAATAGTTAAATTATTCTCAAACTTGAACAAATAGCATGAATATATATGACCAGGGTCACGTCTAACTCAATCAATCCATTGGAATGATACTCGCCAAATATAAAGATCATCATTCTCACATCATCATTATTGTATATAGTTACATGTTGGTGAACTAGACACCTTTGTGTGAGCCGATTGACGAACAACAATAGGCTAAATTAAATCATTTGTAAGAAAGTATTAAATGGAAATATGTAACGGGAGAGGTATATCTAAATTTAATAAACTAAATTGTACTTTTGTCCCCTAAGTTTCACATGTTGAGACAAAATCCTATTTTGATGTTTTAAAGATAACAAACTTCTCTAATTATTTTTTAATTGGATTCTGATCATATTGTGATCTAACAAGTGCTTTTGAGTGATTTAATATTAGACAGATGCAATGGATTAATATCATTAGGTTTCACTCATAAGAAAAGAATTAAAACATGTTTCATGCAAAAATGTGCTCAAGAGAATGGTCTGAGACCATACCACAAGTTGATGTTCAAGTTCACGTGATCAATGAATAAGCGCTTATAAATGTCAACGTGAAAAAAGACAAGATTACACTTTATGTATGACTTATTTAAAGCATTCAAAACAGAAGAAATAAGTCATTTAAAGCAAAGAATCAATTTTGGTTCATGGACATGCTCTTTGAAGGGTCTTTAAGAATATCAAGCTCACATTTTATGTCAAAGACTTTATGTTCTCCAAGAACATCGTTAAGAAGTAATCTAGACCAATAGAAACTCAACAACAAGGTACAAACAACTTGCTAATATATAGTAGCTGAACAAAATCAGACTTGCAAGAAATGGGTGGCTACATTCTCCCATAACAAATGTCCTTGGTTTACTATTTGCTTGTACTTGCAAAGGACACATGAATAGTATCTCTACTACTCTATTCTGCATATAAACAGCTGCAAGACAACTTGCAACAGCTCTTTTAGCTCTTTGATCTTATCCACATTTGTTTGGAGAATGGTCTCCAGAAACTGAGAGAATGGTCTCCTAGATTTTCTTCTAGAAGAAGCAAGCTGTCCTAGTTTTATTTCCACACATGGGAAAATACTTTACAACTTATATATCATCAGAAACAACTCATTACAGATGGCACAACGAATATCTCTGCCATCTTTGCAGTACCAATGTCAGAGACCACCAAAAGAATGGTCTCCAGAAGCATCTAAAAGTACAAATCTTATTGGACTGTTTTGTTTCTTTTGCAACGGCTATTTCTACACTCACAACAGACTTATTTGATGTCCAAGCAACAAGGGAACATCTCCATCTATAAATAGCACGTTAGTTCAAGATGAAGAGCAAGAGTTTCAAGCACAAAAGCATTCATACTTGTTTTATCTTACAAGCAATCAAGCTCTTCTTTTTCACTCATACTCCAAGCTCTCTAGAAATCTAGGATCTATAATTTCAGTGAGTATCTTGAGTGTAATTTATTTGTAAGCTTCACAACCGGTTAGGTGTGTTTAAGCTTAGATCCAAAACCTTGATAATCTTTGTAAAGTGTAACTCAAGTCAATTAGGTATAATTGTTTGAGTGTACCTTGATAGATCAACTTGTGTTAAGCTGGAAGTATTTTGATCTTGGTTTAGATCAAAGAAAGGACTGTAATCTTGGTCTAGATTATAGTGGATAATCTCACTCAAGTGGGGACTGGAGTAACCCATACTATTAAGGGGTGAACCAGGATAAGATTGTGTGTTCAATCCTTCTTCTCCCTACTCTTTTATTTTAAGCAAACACTTAACACACAACTCACTTACTTAAAGTTATTTATTATTTTGTTGTGTGGAGAACGTTCTCTGAACATTTTAACAATCTTATTGTTCAAAGTTTGCAATTAACTTTACTTGCAGTTAAAATTTTAAAAGGTCACAATTCAAACCCCCCTTTCTTGTGACAAACCTTGTTACTTCATCACAAACTTGCGATTTTGACTCCATAATTTTCTAAATAGCATTTTTGGCCCCTTATGTTTGCCCCCTTTTGTAAAAGGTCAATTTTGACCAAGTCAACGCTGATGTGGCAAGTCACTTAAATGATCCAGCCGTCACGTCAACTTGTTTTGCCACCAAATAAATAAAAAAAAAACAAATTAAATAAAAAGGAATGGACGGTAATGACTCTCAAAATGGGTTCTCAACCTTCCATGGCACCATCATTCAAAACTCTTCCGTTTTCTCCTACGGCTCCAAAGTTCTGCTTCATACGGTCTCACATGGCGTACCCTATAACTCCATGGCAGCCAATTCACAAAACAAATCATAGCCTTAAACTCCATGACTTTGGCTTGAATTGAAGTGTAGTACAAGTATATAACATAACCATTAAAAGGAAGAGAAAGTAAACAAACAAACTGAAAACTAAGGGAAAATCCAAATAGTGAAACAAGGAAATGTGAGAGATAGAAGAGAATAATTTTTTTTTACATATCTGACGTGGCAAAAGAAGCTGACGTGCCAGCCAACCTTATCAAAGTTCCTTTTTATTTTAATTTTTTTTGTTACTTATTAAGCGGCAAAAGAAGCTGATGTGACAGCCGTATCACTTAAGTGAATTGCCACACTAGCGCTGACTTGGTCAAAATTACAGAATCTGAGCAGCAATTCATCATAATACAACTACAAAATCTCAATCTCAGATATTGAAGGAATCAATCAAGAGAAAATATACGCTTGCACATATACATACATACATTCTTCAATTCTTTCCTATCTCATTTTTTAGGTGGTTGGTGAATTGGATCATTTTTTTGTTGTTGAATTTTATTATGAACTTGGCGAACAATAGAGATTACAGGTTCCAAATGGAAACATTGAAACTGTAACTTTTAACAAAAACATATTAACGCCACTATTAACTAATGGTTGGAGTGACTTGAGATCAAAGTATAAAATGCAGGGGGATAAGAAAATTTGTTTCAAATATTTTGGTGACAATTTCTTCAAAATATTTACTTTTTCCGGAATAGTTAATTCTAATGAATATCCAGCGTTTCATACTTTAACAACAGCACCGACATTCCTAAAAACATTCCAAGTTGTCTTTCAAGGAAATTTTGCAAGTTCTTCAACATTGGTATATAAATAATTTTACTATTTTTAACATTGATTTTAAATTTCATCTCAACGTTATTTACGATTATTAATTCATTTTACCTTTTTTTTACAGCTATTACCTAATGATTTCACAAACTATCTACGTCAATGGAAACAACCATTTATAACTCTTTGCAGACCTTCCGATGTCAAAATTCCGGTTAGATTGGGATATACTTTTGAACCAACACCACAACTTCATATATTATGTGGGTGGGCAAGTTATTGTCAAGCTAATGACTTCGTCAATGGAGACACACTACTTTTCAAATGTCAATACATTATGACAAAGCCGTTCATTTTAGTTACTAAAATCTAACTTCCCTTTTATATCGCATTATGTGTATCAAATTTAATTTTCAATTAGTGCGTAACTAACTATGAATTTGTATTGATATAATTAGGGTCATGTTAACATGTGCCCTAAGGGCACATGTTAATGTTAAACTACCTAAAAATAGAAATATAGCATTTAATAGATACAAAAAATGTAATGTTTAGATAATTGAATACACCACAAATTCAATAAATTTTTTCCACATATAATTATTATCTTTGTTGTCGACATTTTTAATTGAATTTTCAATTTTCCTTAAAATAGAGGGATTCAAATGCCTGTTTATATTTTATTTGACTAATCCGTATATTCATTATCTTATAATGGGCCACTCATAATATACTTACATAGATGGTATTTTGACAACACCTCTATAAAATAATCTACACACTTCAAACACACTTATCTTCCAGGACTTGCATTCAAACTTCTTATATGGTATTTTGACATTTCAATTAAATATGAAAAAAGATGGTAGAGACTAGGATTATGAGGTAATTTCGTGTTGACAGAATGAGGGAAAAGATGAGGGAGATTCTATTAAAACCCTCAAGAAAAACTTTAGACCTGGAACTTTCACATATTTGAGACATTAACATCACATGAGCAAGCTTATCGCGAATTAGTGTTCTTGTTCAGACTGTAGCCGTGTTGCATATATGCGCGTTTAGTGTAAAATTGGTTCTTTGTGTCATTATATAAATTGCATATATTGACGTTAGAATACATTATATTTAGTTTCACTAAAAAAAAAGTTGTGTAACTGAAGTAATATCATTGCTTTATCAACAAATCTCAATATTGTGTTAAACAGAAGAAACAAAGCAAAACTATACAAAAAAAATGTCTGTTTAATCATGGAAATGTAAAAAAAATAAAAAATTATATTCAACAATTAATATTTGTTAAATTATATTAAATAGAGATATTACACAACTTAAATAATTTAATACGGAAACCAATATAAGAACATGTTAATGATGATGAGTTATCAATACTTACAATTAAACAACTAAGGTAATTAATGAAGGAAAACAATATTAAGGAATTAAATAACTTAGATAATTAAAGATGCAAAACAATAAAAACATGTTAATGATAACAAGTTATAATACTTGCAATTAATACATAAAGATGTTATTATCTATTTCACAAATAATAATAATAATAATAATAATAATAATAATAATAATAATAATAGGAAATAAAGATATTATTATCTCAGTGTTGTCCTTCTTGCCGTTGCTTAAGGGTATTGAGTTAGTCTCTGAACTCGTCTCTGTTTAATTGATCTAGATAGACGGGCACACATCACAATATTTTTGCAATCCGGTTTCGCACCCCGACGTTGGGTTCGCTATCTAAGTTGTGTCTGTGGTGGGTATTTGTCTAGTAATCAAATTTGGGTTATTTTGTAATTTATCCATTATGGTTGGTTTCTTATTGTGTAGTTTGACATTAGTTGTAATGCCATGTAATGATTGTTCTCTACACTTTTTGTGTGCTTTCACTGCCAAGGTTTTCGCCCCCCATTTTCTTGTACTTTTTTTTGGTTGATAGAAGAAATGACAAAGCCATTGAAAACTCACACATACAAAATGGAGTGATCGGGGTTCGAACCCCGGTCATGACTTTCAACACTAGTAATTTCGATATTTTTACTATTTGAGCTAGGATTTATGGACACTTTTTTTATTTTCTTTTAATCTACTTTTCTTTGGCTTAATAAAAGTATTATTGCTACGACTATTTATGTCACCATTCTACACTGTCATTTTTCATTAATAATCTAATGTAAAATATATGTGGCTTATCAATGGCTAATCTCAATTAAATAATTATATATGTCATCTATAATTGGGTCTCCCGTTCAAATAATATTTTATTTAAGACTTAATTGCATATTTGGTACTTACATTTATTTTAAGTTTCAAATTGGTCTCTTACATCAAAAAAGTTTCAAAGTTACTCATTTTAGTCAAATTTCAGTTTAAACCTTCTACGTGGCTAACGAATTTGCATACACGAACAACATAGGAGGGCGCCACGTGAAAGTTTTAGACAAAATCATGTCAAACTTTAATGGAAAGTTAGGCGAATTATTTCTAGTTTTAACGAAAAAAACGAACATATGTTGACATATCAATAACGTAAGAGACCAACTTAAAACTTTTTAAATATAAGAGACCAAATTTAAACCTAGCTAACATTAATAAATATAAGAGACTAAATATGCAATTAAAACTTTATTTAAACACAAGATTCCAACTTAAGAGCTTTAAGATATGTGGGTGGAGTTCCACCGATTCCAATACATAATATAATTTTGGTTTTCCTCTCTCTATTATGAAAGGCTAAATAAATAAGAAATAAAATATAATAATGAATTATTGGTAAACAAAAATGAACTATATTACAAGCAAAATTATTCTATGGAATCTATATATATATATATATATATATATATATATATATATATATATATATATATATGACTCATCATTATACTTTAGAGATATTTAATAATTATTCTAATTTTAAAGATGGATTGTTGCAACAACATAATCATTTAAAACTACTTAATTGACGTGAACATAGCAAGAGGTTTTTATATATAAAATGATGAAACCATTTTATATTTGTTACATGCAAGGTGAAAAAAGATGGCTCATATTCTCAAGTTTATTTATATTGTGATCCTTTTTGTTTCTTTAATTCTCGTTGTAGTCCTTGGTCAAAGTAAGCTCATTCTCATAATTTTTTTTTTATGCAAAATCTTTGGCCCATTTTAGTAATAATTTCTTATTCTTATTTTACATTGTAGGAGAGTGTAATACTGACGAAGAATGCCATAAAAAATATCCGTCTTCTGCAGCAATGACATGCTATGAAGGTTATTGTCACTACATTAAAGAAACGAATAAGTGTGTCACGTGCAAAAAAAATTGAATTTTTGAAATACGTGGGATATATATATATATTCTAAATTATTAACAAATGACACGTGTAGTTTTCATTTATGCATGGATGATGTGTGACATTGTTTATTAAATATTAAATAAAATATATTTTATAATTATGTCTTACAATTTAATTTCGTGAGTTTTATGCCAACAATAATATATAGGCTTAATTGCATATTTGGTTTCTTAGGTTTATTTTAGATTTTAATTTGGTCTCTTATGTTTAAAAAGTTTTGAATTGGTCGCTTACGTTACTAATGTCAACATAAGTTGGTCCTTTTTGTTACATTTTGAGTTAACTTCATCTAACTTTCCGTTAAATTTTGAGTTAATATTGTCTAAAGCATCCATGAGGCACCCTCCTAAAATGTCCACGTGTGAAAATTCGTCACATGGACGATTTAAGCAAAGATTTGACTAAAAGGACTAACTTGAAACTTTTTAAATTTAAGAGACCAAATTAAAATCTAAAATAAACATAAGAGGCCAAATATGCAATAAAGCCAATTTATATGTTAACTGTTTCGATATATTGTTAAATATCACATAATAACAAAGTCCGTTACAAATAAATTATATCAAATCAAATAAGCATTTTGGTGTATATATATTTAAATGTCCAATAAAAATTTATTGGTCATGTACAATTATTAAAAAAATAAAAATTGGATGAACTAAGAGCATCAAGACACCCCAACTATATTGGCACCTTTAGACCGCCTCATCCTCTGTGTCTAGCTCATAAATAAAAACGAAGGAAAATTTATAGGGGTGGTGATAACTCACTTTATGTGATATTTGTAGGCCTTTGATACTTGGATTGTTACCTGCCAATATGACGATGTTTTGAGAAAATTTTGATGTATTTTGAGTCAAAAACACTTGGTGTTATGTAATTTGGATTTCACGATATTTTTATGTATAGAGTTTAGCTTAGTTGATTTCTAGTGTCAAGACAGACAACAAGATCCAAAGACGAAAAGAGGCTTCAATGTTTGAATATGATAAAAAAGAGTCAATACACCTGATTCTGTACAATCGAGAATTGCGGTTAGTCAGAATGCAAGTCAAAGTTCCGCGTTGGCAGGACAATTAGAACCATTTGTCACTGAACGTCATGACAACTAGTGTTTCCTATGTGCTGCAATTGTACTATCCTAGTACCAATCTAAAAAGGGAGAATACACTTTATTCCTTAGAGTTGTCCTTATCCAATTACGGGTAGACCCATGATCCAAGAAGTCGCCTATTTAAAGAGATACAAAACTTTCATTCAGTAGAAAAGAGAGTTTCATTGATAGAAGTTGGCTGTGCCTTTCTTAGGTTTAAATTTCTAAACACTTTTAAGATGTGTAGATCATCTGATTGTATGTATTGCTAAGCACCATGAACTAAAGCTCTTGTAGTTTAAATTATGTGAAGTTCAATGAAAGTATAATGTTATTCATGTGATATAATTGTGCAGTTATGCATTTTTAGTTCTTACGTTTACACTCTATGTTTATCATAGCCAAGAAAGAAGCTTTCAATAATGTCTTTCAAGTACTCAAACTTTTCTCCATCAAATTATGGAGGTTTGATAAAGTATTGATCTTTAATATTTTTGTTGGCCATAGTGTTTTAGGAAGAATTGGATCTTTATCTAACACAGTTAAGTGTTTGACATAGACTTGTTAATACCAGAACCTGAGCTCTGATGCCATGTAACATTCAAACGTTAATTAATAAAAGAGTATTAATTAGAGATGTTTGTTAGAGACAATTTTGGCATAAGTGATTAAATAAAAAGGGAAGACCTATGGGACACAAGCTTATTTGGTAGTGAGTAGAAGGACAAAATAGATATTATACACCAAATGTATGTGATGATACTACATAATAAATGGATAGGTGAGGTAGCCATAAAGAAAAAGTTGAATCAAAACTTTTTCTTGCTTTTTAAGAAAATTTAACTTATCAACTTATGAACCAGTTCAGAGTGTAAAGAGTGTTTATTTTGAAAAGAGTTATTCAGTGGATATAAAAGCAAAGAGAAAGAGAGAAGTCAAAACAAAGCAATTTTATACTGGTTCCTCCCACAAATTAAGAGTATCCCAATTCCCTTGCACTTTTAAGGGAGTTTACTCGAGAATACAAACTGCTCAAGCAGCAAGTAAGAGACTTCATTTTCCCAATCACCTTGAAAGAGACTTCTATGCTAAAACACCAAACAAGAGACTTTCCTTAGCTCAATCACTAAGAAAGAGACTTCCCATTGTTCAAGTCTAGATGAAAACAAATTTCCAAATGCTCAAGTTTTCAACAAGAGACTTATAACACACTAACTCAAGCAAGTATAGTTAGAGGTGGTTCTATACTTGATATAGAATAAGAGGTACAAACAATACAATACATTTCAAGACTCAATACCCTAAGAGTTTCTAAGATACAACTTTGATATGAAATTCTAAGTATCAAATTTGTGCTAAGATTTTCACAATGTTTTGGTATATTCAAATAACGCTCAGAGTCTTAATCTTTCTTCAAGTCTTCAGCTCCTTATAGAGGCACGAATATATGAGACGTTGGAGAAGACCTTTGCACAATCTTGAGTATTTAGAAGCTCCAATAGATATGTTGGGATGTTGCCTAAAATGGATAATGTCGTTGCTAGACATTTGAAATCTATTGCTAGAATTAGAAGTATCCATTCAATCCCTTTGTTCAAGAAGGTCTTTGCTGATTTCTGCACAGGATCAAAAAAAGACAAATTTGACTTTGACTCTAATAGTGACAGTACACTAGCTTCTTATGTTGACGTGTCAGTTCATAATTCACTTTAGCTTTTGAGACTTCAAAGGCCAAGACATCAGAGTTTGATCACTTTAGGTTCTGATGTCTTCAGGATCTAATGCCTTCAGGACTTCAGCTTCTCTTCACAATTGGCCTTCAGCTGTTTATATGTTCTATGGTCCTGCACACTTGAACATACATTAGCAAATTCAATTTGTTCTTTTAATATTTTCTTATCATCAAAACCCAAGAGTAATTGCTCACAAACCAATTTTGTTTCAACGTATCTCCCCCTCTCTCTCTCTCTCTCTCTCTCTGATGACACTCAATCATATGATGTTTTAGGGTTAATTTAGTGTCAATTTCAAGTGGTTATGAGTCAATTGAGTCATTTAGGTAATGTTTTAGTTAATTTTACAAGAAGTTGAAGATTTGGATGCATAGCTCAGAAAACATGTATTTCAAGCTAATTATATGAAGAATTTTGAAAGTTTCTCAACACTACTGTCTGCGCCGCGCGTAGGGTGTTTTGTTCCTCCCGCAGTTTGAACAAAAACAAGGAATTAAGCTTTGTGGACCGCGCTTCGCGCAGCTCTGTTGTTATAAAAATCAGCACAATTTGCATTAGGAAGTCTGTTCGGTATTTTGACCATATCTAGAGTTTCGTAACTCGGAATGAGGTGGGACTTGCGGCAAATGAAAGCTAAAATCCAGAGCTACAACTTTCATGAAGGAAGAAAATTCATTCCATTTTTGTAGACTGTGCCTAGCGCAGGATAAGCTGCGCCTCGCGCAGCTTCGCAAACAACATTCAGGATTTTGCTTTTTTCTATAAATAGGGGCTTCCAGAACTGACCCAGGAGTCGATTTTTAGTGGAAAAACACGGAGTACGATTTTGATGGTGTTAGGGCTGGAGATTCATCCGAAAGGAAGATTCAAACACCTTATATCATCTTGATCATATATTCTTTCTTCAAACTTTATGCTATGATTATTGTTATTATGAGTAGCTAAACTCTTAATTGGTTAGATTCATAGATGATCTTCCTCGGATCAATTTAGAACTTGTAAACTTCTGAGGTGTTTATTATTTCAATTTTAATATCGTTGTTATTCAGTTATCTCGGTGTATTAATGCTTTTATGAATTGTACCTTATAATTGTTCTTAGGTTTCAATTGATTACTAGCCCTAACTATTGAATTGGAATTTGAGATAAACTGTTCAGTTAAGAATTGCTTTAGACATATTGAATTGTTAACTGTGATAAAAGAATTAACGTTCGGTAAAACTTTCTAAAATTCTTGAATTCACCTAAGACATTAGGGTTTTATTATTATAGAAAACTGTTCTTAGTCACTAACCATGGTTTGAACGATTTTGTTAATTTATCGTGTGATGATTCTACATTATTACTATGTTTCTGACCTATTCCAAAACTTATTTATCAGGATTTAGTATATTTTTATTATGTTTTTGCACAATAATAAGTGGAAGTTACGTCAAGTACAAGGCTGCTGAAAGCACAAGAAAAGATTTAAAAAAAGAATTAGTTTGTTAACAAATCGGTGTGTTAGATATGATTGGAAAAGATTTAGTTTTAAAACAAATTTTGTTTAAAAAAACTAATTCCTATCAAGATCCAAGAAAAACTGAAGTAAATCAACATGAGCTGCATCTCTATATAAAGAGACTCAAGCAAGAGTTTCAGGGTACAAAATTTTACGGCGAGAAACATAAGACTTTTGGAAGAAACTCAGAGCTCCTTGTAATGCTTTCTTTCACTTTTATTGTTGTTAATTTGTGTTTAGCTATGTCCGGCTAAATCCTTATGATTGGCCTTAGGGGATTCTAATCCCGAATTATCTCGAACCATGTGATTTCTTTTATGTTTATTAATTAATTACGAAGTTAGTTTCATCAATTTTTCCTTGTGCTTAATGCTTTATATGATGTGACGACTTGTGTGATGATGTTAATAATTTGTTTTACTTTGAGAATAGGAATAGATTATTGATCTAGGAATTATTGTAAAATTGGTTTTCACTTAAGAGATTTTGGTTTACTAATTGAGATCAATGATTAAAGCGCGAATTCCTCACTTGATCATAAATCACCTTAGAGATTTGGGATTCATGATCAAGGGAGAGGATTATGTTACCAAGACATTGGGCATAGTTACTTAATTTAATCGATCGTGAAACCAAATTTGTAGTTCGTTAATAAACATAGAATCACCGAGATGAATTAGGATTAGATGAACCAAAAGGTCCAATCGCTTGTTTCTCTCTAAAAACCCTAATTCAATTCAAATATTTTATTTGAATCTTTTCTAAATATTTTGTCTAAATCTTTTATTTAGGCAATAAATCAAAACAAACAAACCCCCCTCTTTTATTGCTTTTAGTTCGTTCCTAGATATAATTCAATTGTTTTGTCAGGTTTAAAACAATCCTTGTGGATCGATAAATTTTATTACTTAACGACGACTCTAGTACACTTGCTAAATTGTCATCAAGTTTTTGCCGACAAGGGATAAATTGTAAATACAAGTCCGGGTTTGTTGAGTTTTTTAGAAGCTCCAATAGATACGTTGGGATGTTGCCTAAAATGGATAATGTCGTTGCTAAACATTTGAAATCTATTGCTAGAATAAGTAGTATCCATTCAATCCCTTTGTTCAAGAAGGTCTTTGCTGATTTTTGCAGAAGACAAATTTGACTTTGACTCTGATAGTGTTAGTACACTATCTTCTTATGCTGACGTGTCAGTTCATAATTCACTTTAGCTTTTGAGACTTCAAAAGCCAAGACATCAAAGTTTGATCACTTTAGGTTCTGATGTCTTCAGGATCTGATGCCTTCAGGACTTCAGCTTCTCTTCACAATTGGTCTTCAACTGTTTACATGTTCTATGGTCCTGAACATACGTTATCAAATTCAAGTTGTATAATGTTTTTTTATGTTCAAAACCCAAGAGAGTAATTGTTCACAAACTAATTTTCTTCCAACATATTTCTCTCTCTCTCTCTCCTTCCCTCCCTCACTCCACCTCCCTCTACTTCATTTTGTTCCAACATATTGCTCATGGATACTCACATTCTAATAATCATAATCTTGATTCTCCAAAGTTTATATTTATTATTCATATTTATATTATTAATGAAGTCAAATTTTGTATCCATATTTTATGAAAAGAAAATGTTGTCATGTTAAAAGATGATCCATGATCAAATTTTGTAGCCATATTTATAAACATCTTCATGTCATTTTCAAAATAAAATAATTTTTCTATCATTGTAACTATTATTGTTTCTTTTCCTCAAAAATTAAAACCTACTATTATTGCTTTCATCCTTTCATTAACATCCAAAATATGAAGTAGCTTTGAAAATGATATGAATTCATTTATTAGAAGAATAAAAATATGTCCTTGGAAAATTTCAAAAAAAAAAAAAACAACAAAAAGCTTGGTGCATATGACATGTACGCTCCAGCTTGAAGATGCGTGTTAGAATTAAGAGAATATGTAGAGTTCCTATATTATTTGTTAGACTTCCTAGTATTATACAACTTCCTAGGTAGAGCTTATTTATTACTATTCAGTTGTATCATATCAGTATAAATACAAATAGTGTGATCTCATTATAGACACACAAAATTCACATTCACATAATTTTATAAGTTGTATTATCCTTTTCTATTAGTCGGATAAATATCATCATATCAGAAGTTAGTTCATCAAAGAAATCTTATCCATCCATCAAGTTTCACTGTAATTACTCCATTGATGATTGTTACATTAGCTCATGAGTTTTTGAAAATTTGAAATTTTTTTCTCCATAATCACAATTTCCCTTGCTGGCAACAAGTTTTAATGATTCAAATTTTCTATTTGGTTTCTCTTTACTTCTACAATTGTATTTTCCCTCACAATATTTTTTCTTAACCGGGTATCCTCTCCGCGCAGTGTAGAGGCTAATCCCTCAAACTTTGTGGGATCCAAATGGGCGGAACTCTCCCAAAGAGTTTTAGCGTTGCTACATGCTCAAGTTAGGGATCAAACCCAGGACCTTGATTAAACTAGAAGAGACCTGCATCATCTCAACTAATCGCTCTTTGGTATACTTGTTATTTAAAGCTCACACAATTTTTGTTAATAATTCAGAATTTCATTTCAGATGTTCATAATCAATCAATAATATAAAGTGTTTTAAAAGAACAAAACTTTACATACTATAAATTGAAGAAAATTCTTTAGCTAATTACTTCTCTTGCAAATATCTTAGCTAAAGAAAAAAGCTTTTAACAATATTCATCATGTTAAAATTTAGAAGGCAGAGTAAGATGCATGCTTGAATTACATGGGAGAATCATAAAAAAGAGAACCCACAAGCACTGTGGCCTCATTAGATGTGGTAGATGAATATTGAAGAACATGCATGTGTCAAATCAAATTGAATCTTCTTGTATTACAAAATATGCTAAATCAACATAAATAAATTGTATAATATATGTTCTCGTAAACTTAGTTAAATTGTTAGAGACATCACATTTTATATGGTAGGATTAAAACTCAGACACTCTAATTTATTTATCTTAAGATTGTATAACATATGAACAAAAAAAAAATTGATAGAATTCTAGCCACCGTAGTACTTAGCCAAAAAAAAAATTGTATAATATATAAACATCAAAGTAATTCAAGATCCAAGTCATAAAAGAAAAAGATAAAATAGTGACTTGTTGCACAAAGATCAAATGCTAAGATATCATATATAACATCAAAGTAATATTTAGATCACAGAAAGTAATCTAACTGATTGTCTCATCAGTCATACCCTAACCTAAGGTTGCTTAGTTTTTCCGCGTCCTGTGATATCAAATGCTTTTCCTCCTCCTTTCGCCCTAGATTTTCCTACCATACTTCCATGTATCATCGATAATGTCCAAGGTGCTTATGTCTGTATTGCAGATCTGTTATTCAAAAAATACAGATGAGTGAAAAAACGAAACACAAAAATAAAATGTAATCACAGTAAAAAATGAATTCATTATACTCGTAAGTGAATCCATATTCAAATGCAAAGAAATATATATGTTCTACAACCACGATCCCTAGATTTTTCTACCATACTTCCTTGTATCATCAATAATGCCCACACCACAGCCCCCAAATTAAGTACATGACAGACGCGCTTGTTTTTTACTCCTAACTACCTCAGTCCGTGCTGCAGAAATTGCGTCACAAGATGTGCACTGCAAACAACCTACACTACAAACCTATGATGAAACTGCTGCCAAACTGCAGCCGTGAAAGCTTTGAGTTCGTCCACAACTTTCTTAAAACGTCCTAAACCAGTAAGTCAGTCAGCAAACTACAGCAGTTCCTAACCGAGAAACTGCTTGCTGGTTCCTGCAACCAAACCTTCTCGTTTGGTCTGCTGTCAACAGGCGAGATACCAGTAAGAATAACAATCATCAGCTCCAGCTCCATTGCACTCTCCCACTCAAAAAGAGTGTGCCTCCGAGACAATCTCCAACACCATCTACTCTCGTTCAAAAAGAGTCCTTGTCTACTCTCGTTCAAAAAGAGTCCTTGGCAACGAAAACAACCTCCGAAATAACTCACTAAGTTTTGTATTCCCAATCCACACATTACGCCAAAATTGAATTTTATTTCCAACACCTAACCTCACTATGGATGCAAATCAAGTACTATTTCATTTATCTTTCAATTTTTCTATTAAAATATTTCCCAAACAATGAATTTCATTTTAGGAGAATCAAGTTCTAGCTAGTTACCATGAAAAAAAAAAAAACTCAACTTATATCCTATCTTATATAATACTCCCTCCGGTCTCAAATATAAGCCATATAAGTCATAAAAGAAATTGACACAATCTATCAGTACATAAGGATATATACATTAACAATTAATTAACATAAACTCAAATAAGTGAATTTCTATTCTAAGAGAAACTTACTCCGAAGGAACTGAAACCAAGCTTTCTACGTAATCCGTTGCCTCCTCAAACCACTGTATGCAGTTTTTGCATTTAATTTTCTCTACTGTATTATGTTTTAAATTATAGATAAAAGCCTGGTTGCGAAATTGCTTGGGAATTTTAAATGCAAAAATCACCGTATCACCATTCATATAAAGGCACACCAATTGAAAACCATTATTAAAGATTATATCCATTGGAATTTGAAGATTCTGGTAACTAATCTTTAATAATTGCGTCCAAGACTCTTGAACTCCATACTCCTTCATCTGCCATAAAATAAATTCAGTTTTCTCGGAATCGTGAGAAAAACAAAGAGAGCTCATCAGTACCCTAAGATCTGGTTGAGACACATTGATTTCATCACACCCCGGAGGCAGGGGAAACTGCTTGTATGTCTCTGTCGAAAGGTCTAATGAAACAATCACAAGTTCCTCGACATGAGTAATAGACTTGTCCACAACCAACCAATTAATAGTGCCACTCAAATGCACACCATCATTCTTAACATATTTATAACGATATTCATTAAGAGGAACCCCGGGAAAACTTTCAATATTTCTCCAACAACTATCACTTAAATTGAAAACTTTAACCTTCGTTTTCCACAAAGCTTCGTTCTCTCTTTTACCATGAATTGCTACGACCTTATAAGTTCTAGTTGAAGCATCATAACCAAACGTGAACTTATAGCCTAAGTAATGGGGGTTGCTATCACTTAAAAACCCTAATATGTTAGATCTCATTCTCGTGGCAGGGTTCAAGAAACGGAGATAATACCTGGAAGGTTCAGGTCCCCAAGTCCATAAAAGCAAACATAGCAATCCGTTACACGAACCAACAACCTTCCAACCCTGCTCCAAACGATGAAAGTAGTTTCTGTAAACATTGATTGATGGATTTTTTAGTAAGCGATGCATGGGGTAAAGTTGGACATTATATGGCTTTCCGTAGTGAGGAGAAGGCGATTTGCTTTGGTGCCAAACTAAAGTGAGGTGTGGGTTTTGTGACGAATTCTGTAGATGCTTTTCGACAAAATTTGAATCGGATATGAGGGTGTTCCATGACTTGCTCAAGCATTTGAGTCGGACGATGGTTTTGATGTTAAGGAATAGTAGGATTTCAGCTATGAGTTCTTGGGGGAGGAACACTGTCGGCAATGGTGCTTTGGATCGACCTCGCTTCCTAATCATTGTAGTTGAAAAAAATCCTATCACAACTTGATGAACACAGATCAACTATCAAGAACACAAGAATAGAATTTGCTTGAGTTGAAAAAAAAAAAACCCCACAGAAGTCAATGAATTTGTTGTGAGTTGTTATTTTCTTTCTACTGTGATTTTATATATATATATATATAGAGAGAGAGAGATAGATAGATATGATGGAACAAAATTGGTTTGTGAACCATTAGAACATATAAACAACTGAAGGCCAAAGATGGAGGGAGTTGCGGGCCCAACTATTGGTGGCGCAGGCAGTGGTGCGTTTGTTAAATCAAATACTACCTTGTAGTGCAAGTCATATCAAATATTGCAATTTTTTTTTTGGTCGATTTTTTTTATGAATTACTGATATTTTTTTTTTTTGAATCAAACAAACTTAATGCATTTCATTAAAAACTAAACGTTCAATACAAAAGGGAATATTCTCAAACCTATGGAAGCTAGCCCAAGAATTGGCCACCCTAGCAAGAGTATGAGCAACCAAATTCACTTGCCTCCTAACAAACTTAACCTCAAAGTTTATAAAAGATGACATAAGACTAAGGATATCATGAACAATTGACAAAAACTCAGAGTTGCCTCTACGCTTCATATGAATGGCCTCTATCAACACTTTCGAATCACTTTCAAATTGAACCCGATCCAGACCTCTATGTCTTGCTTCTTCCATTGCTAAAAGTAAAGCCCATGCTTCTCCTTCTACAGATGAAATCACAGTTTGCTGTCATTGAGTCATACCAGCCATGAATTGACCACTATTATCGCGAAAACACAATCCCATCGAGGTCCTTCCAGATCCAGACACAAAGGCAACATCAACGTTACATTTTACCCAGTTTAGATCTGGTTTCTCCCACCTTACTAAATCTGATTCTGTAGTCCCGCTCACATTATTACTCTGTAACTTATGTACTGAGTACCAATCATTCCAAGCATCAAAAGCATGTCTTCCAATTTGACGTGGCATCTGGACATTATCATTCCAAAGTTTATCATTACGATTGTGCCAAATGCACCAGAGTAACATAATCACTCTACCAACAGTATCCCTACTTTCATTGCCACAAACAGCGAAAATACGATCCATAGCATTAGTTTGTTGGTACGTAGCATTATGTAAGACAGACGACAGACCAGCTGCACTCCAACTATCCCGGGCTACTGCACACCTAAAGAATATGTGAAGTTCATCCTCAATCTCCTCATCACACACAGGACAATTTAGAGTACATTCCACTCGTCTTTCCAACAATCGAGAACGGGTCGGGAGACATCCTCTACATAAGCGCCAAAGTAAATGACGGGCCTTGTGCGGAGCTTGAGCTTTCCAAATACCATTCTAATTACCCATAACATGATATTTGTCACTACCTATTAAGTACCGCATAGCTAACTTATACCCGGATTTCACTGAATAACACCCATTTCTTTCCTCCTCCCAGACCACTTTATCCTCACAGACTGAGCTAACAAGTGGTGTTTCCAGAATCTTCTCCGCTACATCCCTTGAAAATAAGTTTCGAACCTTAACTATATTCCACGCTTTATAGTTTTCGTGTAACAGATCTCTGACAGATAACTGATAAACACCTGCTGGTTGAGGCGATATTTGAAAACCCTTTATTTTTCTTTTCTATTTTTGATAACAAAACCCTCTACTTTTCAACACTCATTCAACATTTTATATTATATCCATCTAACTCATTCTTCTATCAAATCATTAATTTATGTCATATTAGTTTATAGAAGCGTGTTGCATGGATTAAACATTAAAGAGTTAAATATATTTTTGATTCCTCTAAATATATATCAAATTTTGTTTTTAATCCTCGAAAAATTTCTTTTGAACTTTGGTCCTCTGAATTTTTTGTTTTCAATTTTAGTCCTTCCTTTATTTTTTACAAAAGTTCATGTAGTGTGTTTGAAATGACTTATTTTTATGGCATATCATTATTAAGACCTACAAATATTATTAGTTTAATTAATTAACTATTTAATCTTTAATTTGAAGTTGTAGATAAATTAATAAAAGTTAAAGATTAAATAGTTAAATCATTAAGTTAATGATATTTTAAGGTCTTAATAATAATATGTCATCAAAATAAGTCAACTAAATCATTCTATTCATGAACTTTTGTTAAAAAAAAGGAAGAACTAAAATTGAAAACTAAAAATTTAGAAGGACCAAAAGTTCAAAGGTAAACTTTTAGAGGACAAAATATGATATTTGATATATTTTAGAGAGAGTTGAAAATATATTTAACCCAACAAAAAATAATATTGTGTACATGAATATACACATATAAGTATATCAGAGAGAAATTATCTACTTCTAATATAAAATTGATTACTACCAAACAGACAAAGAAAAGGGAAGAGGTTCAAAATCCTCTCCCATGTTAAAAGTCTCGCCTACACGATCAGTTAATAGTTAGTATTAATTAACATGCCTAATTGTAACGCTCTATAAAAAGTCGATATACTTTATTTTAAATTATTACATTGAATAGTTATTTGTGGGATGATATGATATATCTCATCCGGCATTGACATTTATTTATTCTGCATAATATTTTATTACAATTTGTAAATATATTTTATTTAGTTTGTACTACTCTTATTCTAAAACTGTAGAATTATGAGATGTGTGCCTAATATCTAAAATTTTGTAAGGATCAATTAAATTGATATGATAAGTTTAATTTTTGTGAAGTATATTACTATGGGACATATATTATTCATATTGTAAAAACTTACTTTGTTGTGTATATAGTTTTGATAGTGATAAAAATGTAAGAATTGAATCTCTTGCTTATTCATTGATATGAAGTTCCAATATATACAAGTTTGACAATGTCTATATTTGGATGGTAATAATATACAATTATGATTATAGTAAATACAGGATATTCTAATATTCTAATACTCCCCCGCAGTCGAAGCGAGAGGTGGACGAATGTTGAGACTGTCCCGAAAGTCCTGAAATAGTATGAGTGGAAGACCTTTCGTAAAGATGTCCGCAATCTGATGTTTGGAAGGAACGTGGAGGACGCGAACTTGACCACGAGCAACCTTTTCGCAAACGAAATGAATGTCCATCTCAATGTGTTTCGTTCGTTGATACTGAACTGGATTACCTGAAAGATATATAGCACTTACGTTGTCACAATAGATCATGGTGGCCTTGTGAATGGGGCAGTGTAACTCGAGCAAAAGGTTGTGTAACCAGCAGGATTCAGAGACTACATTGGCGACACCGCGGTATTCGGCTTCGGCGCTAGATCGGGAGAGTGTGAGTTGCATTTTGGACGACCAAGAGAGAAGATTGTCACCAAGGAACACACAATAGCCAGAAGTTGAACGGCGAGTGTCCGGACATCCTCCCCAATCTGCATCAGTATAAGAGATTAAAGAACTAGTGGATGAGGGATATAGATGTAAACCGTAGTGTGTCGTGCTCCTAATGTAGCGCAGTATCCAGCGAAGAGCGTGCATATGAGTGTCCATAGGATTATGCATGAAGAGACAGATTTGTTGCACTGCATATGAGATATCAGGCCGTGTAAATGTGAGATACTGAAGAGCACCTGCAAGGCTGCGGTAGAGAGAGGGATCGGCATAGGGTACACTATGTGTAGCACTGAGCTTGGGTTTGGTATCCACTGGAGTAGGACAAGTTTTGCATGAGGACATACCGGCATGGGAGAGGATTTCTTCAGCATACTTCTTTTGAGACAAAAACAGGCCGTGTGCATGGCGTTGTACTGCGATTCCCAAGAAATAGTTGAGATGTCCCAAGTCTTTCATAGAAAATTCAGAACTGAGAAGAGATATGATGGATTGTCGCAATGTATCAAAGGAGGTGGTGAGAATGATGTCGTCTACATAAAGTAAGAGGTAGGCAACATGAGAGTCTGTCTTGTAGATGAATAATGAATTATCACACTTGCTTTGGCAGAAACCAATGGAGGAGGCGTAATCTGCAAAGCGCTTGTACCACGCTCTAGGAGCTTGTTTAAGGCCATATAGTGACTTGCGAAGACGACACACCTGATCAGGATGTTGAGGATTTCTGAATCCCAATGGTTGGTACATGTACACGGTTTCCTTGAGTTCGCCATGGAGAAATGCGTTCTTGACATCCAACTGATGAATATGCCAAGAATGAGAGATAGCAATGCTGAGAACTGTGCGTATAGTGGCCGGTTTGACAACCGGACTAAATGTTTCTCCGCAATCAATGCCAACCTGTTGTCCTGCACCATCACCTACAAGTCGGGCTTTATGCCTCTCAAATGAACCATTAGAATTTTCTTTATGTCTAAAAATCCACATAGATCGAATAACATTAACATCAGGTGGTCGTGGAACTAAATCTCACGTCTCATTTTGAATTAAAGCATTATATTCATCATGCATGACCATTTTCCAATTTTGATCTTTTAGGGCAGACACGGGGTTCCTAGGAAGGGGAGATTTAGTGACATGGTTATGTAGGCCACAATATTTGTGGTTAGGTTTGAAAATTCCATGTTGGCTTCTGGTGACAGGTTTTGAGTTGGTTTGTGAGGTTGGTTAATATATGGGGGGAAGAGGATTTGGTAAAGGATTGTATGTAAGAATTGAATCCCTTGCTTATTCATTGATATGAAGTTCCAATATATACAAGTTTGACAATGTCTATATTTGAATGGTAATAATATACAATTATGATTATAGTAAATACACGGATATTCTAATATTATAATAAAAAATAGAGTTAACATTTTTTTTTTTTAAAACTAAAATAGAGTTAACATTGTTCATATAAAGATGACACATTGTTCCCGATTAGTCTGAGTTGGTCAAGTATTCCAATTTTTATTTGAAGGTAATATAATCGTATATGAAACAGTAATTATGGAAATATTAATATGGTAGTTTTTACACTTATGAAATATTGAAGAGATGTGGTAAATTGTGTGATATTATTTAGAGTGGACGAGTCATTGTATTACAATAATACAACAATGATTAATTGTGAGATACAAATCAATGATTTAAATTAAAATATCTTTTTAATGTTGGGTGACCGAACGTAACGTTTAGGGATGTCTCCGCTTACGCTATACTTGAAACAATGCAAAAGGTTGTGATAGCGTCCGATGATGATTTTGATGAGGTGGTGCGAGTGGACCTCCAAGTGATTAAATAAGTTTAGGCTGATATGGATAAAGGAGAGAAATTCCTTTTATTACTAAAAGTCAAAAGAATAACAAACAATTGACTAAGTGGGCAGTCATATAACACGTTCTACGGGTGTCACATCTCACATGTCCATATGCAATGGGAGGCGGTTTGACAAACCAGATGCTAGAATTCTTTGTGAATTCCCTTTGTAGGGATGGTTATTTTATTCTACTTTTATTTTGGTTATTTTTGGGTAAAGTCTAGCCACCTGCCCCCTATGTACATATTTTGTTTTATCTATTTTTATTTATATTAATATGAGCTATAAGTATAAGATGAGAGTGTTTAAATTGTCAACTTAGTTGGAATATTTATTCAATCCTTAATGTTTAGATGCTCTTACGGTATAAAAAAAACTATTGAATAATCAATTAGATTCATTACAAAGTAGTTGAAATTATAGCTCTTGGTTTATAAATGTGTATTAAACAATAATATTTTTTATTATTTTCGGTATGATTTAGTTCATAGTTCCTTTCATATTTAGCCACATTAATATGCAATGTTTGTATCTGGTGCCCCATTTTAAGGTAGAGAAGATTTTTGGACTCATATAGCACTTACAAAGGTTTTACATTTATCTCGTTCGAAAAACACTAGTAGAACTCGAACTCATAATCTCTCGGATTCAAAATTTATCTTTTCACCACTATATTAAGTCTTTAGATTTTTGTTTCTCTGTAACCATGTGACAATTACTTGGTCCAAACTTCAACTCTTTTAATTGATGAAATTGTTACCAATTTTCTAGTCAAAGCATATCTCTCATCGTCCAACGTTCACTATTTTTTTTAGCTATTATAAATATCCCATATTCGCATGCCTAAAATATATCTAGATACATATGTTCTTCTCATCATAAAAATAATGAGTTTCATCTTTCTAATAAAAATAATCATTTTCAAGAAGACTATGCTAAATTCTAAAGAGTGTGAGTATTCTTGAAGAAAGTGCGATCAACACGTCTAAGTCAAACTATTTTACCATTTGTTATTTGTAAATTTTGTCCGATTTAATTATAAAAGATGAAGGTTGAGATTTGTCGATGACCATATTTACATCAATCTTAAAGAATCGATAAATTTACAATTTATTTGTGTTAATTTTTTGTCTTTAATAATATAGTATTTGAAATGATTCTATGCCAATTTTATAAGAGGTGCATCTCCAAAGGTAAAGTCCAAAACACACATGCTAGTATTCTATTAAAAAGTAAAAGTTGCTTTCCCAAATTGGCACATTATTTTGACTATTTCATTTTCCTTTACGAGTTTGTTCCAAACTTCCAGTTCCAGTTATACACAACAACTACTATTCTATTTTGACTACTTCAATTATATTTCAGGAAACTTCATTTTTTCTTACACAATTACAGCGAAACTTCATATTTTTTAGAAATACACACTTCTTCAAATTTGTTTATGTATTCTAAATAAATGATTGCAGGTCATATATTCCAAACTTCATATTTGACGTTAATATGTTATATAAAAACGTGACGTGATTGCGTATATTATATAATATGACACATGAGGCGGGTGAGATCTGCTAGACAAAAATACATGTTTTTAAATGGAGTTTTTTAATGGTGCATTTGATCTGCTAAAAAATATATAAGAGATTGGATATGACAACTTCAACTGTATTGTGTTTGATTTTAAAACTGTTTTTGATACTCTAAAAAATGGGGGCCAAGAGACAGGACAAAAAATGAAATTTTTGTCCTCCACTAAACAACGGGACACTTTTTTGTCATTTTTTTAGAGTTGTCTGTAATACCAAAATAATTTTTTGTCCATCAAACATCGTACAACAAAAAATTTATTCAAAACCTTACACGTTTGTTATGTGTTGTTCTGTCTCGTACTATTTTGTCAAATACTTATATTTTACGGATCAAATAGACCATTGTAAGTCTAAAATGGTACCATAATAGTTTCTATTACGTGAGAGGTATCAAAACCTGAATTTATAAGTAGAAACAATTATCATTATAAGTCGATTTGATAGAGTTCTAACTTTTAAAATGGTATCAAAACTTCCTCCAAAATATATTAGGCCATCTACCAATTAACTTTAGATGGCTTGACATGAATAAATGGAACACAATACAACTGAAATCTCCCTTTATTTTCTTTCCAAGCCGAATTTTGTTGAAATGTAATATAGTTATTTGTAAAATTTATCTAGTACTTAATTCCTTCGTTGTTTTTAAGTGTCATTTTAAAAGAATTTTTTATTCTATTTTTTTTTTTTTTTGGTCAAGTAGTCTAGCGGCTTGAAATTCCACCCTTAAAGTGGATAAGTGGGATGACCCAGGTTCGAACCCCGGCCCCCTGCATATATAATGCGGTGTCCAACCAATTGAACCAAGTTCATGGGACATTTTTTATTCTATTTTAAAGTTACAATTTGTCAATTATATTTTTATTCTCTCAATAACTCGTACTTGAAATTTTCTATAAAATTATTTCCTTCTTTCTCAATAACTATATTCTTTTTTTTAAAAATGAGAGTAGAGTAGGAAAAAAAAATCGAACAACCCACTATCTTAATTGAAGAGCTATGAGCAAATAGAGTAAATTGTATGAGATGTTGAATTATAGTGATTGGATATTTATTTAAAGATTTGATTTTAATTATAACTCTATTAATTACATGTAATTATTTAATATATTGATTATAATTGTAATAATTTAATTGGTTGTGCCTAATTATTAATGGTTAAGTGAGTTTGCACTCAAGAATTTTCCCGTATCGCCGTATCGGTATCGTGTCACGTATCCGGACTTCATAGGTTAATTCACATCAAACTATAAATGAATTAAATGTTTTTTTTTTTTACGAATGATGAATTAAATGTTGAATACAAAATATGTGATTCATATACACCCTAGTATTTTTTTCTGTCAAAAAAAAAATACACCCTAGTATTTTTAATGTTTCAAGTGAATATGTGATATCTCTCCGATCCTGTGGTCCTAATTCATTAACTCATTAATGTCTCTATAGCTATAGGATCAGTCCAATTTATACGAAGACCTAAGGAGAATTTAAACTGAGACTTTTTAAAGCTCATAATAATAATGTTTTAGTAAAATTTATTAAATGAGAAAGACACGTGGACCTTTGTCTTTTAAGCATATTGAGCATCATATATTCTATATATTGATCTTTTGGAGCATCAATCATATTCAATCTAATGGACTAGAAGGAGTGATAGACATATTGTCCATTCTTTTGTTCTTTTGGTACAAGACATGGTCTATCCATACACAGCAAAAAATTATAATATGGGGTAAGAGTTTAATGAAGATGTACCGACAGTGTAGTTTTACACGATTATTTCATAAAAAAACTATCATTTTGTCATGTTATATTAAGAAAGTGAAGTGAAGTGGGGTAGGTGACGTGACGGAAAATATTTTACACTACCGTACAACATTTATAAGCAAAAAATACTTCAAATTTTGGTCACTATTATAAGCAAAAGTTGACTATTTTTAAACTAATTAATATTGTAATTCCTAATATATCCTTACTTTTTAAAAGTTGCATGTGATTTACAAGAAAAAGAATGTTTGTTTGTAATAGGCAATATACTAGTAAACTTAATCATATTTTATATTAAATCAAGAAAATTAATTACACTTAACTAAGTTTCTTAAACACTGTGCAAGTAGTTTTTTTTGCCTATAAATATGATCGGAATGAGTAGTTGGTATTGATTGAAAGTGTAAAATTATTTTACACTATCGTTGCATATTCCATTTTCTCCTGATATAAATTATTTTGAAATGCATTAGTATAATGATATCAATTCACGTGATTGTGTATACGGATATACGACACTTTATTTTTTACTGAACTTTTGTGCTTTATTATTTATGGGCACTATTTAGCATGACTCACAAGTAAATTAATTTAAGAATCTCTCCTCTCTTCCTCTAAATTTAGGGACGGCGTCAGGAATTAAGTTTAGGGGGACTGAAATTAAAAGTATAATTTAGTAAGGAAAAAACTAAATTTTAAAAGTATAACATATATTGTGAATCTGCATTTTATGAGTCACTTTTTTTATTTAAACTTTTTGCCTCCCCTATTTTCACATTTATTGAAATTTTAAGCTTAACTCATTTATTTTTCCATAAAAATTGTGACTTTTGCATAAAAAAATGTTTATTTTAATCTCAACGAAGATATTTTGTTATTAAATTCAATATTAGTGCAATAAATTACCTTTTTGGTACAAAAAATATGATTTTTAGGGGAGAATCCATTTTCTGGGGTAAATTTACAGCAAATGTATAAATAAGGTCCAAAAAATTGAATTAAAAAAGGAGACAATTTTTGTGAGTTTAATAAAATAGATAGAGTAAAAGTGAAATTAAACTAATAATATATTAATATACTAGTATAAAAAAATTCTAAAAATTTAGGGGGGACCGTAACCTCTGTTGGTCCTCCTACTAGCACTGTCCCTGATTAAGTAGTATTTATTTATGAAAAATGTTAAACAATGTCTTGAAGCAATAGTTAAAGAAAAAAAAATGACAATACAATGTTAAAAATAGTGCATTCAGTATTTGAAAAAAAAATTAAAAATATTTTCTATTCAATAAAGGTGTTTGGTTATCATGATATCATTACAATTTTTCACTATAACTTAGCGGTGATTAATCTCCATCAATAAACCTTTGACTAAGCCGCACACAAGATAGGTTCTCCATGATAAATTCTTATAAAAAAAATTATAGAGCATATAAAATATATTCTTCCCTCTCAAACGATGAAAAATTAAACCACTAACTACTCCCTCTATTCCACAATGAGTGACACAGTTCGATGATATGCATTATTTATACTCATATATCTTTGATTTGACCATGTTGTTTTACTAATAAATAAAAGTAAATATTAGGATATAAATATTGTTGGATTCGTCTCGAATAATATATCAAATTTTTATAATTTTTACTACTATACAATTAAAAGTATTAATCCAAGTTCACCCAAAACTTTGGGCTAGTCCAGTCATCACGCTCCTGTGAAATTGTCCACTAAGAGATGCTACCGATATCAAGTTACACTTCTTTTTGATCTAGATCCAAGACCAAAAAATCTTCCAAGCCCTACAAGTTTGATCTACCTAAGTCCTACAAACTCTGAAGGTGTCATTCAATTAGTAGTTATGTACTAACTTGAGCCAAGGTTACAACAATAAAAGAATATTTGGTCATTTGCACATGCTTTGATCCTTGAACTTGGCTATTGAGGAAAGTTCTCTATTCATAGCAAATATTCTTTGCCTTAAATGAACTTATGAACTGTGGTGATCTTGTGAGTTAAACCCAAGAGAAATGTGCTCATTTGTCTCGTACATGGTTGACTTAATTAAATAAGTGTTTTTGGATTGAATGTGTTCTTGTTTGGAATGTTGCGCTTGATTCAGAGAACATTCTCAAAGTAATCCTGAAACTTTTATTTTCACCAAAATAAAAGAGTGGTAGTGATCTAAAAAGTTCAATTGTTCCTAACTTAATTAAAAACACTCAAGAACACTTGTTAGATAACAATGAGATCAGAATTGCACTTAAAATACAATTAAGATGTTTGTTATCTTTAAAATATCAAATTGGGATTTTGCCTCAACAAAGTATGTTTTTTGATAAATAGACCAAATAATAAACCATTAAAAATTCACACATACAAAGTGAAAGGATCGAAGTTCGAACACCGAATCATAACGATCAATGTAATAATTTCGACATATATTAATTATATTGCAAGTAATGTGTGTATTTTCAAAATATGTGTTACAATATTGTAAATTATAAATATTTGAAAAGATAAACCAATGGTGACTATAAAATATTTGTATCTTTTAATGATTGAATAACACAATTACTTTTTAGTTGAGCAGGTTAGTTCATCATATTATGTATTCACATTAAAAAAAAAAGACATATTATGTACTCACTTAGTCTTGAGATTTCTTTATATTTAATATAGGACTATTTTAAAAATTTCATATGCATTAATTTTATTTTATTTTTATACAAAACTGCGTATATTTCATTTATCATTTTATATAAGCATATTTAATCATTGATAAACATTTATTTCTTTTTTTTACAAGACTTTATAGTGGTCATAATTCATCTTTATAAAACTTGCTTACAAGGTAAACAGTATGCGCCACTTTTTATCAACTCTTTTTAGGCCTTCTCTATCTTCTATGTGAGACTTGTATTTTTCTCAATACATCTGCCAGAGAGTACTATTAGACATGATACATAAATATAAATGGTGATTGACTTGATCAATAACTCTTATACCACCTAGACGTATTTGATTTGAGAGATTTAATTTTGTGTAGGTTATATCCCGTGTTGATTAAGTAGTACTTCCTCCGTCTTAAATTATAAGGAAAAACACATTTATTAAGAAAAGGTAAAACGTGATAATTTGAAATATATGTTTTTATGAGTTTTCCTTAAAATATGTTGTATGGAAAGATGTAAAAACAATTTTTATTGGTTGTTGTTTATTGAGAAAAGGGGAGAGAGGGAGTATTTACATTTAATTTTATGAGAGTAAGGAAAAAACATTATTGAAAATAGTTTTTTCCTTATCATTTCGAACAAAAAAATAGAGTTTTTCCCTTATAATTTGGGACAGAGAGAATCTTCAATTATGAAAAATATTAAACAGTGTCTTGAAACAATAGTTAAAGAAGAAAAATGATAATACAATCTTAAAAAAAAATAGTGCATTTAATGTTTGAAATTTAAAAAAACATATATATTTTCTATTCAATAAAGGTGTTTGGATATCATGATATCATTACAATTTCCACTATAATTTAGCGTGATTAATCTTCATTGATAAACCTTTAGCTATGCTGCACATAAGATATAGGTTCTGCATGATAAATTCTTATCAAAAAATTTATAGAGCATATAAAATATATTCTTCCCACTCAAACGATGAAAAATTAAACCACTAACCGCTCCCTCTATTTTACAATGAGTGACATTTTACAATGAGTGAAACAGTTCGACGATATGCATTATTCATACTCCTATATCTTTGATTTCACCATGTTTTTTTACAAATAAATATTATGATATGAAATATTGTTGGATTCGTCTCAAATAGTATACCAAATTTTTATAATTTTTACTAGGGTAAACAGTGCCCCCTGTCACTTGTTAAACATACCAAAATAGAAATAAAAGATAAAGTTAATGTTGATAATGACTTTTCATATTTTCAATGTATTGAATGCACAAGTTCCAAGAAAGAATTTCCTTATTTATATGTTTAATCAATGCCCCGGGGTACTGTTTAGCATTTTTTTTGTACTATTATACAATTAAAACTATTAATCATCAAAATTATACTCCCTCTAGTCTCAAATATAAGCAACAAAACAAAAAAATTAAAAGTCTCAAATATAAACAAAAGTATACTTCAATCATTATGTTTTATTCTATTATTCCAATTTTACCCTTAAATTAAATATCTATTCAACTAATAAATGCAATTTCCAAGAAGGGTATAATTGAAAACAAAGTATTTTTTCTCTTCAATCAATGGAGTTAACCTACTTTCTTAAAGGGTGTGTTTTTCTGAAATTTTACTTATATACAAAACTAGAGAAAGCATATTAACATACCTAAAACAGTCAACTGTATCGGTCATTGCGGAACCAAATTAATGGTCGGTAGCCCGTACTCCCATAGTTAACTAGATTGATGTCATTTTTTCTCATACTAGACATGATTACATTTTCCTGAATTACTAAAGTGTTTGTTAGATAGAAAAAAGACAAAAGCAAAACAAACATAGGAAAAAGTGAAGTCAATCTTCTATTCTTTTCTACTTTTCTCATTGTTTACAAAAACAAGTCCAAAAAGGCTAAACTAACAAAATTATTAAAGCCTCCATTAACAAACTCACCAAAGTCACACTTTTGACCCTTTCTTCTTTGCTTCCAAGATCCTTCTCATCAAAACCCAAATCATCAAAAGTTGAAAAAATATATATATTAACAAAAAAAAAGGTTTTTTATTTTCTACATAGTGTTTGTTTACCCTTTTGTCCTCATTTCATCAATTTTGCTTTTTTCACCCTTAAATCTTTTTGTTTGCATGATTGAATCTGAAAAAAGGCTTAACCTTTTATCATAGGAAGATTTGATTTTGTTGATGGGTGCTTGCTGGAGTAATAGGGTTAAGTCTGTGAGTCCTTCAAACACAGGTTTGTTATCTTCTTCTTATACTTGAATTATGAAATTATGAAATGATTTTTCTTTAGATTTTGATTCTGTGGAGTGTTTGTAATGATTATGAGAGAGAGAGAGAGAGAGAGAGAGAGAGAGAGAGAGATACTTAAAGTTGTTAACTTTAGGGATATACTTTTGTAATCATTTTCAGGTATGTATGTAGCTTAAAATCTATGGAATATTCTTGAGATCCTTGCTATAGATTTTCTCAATTTTTGATCTGTGCTTTTTTAAAAAAATGATTTTGATTTTGAGATACCCTTTTGGATTTTAGTTTTTCTACCCCTTTTTAAAACCCTACTTAAGGTCAATTTGGTTTGAGGAATTGAGGGTGAAAAGTTTATGGATTTTTTCCCAATAATTTTACAAATAATCCATAAATAAATGCATTTCTTTGGATTTTAATCCTATTTGAAACTAATTAGAAGAAATTTTTTCTTTTCTGCAACATAATTTCTCTTGGTGTTAGCTTAGTGGTAAGAGTTTAGCCTTGTAGCCTCGAGGTGTTGAGTTCGAATCCCATCAGAGACAGTTGTAAAATGGTCATTAGTGTCATTTGAATTTTCATAAAAATGCCTCTAGGGAAAGAAATTACTGTGATATGAGTCTGAGGGAAATTCATTTTGAGACAACATAAGGGTGTTTGGATTTTTGTTGAAGTTCATGTGAATTTGGTATTAAGAGTGATTATGATTATTTTGTTTGGTTTAATTTAAGGCCAATGATGGTGGTTAGTGAATATTTGTAAGAATGTTTTTTTCTTTCTTGGCTTTGATGATGTAGGGTTCACTTCTAGAAGTGTAAGCAGAAGTGGTCATGACATCAGCTCAACTAGCAGGAACTCATCAGCCTCCATATCGGTTACTTCTCGAAGTGAGGGTGAAATTTTGCAATCTTCCAACTTGAAAAGCTTCAGCTACAATGAGTTAAGAGCTGCAACGAGAAATTTCCGGCCGGATAGTGTCTTGGGGGAGGGTGGTTTTGGTTCAGTTTTTAAGGGCTGGATTGATGAGCATTCTCATGCTGCAACCAAACCTGGAATGGGTATTATTGTTGCTGTGAAGAGGCTTAATCAAGAGGGGTTTCAGGGTCACAGAGAATGGTTGGTTAGTATCAATTCTTATCTGGACACTCATTCAGTTTTCTCTCTGATGCTGATGCTG
Source organism: Trifolium subterraneum (assembly GCA_951799995.1). Lineage (NCBI taxonomy): Eukaryota > Viridiplantae > Streptophyta > Magnoliopsida > Fabales > Fabaceae > Trifolium > Trifolium subterraneum. The sequence goes on along the minus strand of OX637464.1, from coordinate 48,089,042 downwards.
ATGCATATTCTTTTGGCTATATATTTTGATTCTTTGTATATTAACAAAATTCTAGGCAACCGCAAGCTTTTAGAACTGAGACTTTAGATTAAAGACGTGTCCCCGGTGTCCGATACATGTAGTTACATCCAGTGTCTTCTATTTTTCAAGTTATTATTAGTGTCGATGTGTTAGTGTCGATGTATCCGGTGTCTGTGTCAGTGCTTCATAGACTGCAAACTTCTTTGTATTCCTTTTTCACTTACCCTACCTGACCCCGTTAGGGGGTTTTCACTTTTCAGTGGAACTCTATATTGTTCCCTTTGATCTTATTGCCAGTTGCCACTATTGGTCAAATCCAATAACTTTAACATGTTCAGCCGATGTCCATTAATGATTGTGAAATGTACAATAGTTAACATTCTTCATGTTTTGTGTTGTTTGGTTCAGGCTGAAATCAACTATCTCGGGCAATTTCAGCATCGTAATCTCGTCAAATTAATAGGATACTGCTGTGAGGATGAACACCGGCTTCTGGTTTATGAGTTTATGCCCAAGGGAAGCATGGAGAATCATCTTTTTAGACGTGAGTATCTTCTATTTCAGTTGAATATATAATTCTTTGTTCCTTGTAATTTTCGCCCCTGACAATAGTGAGTTAATCCTCCATGTTCTAATACTAATGTTGCCTTAAATCATCATCTTTAATACAGGAGGTTCTTATTTTCAGCCATTCTCTTGGAGTTTGCGAATGAAAATAGCCCTTGGTGCTGCCAAAGGTCTTGCTTTTCTCCATAGTACAGAACCTAAAGTCATATACCGTGACTTCAAAACATCGAATATACTACTTGATTCTGTATGTACATAACTTAAACTTTAGTGTGGTTCTTTTATGGTTGAAAATGATGGATTTAGTAATTGATTACTGAGCTTTTTCATTACTTGTGCTTTGCAGAACTATGATGCCAAACTTTCTGATTTTGGGTTGGCAAGAGATGGACCAACTGGTGATAAAAGTCATGTCTCTACACGGGTCATGGGAACCCGTGGATATGCAGCGCCAGAGTATCTAGCAACAGGTATTAACAGCTCTGTTGTTTGACATAATGTATTCTCAATGTAGTTTTTGGAGTTTCCCCGACTACTTTCCTCTCATAAACTATGAAGCACAGATAGGGACACCGAACACAACACTGATAACATAGACACTGACATCGATAATAATTTGAAAAAACTTATTAATTGAATACAATTACATGTGTCGGTATCGGACACACCGACACGTGTTGGACACCAGACACGCCTTCGATTAGAAGCATTGGTGTTTCAAAGCTCATTAACAACATTGTTCTAGTTGATAGACAATATTATCAAAATACTTTATTTTGGTTGATAGACGAAATGACAAAGTCATTGAAAACTCACACACACAAAGTGGAGTGACCGGGGTTTGAACACATTATTCTATCAGCAGGCTTATTTACAATAGTGCCGTGAATCTTTATGGTTTTTTTAGAATTCCATTGACCAAGGATTCCACAGTCCATATCTTCATGAAGTACTCTGTTGCAATTGTCCCTAATAGAATTTCTTGCAGTCTCATGCATTTGACTAAATTTGAGCTGTTTAATAGATTTCCATAAATTAATATGAAAACAAGTGATGCCAATTAAATTTTCGTCATCCAATATTTTTGTTGTTTTGCTAGGCCATCTTACTGCAAAGAGTGATGTATATAGTTTTGGAGTAGTTCTTCTGGAAATGATATCAGGAAGACGAGCCATAGACAAGAACCTACCAGCTGGAGAACACAACCTAGTCGAATGGGCCAAGCCTTACCTATCCAACAAACGAAGAGTTTTCCGCGTGATGGATCCGCGACTTGAAGGTCAATATTCACATACCCGAGCTCACGCTGCAGCCGCCCTTGCTTCACAATGTCTTTCGGTAGAGCCTAGGGTCAGGCCAACTATGGATGAGGTTGTGAAAACATTGGAGCAGCTTCAAGAACCAAAGGAAACACAAAAGAAAGGTTCTGATCACCGTCTTCGCAATTCCGGCCTCGGCCACCATGCATCCGGCAAAGGTAATGCAGATGCTACTAAAAAGGCTTCCGCTTATCCTAGACCTTCTGCTTCTCTCCTTAATGTTTGAGAGATTTTTGTGACGCGGCATATGTAACGTGAACGCAAAAAAGTTCAGAGGTTTAGGTGTTGTACTATGAAAACCATATTTATGTAAGCAATTAGCAATGTATAGTTTATGTTGTTTTGTATGTTTGTAATTTGAGACACATTAGAAAATTCAGTTGTTGTGGTCATAAGTTGTTTATTACTTTTGAACCATGTATGTATAAAACTACATCATGATTTATGTGGATGATGTTCTACTTTTTGTTCTTGCTTTTAAGACTCGGTCATAGGTGGTGGTGTAACATATACCATTGTCAAATTAATTGCAAACAAATCCCTCCACATCCATAATTTTGAATCTACTCTCTTCTGCAACCCAACTCCCACAAGTTGTATTGTAGTCTTAAAACAACCATAATCATCAACACCATCTTGAGATGTGGAAAGAACATCTAACCACTGATAATAGGCGCCGCACTACTCCCATACATCCTAACCGACACTTTCTCCTCGCTCTCGGTGGTGCAACCAAGAGTGGTAATGTGTAAATGTATGACTTAGATGTCTGTTACCGTCGGCTGAAACCGCTATGATTTTTTTGGTGCAACCAAGAGTGGCAGTGTGTCAATGTATGACTTAGATGTCTGTCACCGTTGGCTGAAACCGCTATGATTTTTTTTTTGGTTACAAACCACTATGATTTAATTTAGTTAATAATAAATCATTTAAATGTTTAATCAGTAGATAATTAAACTATAATGATTAAAATAATTTATTAAGAAAAATTATTATATATATATATATGTTTTTTTAAGAATTATAAAAATTTAATTTATGGATATATTGAATATCCATCCATCCAAAATTGTTAATGAGTGGATTGGATTTCACTCAATAGATGATGGATAGAATGAATTATATTCTTAAACTTTTAATAGATTATTATAGATTAATGAATTATTTTCATCTGTATACATTAACTATTCATTTAAAATTTATTCAAATCTATCTATTTTGTCCCCCTTATTTATTGACGGTAGATATATTTGGTTTGTAACCTCTTAACTGCAACTGAAGTTAACGGTTCTTGTAGTTATTGTTTTGGTGTGAGGGGTGGGTGAGATGATTATGAAAGAAGCAAACTTGGAATAGTTTTGTGAAATGGAGGGTTCTATTTGCAAATAATTTGACATCAATTGCTTTAATTATAGACTAGATTACTAGATTCCCTAGTTTGACATAAACTATGCAGAGTCTGATTCGAACCCCGACACTTTACTTTGTACTAGCTTACTACTGGACCAAAAAAAATCTCTAGTTTGACATCAATTGAATGATTCTCCGATTCAACCGGTACTTAAAAATGACGAAATTGTTAGATCGAGTAGTGTGATTGAATTTTTGAATTCCGACTTCTACTTGTGAGTTTATAATGGACTGTTTATTGATCCAGTAGACTCCCTCTTTCGCTCATCCCCTTCCAAAAAATAAATTGAATTGTACTTCTCTCTTATCTCTTTTGTTAAAATTTCGATTGATTTTTTTTCTTAAAATAACCAAATAAATTGAATAGTACCTCCCTCCTATCTCTTATGTTCCTAAAAAGAAATTCCGGAAATTATGTGCTTTTTTTTTTACTATTTTAAAAATTCAAAAGATTGGTCTAAAGTTAAATTTCAAAAAGATAATGAAAATTATTGACTAAGTAGTAAGTTATATTTCAAATACCAAATACACTACTTTTTCTTCAATCATGTTAGCACTGTAGGTCTTCGACGTGTGTAGTTCAACCATTTTTTGCATTATCTTTTGGATTTTTAAATAATAAAGCTTCTTAGTGGTTGTCATTTGTCGCAACTTATATCTATTTTTTCCATTAATATCTTTTGAATTGTCAATTTATTCATAAAATAAAACCAATGTCTCCAACAATAATAAATTGATTAAAATGATAAGAGATTATGGTTTTCTAAATAAGTTATGAGAAATTTGAATCCTCGAATTTCATATTAATATTATAGTAAAAAAGAAAAACTAATAATGTCTTTAAAGGAAAATCTAACGTATTACTGTTTTTTTGAGAAATTATCAATAATCTTCATAATTCTATAAACATATTTATTCGGTCAACTTAATGCATTCTCCTGACAAAAAATTTCTCATATTGAACTATCGGAAGGTATTGAGCAATTTGACTTTAAATATATCTAAAACTCCAACAGTATATTTGAATGGTTCAAACTCTAAAACTTACATTATCAAAAAAAAAATCTAAAATTTGAGGGATACTAATAAATATTGTTCGACATGAATGAAACAAAAAAATTGTAAGAAAACAATTGAAGTAGGTTGACATCTTTTAGTTTCATAACACCAGATGTGGTCAGTATTTTGAAAAGAGTACAAAGAGTCATGCATAACAATGTAGGGTCTCCTAGATCTATAGATGTAGTATTTAAGATGATTGATTTTGCGATCTAAAAAGGTTTAGCGGCGCAGCTTACCCGTTTGTCTTCCATTCAAGTGTAATTATCGGTAGATTTTGGAGTCACATTACTATTACCTACACTCAATTTAATAACATGCATGTGGAATCCCTTGATGCTTTGATTATGTGTTAGGAGCAAGATTTAACCAAAAATAGAGGATTTTTTTTTTTGGAGGGGACGGTTTGGTGAAATTTATTTTACCAATGTTTGAACCTAGTCTTTCAGTAGATTTTCTTTTTTTGTAAAAGAGTGTGTGAGAATCAATTGAGCGGGGCAAAAAGAAAAACTCCAAGTGTTGGATGGTGAAAATATGATGAAGATTCAATAAGCCCAATTAAAGCCAATTATTCTAGAAGGGATTTTCTTCTCGCACCCCCTAGTTTAGATGTGCGCTCCTTGATATTCCCAATTTCCCCCTCTCACTACTTAGAAAATGAGTGTGTAAATTGACAAAATTGAAACACCACAGTTCGCATGCTATATTGCGAACGATGTGAATACAACATTCGCTTCCCAAATAGCTAACATGTCGGTAAAAAAAAAAAAAAACTATAAAGTCAAACTACAACGTAAACTAAATTTTGGTTGGAGACTAGAAGTTCGGGTGATCTTATGTATGATTATGTTTATGAGACATCCTCAACTTTTTGGTTGTTAATTTTAATTTTTTAAAATTAAGAACACTAGAGGAAGGTGGAGAAAAATTGACACCGCATCCCTTTTGGTCTTTATTGTTTATATTTTAATTTTTAATGTAATTTTTTTGTCTAATGAAAATTAGTACGATGTAATTTTCTTATCTAAAGAAAATTATTCTGATGTAATTTTTTGTCTAATGGTTTATATTGTAATTGTCACTATTTTCATGTAATAAAATTATCAGTTGACAAGGAAAAATATTGTATAGTAATGATGCCGAATTCGTTAGGTTGAGTTAGTAAAGGAGCATCCGTTAGTACTGATAGAATCGTTCTAGCCTCAACAGGGTAAATTTCCTACGATTCCTCTACCATTTCAGTTCTAATATGTAACAGTCATGGTTTGCTTCCTAGAGGGCGAAATGTTTAGTACTTCGCTGTCTAGACAGCGAACGTTCAAGTATTTCACTTCCTGGCAAGCGATTGAGGGGGTGCTCGCTTCCTAGAAAGCGAAATCATCAATTGTTCGCTTCCTAAGATGTGAACATTGACAGTAACAGAACTTGGTCTGTTTTACGTTGTCTTACTCAAACTGTGTTTCTAAACTTTCTACTAACCAAATATGCAGACAAAGTTTAAGAAAACATTTACGAAATAACCAAACACGTATAAACACAAATTAACCAAAATTAACGAACAATTATCCAAAGCAATTATCTACTTCCTCCTACTCCATCTCACACACTACATCATCGTCCTGAATCTGCACCTCCATATCCTCAAGATTAGGGTGAACAGTCTCAACAGCATATGACTGAGTCGGAGGTTTCCGTGACCGCTTCTTCGGAGGGTTATGAGCCGCATTTTTCCTCCTGACAGATGCACTCGCCTTAGTATATCGTTTCCCTCTATCACCATCTTTAGATGTATTTTCCATATGATCCAAAAAATAAAACCAATTCATTCAGCGATTGATCAGACAAAAGCAACAATACAACATTAACAATGTTCACTTTCTGGTAAGTGAACGAATCTCGCACCGTTCGCCAACTAGAAAGCAAAAATACCCAGTGCAAAAAAAACACAAAAACAAAACAAACGGTCAAATTCAGCCTTACCTTATGTTAATTTGAAATTCCTTGATGATTTCGTTTGCAAATGTGTAAGAATCATTTGATTTGGACAAATGTTTCGAGTAATGAGGTTTTGGGAGGGTTTTGGAATTGTTTTTCGCCCTCTAGAATGCGAGCACGTATTTTTTTCAAATTTTTCATATCGGGTGTGACTGCACTTTAAGGGTCACTTTTTTTTTTTGCACGCTCGACTAGGGGGTTAGTTTGATCATTTCAGAGGGTGTTTGAGAAATTTTAGGGGGTGCGAAAAGTAGATCTCATTCTAGAAAGTCTATCAAGGAACTCAATTTGGATTATGATTTTTTTATTTGGTTATAATTTCGACCAAACAATAAAAGCATTCAATTAATATTCTATTTGGTTATTTTTGTAATTGGTTATGTTTTATATTTAGGAACTTCTATAATGTCAAATGTAGAAGGTAAGTGAATTTCTTTTTACTTCCCCAAATTTCTCGTGCGCTCCATGAATTTTCATAAATGTCCCATTTGTTTTCTAAATTGCAAGCGTGTTAGAAAAAATTTATTGAAAAATATTATTAACACCCTATAGTTCGAATCAAATGTGTCTGATACAAGAGCTGGTGCAGTAAACAAAGTTGTCAATAATAATAACATAGTATATTAGAGTAGATTCAAACATTGGGAGATGTCTTTCTTTTATCAACGCTCCTTTTAGGGTGCAAATTATGTTCGCTTTCTAGGGTGCAAGGGGATCAATTTTAGAAAGTCACAAGACATATTTCAATAGTGTATTTTGCCAGTTTGAACGTCAAAAACTACTACTACCAAATTGAAGTAGCTATATTTGTTCCCGAGAGGTCACTTGATTGAGGATTTGTTCTTCAATCTAGAGGAACTCGGTTCGAGATCGACACCGAGAACGAGAAGAAAGAAAGATAAAGGCTCTGTTTGATAAAAATAGCGGTCAGCTGATAAGCTAGCTTATAGCTTATAGATTATAAGCTAAAAGCTATAAGCTACTTGAAATAGCATTTGAAAATAAGCTATAAGCTAGTAAAATAAGCTATAAGCTCATAGTAAAATGACCGTTACCAAACAGAGTTTTTAGCTTATAAGCTATAAACTAGTTTTTTGGCCTTTCCAAACAGAGTCAAAGACAGCTAGAGTTAAATAGAATATCATTAGCATTGTTTGACTAAAATAAGGATTACAACGAAAATATATAATAAACTCTTAAAAAATACTCTACGAATATAAACTAATCATAAAAAATAACTTAAGATATTCTAACATAGTGTATGAGATATTAAATATTGTGAGATATTTTCTTATATTCTAACAATATTTGAAAGTGGTACACAAAGTTATTGAAATTTTTCATAATAGTTTATCAGATAGTAAGACACATAACCAACACCATACAAAAATTACCATTAAAATTTGTCTGAATTGAGAATAGAAAATATAAAGACACACGTACAGAACAATAAAACTATGTTAGAAAACATATGGAAATAGATATTGCTTACCAAAAAAAAAAAAGGAAATAGATATTCTCTTTTGATTTTCGTACGTCCTTTATAAATAAAAGAATAAAAATCAACTCCAAAACTTTTTGTATGTTAGTACGTATATGTTCAGTCACCATGACATAATAGATATGCATTTTAATGAATTCCCCATAGGTGGAATACAAAGGCATAAAACAAAAAATGGGGTCAAACAAAAAGCCTTTGCATATATTCATCTTTGATAGTTTTTGTTCCAAGAAAACATTAGAACCCTCTTGAACGATTGGTGCTTGAAAAAAAAAAAATCACAAATGGATTCAGAGTTTCTGATACCAACATATATTTGATCTAGATATTTTTCTTAACAAATTTATCAACTTGTTCACAGCCTCAAGTATAAATGCCACCTATTTTTCTTTGTTTGGATATATGATGAATTTTTTAGAAAAATAATATATAAATTAATATTTTTTAACTTTCTTAAAAAAATGTATCATAATTAATATATAAGAGAGTGGGAAATTAAACTATATAATAATATAGAATTAATATTTCTTTCACTTACAAAAATTTAATCAAGTCATTGAACTCAAGTGGTTAATAAACTTCACTAAAGAACAGATCGTTTTCATGATCATAGCTCAGGTGGCATGTACATTACATGTAATATGTAGGGACCAGTGTTCGAATCCTGGTACTCCCACTATTTCACATTAAAAATGTGAAATTTTATACACTAGGCTACTGGACCCAAAAATAAGAATTGATCGTTCAAGAGAACCCAAGTTCGATTCCTGTGTGAAACGAGTTCTTGGTCAGACTTTACTTACCTCACAGTCGAATTCTAGATTACTGAATCCCTTCATCCGGAAACAAGAGGATTAATGCAAAAAAAATGAAATTAGAAATAATTCATTTATATTTATATTAAAAACTTTCATCCAAACACACCTTAGAGACAAGAGAGGATTCTTCATGCACTTGTGTACTTTAATTTGTACGTTATCTAATCAGAATCAAAGCTATCTAGTACTAGTACCATATGCATCATATCTTGGGTCTCACTCTCATAAGACAAATTCGTTGTGTACAACTTAAGCCATTTGAGAGAAGAAAACGAGATTCTAGATATGAGAAAGCTATAGCACACATTGGTTGGGCTCAATGCAAAGTTACTTCAACGGCTAATCTTAATTGGGCTGTAATGATGTATTTTTGTATATCTCTTAGAGTAAGTTATTAAATTCATATGGAGGAAAAAAAAGTTACTTGAATATATTTAGTATGATGATGTATTTTTTTTTTTTTTTGGTTTAGAAGATGATCGAATGCACGACCTCATGCATACTATCAAATATTTTACCATTAAATCAAACATAGTGATTTTTAGTGTGATAATGTATTTTGTGCGTAGCAATATTTTAATAACACTATAATCACTTCTTTTTATATTAGTCCTTAAAATATCACAAATATCTAAGTAGTAATTTTTTGTTGTTGTTAATATTTTGATTGTCAGAGAATGGGATCCTGGTAATAATTATTTTTAAAAGAAAATAATTTTAAGTTCTTCTAAATGATTTGTCTCTAAAGGACTTATTAATCATTTAAATTCAATCATTAGTTACATAAATAGTGAATTTTGTTAGATGCATCTGTAGTTTTTTTAATTACATTTTCTATAAAATATTTTTTTTACAGAAATTAAATCCTTTTAATTAACCTCAAACTTGAATAACAAACTATATATGCCTTACCATCCATATCTTATTATCATTGTGCTTGGTCAAAATTAGTGGTGTGTTAATATTCATATGGAATATATCTTTACATATGCTAAAAAAGACATATCTTCACTTAAAACTTAGTGCCCACAAACCGATTATGCAATAGCAAATTAGCCGTTAAGTTGGAGCATGTTTTTTTGATAGGAATGAATTGAACAGAATATGCATGCAATTTGTGGACACAACAAATGCATACTAAAATTCATTGCGTTGGTTTGCATGCCAAATCTATTTCTTCATTTTGGCATCAATTTAGAACATAATTTACAACGGTTGGTCTTGAATTGGTCACGTATGCCCAAAGTAATTCTTCATTGACCTTTCAAATAAGAGTATGTCTAGGAAAAATAACGGATAATGAATAAGCTAAGCTAACCGAAGGCTGATGATGATTGACGAGTTATAGATTATAATTGATATCAACTAATTAAATGATTGGTAAAATTAAGGGTTTAACTAATTGATAAATGTAAAATTAATTGACATAAAAAAAGTATTTTTAAATTAAATAAAATTTCTATTAATTAATATTTGAAATATTAAAAATTTAGTAATTTAAATTTGTTAATTTAATATATTTTTTGTGTTTATTATAAAATTAATTTTGTTCTTTAAAATCTTATTTTAAATTTGTTTTCATCGATTCAATTGTTTATACTTCAACTAATTGTAACAATATATATTCACTATATATAGGTTCCCTAAAAACAAATGTAAATTCTTTAATTGTAAAATTTAGCGCAAGCATATAACAATCATACTCGTGTGATGTGACCAAACATAATACTCTTATTTATTTATTTTTGACGATAAACATAATACTCATATAAAAGGTTATACATACGTTTTCACGTAAAACCAACTAAATTGATAGATGTCAAAGATATTGATTTATATGGACTTGATTTTAAATTTGAATTTTTTTATTTTTCTACATTTTAAAATGTATAAGTCTAGCCACGAAACTTACTTAAACCAAAAAAAATTAAACTTCACTATTTGATTTTTTTTTTGTGAAACCTCATTAATACCATTTATCAAAATATTCACATAAATATTTAATTAATTTTAAAAATCTGATTAAACAATTTTACAGTTGATACATTTACATTAAATTTGCATAGTATTCTCTAACTTTAGAGGCAGAAGTATAAAATACTATATGTGTGTTACTTTTAAATTGGACCACATACTAACAAGTGTGTGCGTATTCTATGCGTAAGTCTTTTATTCGATGGACCACTAACTAACATAAACTTTACAAGAAAGTTCCTAAGATATGTATGTAGCAAGTCTTGGATAAAAAGAAAAAGCTCTCACAAAGCTTACATTGACATCATATTCAAATAAAAGTGGCCATGGTGAGAAGTTAATTAAAAATTTACTACTAGCTAGGTTTAATTACACTTTTTAATTCATCTAGTTTTTGAGCTATGTGCAATTTTAATTTATCTAAAGCCTAATCAAATATGCGTAAAAAAAAAAAACCCAACCGATCAAATACGAATAGAATAAAAATCTGCATTTTAGGTATGAGTATGAGTTATTATCGAAAAAAATGAACGGATATAAGTGCGGGTACCTTAGTAACCACTCCACTCCGTATCCATATAATATATATATTCATACCCTACCAATTGTCATCCAAACGCATGAGTCGACTATTGGTTTAACACCACCAATAATGAATTTTCACATTTTCAATAACTTGCATTATGGATGATAAGAGAATCCGGCCATATGTTTGTTTGAATATCGGCTTTTGAATTCTAGCGTCCCAATGCAAGCTTCCAGCCTTGGTTCAATGGTAAATTCGTGTGTGAGATCTTTGTATTGAAAGTCTTCATGTTAGTTGAGAGGTGTATTATGTTGGTTGTAACGACGGTCTAAGCATAGGATGTAGGAGATTTTGTTGGGTTCAACTTTCAAGTGTTTGTGGCGCTGGTCTTACATTTAACATAAATGGACTAAATGTTGCATCAACTATACATGGGTTAAATGTTTGTCATACTAAACTTTATCTATATATCGAATAATTTAAGAAAATTTTGAGTGGAAATATGATGCCTTAATCTCGGATAGTCTCCTAGACTCCCGAACAATATTTTGTTGCAAAAATATATTATCCTTTGAATTTTCATTTATTTAAATTAAAACAACCTTTTTGTAATTGCTAAAGTTACACTTACCATATAAATAGCTAACATACGATAAGTGTCATAAATCATCTAAACTTCAAACTATAGCTATATAAATTTTGAAATGATTCGTCAAAAAAAAAAAAAAAAAATTGAAATGAAACAAGGACCATGAAGTAGAAAAGCTTAGATAAGTAAAAGATTCATGAGTCACACACACTACCCAAATATTCCTCTAACTTTAACTTCCAAATATCATACACACGATTCTTTCTTGTCCACTTTAATTCATGCTCACATTTGGCAACCGTCAAGATATAGGTGAAAAGGATGAATGAATAAGTTTAATTTGTGGAAAGGAGTATTATACAAGCAACTCTTTTTTTTGCTGCATAAACTTTTTAGTAACAACTTTATAACTTTTTTTTTTAATATTCAAATAATAATAACTTTGTAACTAATATATGCTTTGGACTTTGGAGATGAGTCTAGCCGTTTAGATGATTATCATATTAATTCTTTTTAGAGAACAAACAAGTGCTTTGATATTTTTCAACCTCACCATCACTACCACCATGTGTATGTGATTCTCATCAACCATTTACAACAACTGGCTATAGCCTAGCTAGTTATATGCATGCACATTTTTCTCTCTTTATTCCCTTTGAGATGATTAATTAGTTATTATAGTGAATGAATTATGGCAAGCAATAACAAAACCAATTTGGGTGCGTTAAGCATTTTACAAAATGACCTTAATACTTTTTTCTTTCGTCCAACCGACAATGTTGATATTATTAAGTTAAATGTTTTTATCTAAATTCGAATTCATAATCTCACAATTGTGTGTGCCAGTTTTTTATGGTGTTTGTTACTTCCTATGGATAAAAGAATTACATGTTTTTGTTGCAATATTTTTTAAATATGTTATTTGCAGTCTTTATATCTTTTAAAATGTATCGTTTGTGATTCTTGTGGTTGAGATCAAAGGGGAGACTAAAACCAAATTTTATAAATTTCCAAAAATATATTTTTAAAGTTTATGGAACAAAAAATCTTCATTTTTTAAAGAAGACTGAAACCAAATTTTAATGTTTAAGAATAAAGTAAATATTTTTCTTTTTAATCAAGTATTCTATCAACTAAACTCATGTACATATTGAGAAGTGAAAAATTTAGAATTCCAACTTTAACTTTTCCAACAACATTTTCGATAGTTACCAACAAAACTACATTTAAAGAACGAAAAAGGTAAATATTTAATTCAATTCAAAATGGCATATATACTTCAACAAATGCCAAAAATATGGATAACATTACCATTCTCATTAATTAGCATGCTCTAGTACAAAATTTGGGACAACATAGCTTCCCATAGACTCTATGTTCTTAGCTTTTTTATTGAAAAATAGCGTGGCAACATAATAGATCATGCATGTTTGTGGAAATAGAAAATGACCACACACGAAAACGATAGTTTCGCTCATATTATTCATGCTAAGTTTTTAATTGCTTGTTCTTAAAATTAGGAAATGAGCTTAAATAATTTAAATTGAATGATAGTAATTTTTATTTTAAAGGAATACAAAGTTAACTTGTTATGATAATATTAGAATCAAATGACGTGCTCAAGGAGATAGAAACATGCAATTCTTTGGATTTGGATTCTCTAAAGTTGTTCTTCCTAAATTCACCTATGTACATTCAAGCATAAAGTAACTAGGAAAGAGAAAATATTGCATTTCCAAGTGCATTTATGTTTACTGTAAATACAATAATACCCTTAAATTTTGTCTAAATATAGTAAATGTAGGAAAATGTGACTTTAGGGAATCTAAATCCCAATTCTTTCACTGAACCGTAAAAGTTAGGGATTAGGAATCACTGCAGTTGAAATTTCGTGCGGTTCTCAATGTAATGTACAATTATTGCAAAATTGGTCTATTTTATTTTATTTTTAAAAAAATTGTGTTTTCTCTCTTGTCCAAATAAACACTCTTCTCTCACAAATGCACATAAATGCACGGATTTCAACTTTAGGAAAGCCAATTCCAAAAATTAGGCATGTCACTAAGATCGTATCGTCTCTTATTGAGTCTGTTGAGATTGAAAACCAATTTGTTACTCATTTCAGTTGATTATCACTTCATCTAAGACAACAAAATAATAAGAATTGTGCACAAACTATTTTTACCGATTTCAATTCACACACTAATGTGCTCAATGTTCTAACACAAACAATGAACAAGGATGTGATCTCCAATATTTTGGATGACCAAATGAATGTTATGCATGCTTACTAGTATTTGCCATGAGTAGTGAGTGTTCCTAGTCCTGATGATTTTGGAGACTATGAAGTGACTACATTTGTGGTCTCTTTTCTTTATTAATGGTTGCATTCTTAATTCTTAATTGGAATGGTAATATTATGGTGCTAATTCCTAAATGCCTTGAGACCCGTCTTGTTGAGATTTATAATTAATAAATCAATCACCATTTTAATCTCTCCTTTGTTAAAAATTGTAACTCCAAACCATATTAATCTTTCCATTGTTCGAATTGTAATTAACTGCTAACTTGTTCATTGAATTTTTTTTTAAATCGAATATCTTTTGCGTAAAACTACATAAATTAATCTCTCAAATCGTATAGGACCAAAATAACAAAAAGAGACTAATTATTGTCTCATACAAATACTCTTGAATATTATTCATTTTATTGTTCATTTCCCTATAGTTTACAAATGAAAACTTAACAATGAAGTCAAAATCAAGAAGCAACAACCGGTAAAAAAGCTCAATAACTATCATAACAAAAAAAGAACAAATTATAACAACTGAAATATATATTAATCATATGGTAGCAAACTTTAGTTGATAATGATAATAATAATAACTAGAGCTGCGGGCTACATGTTCATTACCCTTGCAACCACTTCAGCCCTACACACTTTTGAGTAAAAAAAAAAAAACACAAAGAAATGGGTCTCTTATGCTGGGTAATTAATATACCAGCATCACCCATCACATTACACTTTAGAGTAACACTTTCACATTTAATATTTTAATACAAACACCCCCTCCCCCATTCATATATATATTAATTAATTAACTACTACTAATAATAATATTATTAAATAAACTTACTTTCACTTTCACCTTTACTTTTCCTAAAACTACCCAACTTTTCTTTTTAAACCCTCTACTACTACTACTATACCCCCCTCAACTTCAAAATTTTCCCGGGAAAATAAAGGAAAATTTGAAGGAGGGAAACTTAAAAACAAAAAAGTCAAAAATATAGTAGAGTATTGATTTTTGCTTTTTTTTTTTTGTTTTTCCTTCTTTTCAGACACGGAAATTCTTCCCAGTGAAGGTTTGTCCAAACTGCCAATTAGGTGGTGCCACATTCATTGACGTTGATGTACGTCGGTCACTGCCGGTAACCCTAAAAGATAGAGCCTGACCCACAAAAACTGCATTAGATTGCCAATTTTGCCCCCAGTTACGGCTCATTGGCATCCATGCAGTTTTGGTTCCTTTAACACTCACGCGCACGATATCCCCTGCACCCGCGACGTTGGTGACTAAAACCAAGTTGAAGTAACGGAAACCGTTGATTGTGAATCTGATGCCTCCTGTCTTTCTGCATGGTACCCTGCAAATTCAATCAAATAAAATGTTTTAAAAAATGTTGAATTTAATAATTTCAATTTTATTTTATTTTTTCTTGATGTTTTAGTCGGTTAATTCAATAAAAAAAATGTGAATTATTTTATTCCAATGAAAGGTGTCAAGTTAAAATTTGAGTCAGTTTAAAACCAAGTCATAAATACTGATATGACGTGCCATACTGTCCAAATAATGTATAAAAATATTTTCTAAAAAATTCAAAATAAAATGTCAATAAAAAATCTAATTAGTTAAATAAATAAAAAACAACAAGATTGATCACTGTGACTATTAAAAATAGTAATGAATATTTGACTAATGTGAAGTGAGGTACTTGTAATTATTTTTTGTTGTTACAAAGCCCCAAAAAATGAACCTTTTTCTAAGGATGTGTGACCTAACATCAGCATGGAACTGTAAAAGATGTTTTTTCTGACTTTAATTCCAGATTTTGGGGAAATTAAATTTTTTGTATATGGTATGCTATAATTACTAGTATACCCTCAAAAGTATAAAAGAATTTCTAAAAAGTGTTAGAATGACTACAATACCCTAAAAGAACTATTGTTACTAAATTTGAGGTTATTATAGTCATTTGGCACTGACCACCGAAACTAAAGCATATGTACCAAAACACCGAAAGAATACAAAAGTGATAAAGAGCACAAAAGCCTTAAATGAATTTGGTAACACATTAATTTCACACATATGGATCAAATTAAAATAGACTTTCACTAAATTAGCCTATGTCTATAAATGAAATATGCATATAATTGCAGGATTAGTAATCTTAATGGTTTCTTATGACAATTTTACTACAAAACAAAATTATGAAAATATTCATTACTTAACATGGCTAGAAGGAAAAATGGATCTTGATTCCTATCTGTGTGTATGAAATCAATAATATACTTGAATATGTGGGGGAGGTACCATAAGTATGCAAGCTCATAATTTCAGAAAATTCCAAAATAAAAATTACTTGTAATTTATTACAAGCCATTTGGTCATTCATTGATAAAATGTAAAACTAGTAGTGCATTTAATAGAATTACTTAATAACTTTTTAATGTATATAAATGTGTCAAACTTTAATTTATACATACATGAAAAAATAATAAATATATGACAAATGCTTACATGTGCATTCAACTTGTATTTAGATATATTAACATATTTTTGTCATTAGGACACATCAAAAAATGCAGAACATATTAAAAAAGATAAATGTAAAAAAAAATCTAAAAATTTGTATATTCAATTTTTTAAATATTAATTATTTAAAAAAAATAAGTAAATGAATAATATTTTGTATTAGTAAATATAAAATTTATAAATTTAGACAGACAACACTATTAAGGAAGAAAAAAAAAACCTCAATTCTTTCACATGTTTTTCTCTTATTTTCTGCACTACCAAACAACAAAAAACTCAAAAAGATGAAAACTTGAAACAAACCCATTAAAGTAAAACCAAAAACAAACAAAGGGTAACTTTAACTCACCGGCGGTAAGCGACGGGGACGATTCCGGCACGGTATTGAGCAATCTTAAGAAACATAGGCATAGCAAGATCAAAATGTTCTCTAGGTGGATTACACCAACCACCATTGTCACTAGGTTCAGCAAAATTTGGAGGACAAAAGTTTGTAGCAGTTATTAAGATTGATGGGTTTCCTGGGTTACACCAACGTGGATCTTGGTCACATTTAAGCTCAAAACATGCACCACAACTTAAGCCATTGTTGAATAGTGCTGTACTTAGTGCTGCTGTGTTTACTCCATAACCTTGACTGTATAAGTTTCCATATCCACAAGCACCGCCTGAAAAAAAAAATACCCAAAAAAAAATTATTATTAAAGTCAGGTTTTTTAATTGTTAAATCATAAATATGTTCATTTTTAAATATTTTAGAATTTTTTTATAAATATAAAAAAATAAAAAAGTTGAGTTTTTTTTTTGTTGTTGCAATGAATTGGGTTGAAATTGTTTAGATTTTAGAGATGAATGGAGAAATTTGAAGGAAAGATTGGAACTTTATGTTATGGAAATGGGTTTTGAGTATAAGGGTAGAATAAAAGAGGAAACTTGGTTAGGTACTAGAAATGGGTTTGGTGGTTATGAAACAAAACAACATTTTAATGGGAAAATGTAAAAGAAAATAAGGTTAGGTTTAGAATGTTTCAAAAATTGTTGCATGTGAGTGAATTTGATAATGCAAAATGATGAGTGAAATGATAAATTTAAGGAAAAGGGGTAGTAGAAAACAGGGGAAAACAGAGTTTAAGGTTGTTTTTTTTTTGTTGTTACCCATTGTTCCTGAGGCATCACTGCCACCATAGAAAGTAGCATGAGCACTTTGCCAAGGACCACCATTATAAACACCAGGGATTCGAGCAGTGGTTGCAGCAAAAAGAGAGGCTAATGATGCAATGGTGAGGAGAAGAATCCCAGCCATTGCAAGAGAGAGAGAGACAGAGTGGGGAGAGAGAGGGAGGTATTATGTGTGAGTAGGTTGGTTGTGTTGTTGATTTGGGAGTGAGTGGAAAGTGAGAAGGTTAGGGGGTACTTATGGAGGAAGGAATTAGGTAATGGACCTGCAGATGCAGTAGTTTTTTTGAAGTTATTATTACTATCTAATTAATGGGCCTTCTATTTACCAAACACAAAAAAGGCCTTGTTTGCTTTTCTCTTTCCATGTGATCCTTATTCTTTATTTCTTTTCATTTTTAATTTTTTTTTGTAATAAATGTGATTTTATTTTTGACAAAACGGACAATATCTCGATTACACTAGCCCCAAACGGACAAAATTGGAAGGACTCACATGTGCCCCAAAATGGATAATATCTCGAAACATAGTGTGGTACACTGTGGGTGGAACAAAAACATTGGCGCTAGAAGGAGAGGGCAAATGTTGCATGCCCTATGCTAGCTAATATGTTGGTCGGTTTCTAATCATGTATAGCCTTTGTTATATTTGGGCTTAAAGATAGTTTAGTATGTTATGTTTACTATATATACCGTAAGAATAACTCTTGTATTGATAATCTTTACTCACTCTAATGAAAACACTAGCCTCCTTTGTATTTCTCCTTTCTTTTTGGTTGATTGTGTTGTTGACATGATATCAGAGTCGGGTTAAATACTGCAATATAGAAATTTGAATCAGAACCACGCTAGGCAGGAGGGTGAGTGTTGAATATGTAGTTGTGATGCTGGAGTTTGTTTGAAGTCTCACAATGCTTAGGTTCCCAGACTGTTAAATGTACAAATATGTGAGGACAATCTCACCTTGTGAGCTAGCTGTTACGGTTGAGATCCAAACATATTTAACACCCTCTAGCCTCTTAGCTTTGACTAGGGGCAATTGTTCCGGTACACCTAAAAAGTCTCATATCGTTTGGGAATCGAGACCAAGGGTAATTTTAACCTACCGAGACACCTTTTACAAGGGACAAAACTGTGGGGCTCATATGCGACGCAAAACGGACAATACCTCAGAACGTGTTGTAGCACACTTGAAGGTGGAACGAAACACATTTATACAATACAAATTTATTTTAGTAAAATTTACTAAGTGCGACACACGAAAAAGCGAGAGGTTATCCTTAGGAGTGAAATGTCAACAAATACCCTCTGAAATTTCAAAATTTGTCAAATACCCCCCTGAAATTTGTAAATAGGCAAATATCCCCCAGAAATTGCATATGCTCCGTTTACTCCGTCTATTATGATGACGTGACAGTTAACAACAAACATGACACCTGCCAACGTGGTGCCACGTCACAGGAATAATTGATTATGATACACGTCACAGGGGATAATTGACTAAAATTTGCAAAATCATGAGGCTAATTGCTCTAATTTCAGTCAATTAGCCCCCTGATTTTGCAAATTTTAGTCTATTATACTTCTGTGACGTATATCCTGATCAATTACTCCGCTCATGTGACGTGGCATGTATACAATTAACAATCACGTCATCAAAACAGACAGAGTATATGGAACAGAGGACAATTTGATTGACATTTTAAAATTTCAAGAGGGTATTTGGCTATTTCCAAATTTAATGAATTATTTGACAAATTTTAAATTTTCAGGAGGATATTTGACATTTTACTGTATCCTTGGACCATCTATAATGGTAAACACCTCATTGGGGAGGAAATCAAAGTACCCACATTTTTTAACATTAAAATATTATGATATTGAGTTATTGATATATCCTATAATTTATTAATAAATTTCATTAAGTAAATTTATTTTGCAGTACCTAAATTAAGAGAACTCCATTATAGATTGCTATTACATTAACACCTAATTAATGACATTAAAAAGTTTTTCACCAAAATAGGGTGTCTTTAAATAAGGAAACTACCTCAGAGTAGATGCACTAGTGAAAGAGAGATATACTTCATGCAATAAGTCTACGGACAATAGAATTGTGCATTAGCATTCAAGTCACAATTTATTCAAGTGGAATAATGCACAATCATCTATAATGTAGTACTCCATTAGTCTTTCATATAAGAACAAAAATTAATTTTTAAATTCATAAAATGAGTGTGATTTTTCATATATTTGTTTGGTTTTGTGTTATTTGTTGTCTTGTCCTTGTGCGGTGTATTCTCTTGTGTTGTTTATGTGCGGTGTATTTTATTTTTCCGTCTTTGTGCGGTGTTCATTTGTTTCAGGTTGAAGGATTATATCCGATCAAGTACAAATTCATCCAATGTCGACTTTTGTGTCATCAACGCTATTATACAGATCTGGAGGCATGGACATTCCAGACACTTCAATATAGTCATATTTGTAGGCTAATGTAATTTGCCGTTTTATGCTATTAACATGGATGTTGTGAGTTTGTTTGCAGATTCATCATTTTTTTTAGCGAATTTGAATTTGTATTACATCGATGTACTCTATCAATTTGAATGAATGAATATGTTTTATTTTTAGTCAAAAAAAAATTCATAACATGAATTATGTAGTTTAAAAAATAGAACAAATACATTAATTATTTCTTGAATTTAAAAAATAAATTTTTTCTTTTATATATATTAAAGACATAGTTCCGGAACCATTTGTCCTATAGCTCATTAACCACTTGAATTATTTTTTTGTGTATGCAATAATTTATATTTGATGGAAGATAAACCAAATCCTTCATTTTCGGGAGCTTTATGTTTGCAATAATTTAATTGGTGAATTTTTTTTTGTTTTGTTTTGCCTTTTCTTACAAGAAATGTTTTGGGGCCATCTATCTCATCTCCTATTATTAATGGAACATAAACTGATATGCATGTGCATGACACATGCTTCTTTCTATTGTTAATACTGTTTGAGGTCAGAATTATGAAGGCAAGTTGAAGATCAATTTAGGTAGAAGTAATGGCAAAAAGCACATGATACGTTGCATCCTTTAAAGATGATCTCATAAGCAAGCAAACAAACAAACAAATTGAAAGATGATAATATGGAAGAGGTCCCTCTCTATTGATTTCACGCTTATATCATGATTTGTGTTATCCACAATGGAAGCAAAGTTCACTCATATTTAGCTTCCTATCATAAATTATTTTAACATCAAATTATTTTATACAGTAAAAGTTATAAAATGATTGTTTTGATCTAAACGAAGTGAATGTCAACATGTTTAATTTGTGTATATATTAATTTACATTTCTCCATTTCGCATATATTAAAAAAATTGTTATTTTGTCCCGTGAACTTATGTCAATCGGTAGGACATTGCATTATAAATGGAGGGAACCGGAGTTCGAACTTCGGTCATCACATTTATGCATTTTATGAATGAAATTTCTAGGCTACTTGACCAAAAAAATAAAAAATTGTTATTTTTACTAAGTTACCTCATACAATACATTAAATTTGCACAGGAACTATGCAACCATATTAAAAAAGTAGAACAATTAATTAATGAAGGGAACTTTTGTTTTTTTTGTTACTTTTGCTTATACTTGAGGTCAAATTTTTTGTTGACTTTTGTTTATAAATAAGGCGGAGGTAGTACTCTTTTGATCTCAAATCTTTGATCCTTTTTAGTTTTATTCCAAAACAAAAGTATTTATTAAATATATTTTCTCTTTCTTAATAATGTAAGGGTAAAAAAACTGAAATTATCGGTCTTTATTATTTATAAGTCCACGTGCAAAACTTTAAAAGGACCAAAGGGAGTAACTATTTTGCATATGCATCCAATTAAGGTTGGTATTTTTGGATGGAGGGAGCATCTTAGAATTGATAGTTGAGTCTAACTCAACCTTACAAAAAAGATTTGTAAGGTCAGAATTGTCTCTACTTATAAATACATATTCAGACAATCTTGCAATTAATGTGAGACTTCTTAACAATTTTGTTATCAAGATTGTCAACACGTGTAGCACTAGCAATCAGGGGAGTTATTGGTAATCCATACGAACTTTCATGTGCTTTTTGTTTTAGAGAGGTTGAAGAGATTCATCATGTGTTGTTTAATTGATGTTTGTCACAACAAGTGTGGAGGAAAATTTACAATTGGATGCAAGTGGACAATATTGTTTTGAAAATACTTGTGGTCATTTCAATCAGTTTGACAATTTGGTGACCGGCAAGAATTAAAGGTCTCAAGGTGAGATATTTGATTTGATTTACTACAATTTGGTGTCTTTGGCGTCTCTAGAATAATATTATGTTTAGAGGTGATTTGTCAAATTTACTGTAATTGTTGATCAAATTATGTATATTTCATGATTTTGATTTTTTGTTAGAATCGGGACTAATACAACTTATGATTATGTTGATTGGTCTAATAATACTTTAGTTTGCTTACATAGCATCTAAATGTATTTGTCGATTGTAAATGTTGAGACTTAAGTACACCTTGTATTCCTATAATTCTATCTTGATTATAAAAATAAAAATAAAAAATTATTCTAAATATAAGTTTTAACTTAACTGGCAATGTTGATATATTATTAGATTTGACATATTCAGTAGGATTTGAATTCGAAACTTCACAATTGTGTATGTGAGTTTCGGTGACAATTGTCATTTTGTCTATAATTCCATAATTTTAAGATAGTTCCTAAAATATCCAATAAATATTTATTTAAAAAAATTACGTCATCATTATATAAAAGTTAATCTTTTTTCCTTTCAAAAAGAAAGTTCTTTTTTTTGGATAAAAATGAATATTTAAACATGCAAGTAACATTAAAAACAGTGGGCTCGTGTAATTCGTCCAAAAACAGAGTACAAGTAACATTAAAAACAGTGGGCTCATCGTAAAAAAACACAATGGCCTCTTCATTATGCCAATTCTTTTAAGTATTTTAATCCACATAATAATAGTTTTCTTATAAAAAAAATTAAAGAGTTTTTCTATTTGGTTAAAAAATTCCAGTACAAATAAATAACTTAAAAGATTTACTCCACGATAGTAAAGAGATTAGCTTTGAAATTGGATTTTCGGTTAAGTTTTGATAATGTCTTTGCGGTGAAAAAAAATAGGAATATATTTGTATCCTAAAGTCCAATATTTGTATTAACTATTACAGTCACGCGTCAAACACAATTGTGTTCGGCTTGACGTAACTACCTCAAGGAGTATGTGTTTTGTTTTGTTACAAGACTAATCAAAAACAAAAATAAAAAATAAAAAGGAGAAAATTGACAACAACAAAAAAGAAACTATTCTTTTTGGAAAAAGGTTTCATACGAGTCACTCTTGAGGAGGTCAAGAATGTCTTTCGAAGGTGAGATATGGAGTAAGAGATCTGCATCCGCAGAGGCTCCGAGCTTGGCTAAGAAATCAACACGTTGGTTTTTCTCTCTGAGAGTGTGACAAAGAGTAACATTGCTTTTAGAAATTAACTCCTTTATGTCTTGAATAAGCACATCATGAACATGGTAATTGATGATAGAACCTTTGAGAAGGTTAATGCAAAGTAAGGAGTCTGGGTAGCAAACTAGCTCTTCAATAGCCAAATCTTTAGCTAAAGTGAGGCCTTGGTAAATGACATACAATTCTGCAAGCATAATGTCGAATGTCTCTAATGAAACCAGGAAATAAATAAAAACCAGAGTTGTTTTTGATAAGTCCTTTGTATAATTAACATGTTCTAGCCGGGGAGCCTAAGCAACTACTGTCCACGTTGAGTATAACACAAGAAATTTTTTTACTGTTCCATTTGATGAGCCTATCAACTGAGCTACCAACAAAATTAGAGGAGAAGGACAATGTGAAAATGTCTACATGCTCTGGATATTGAAAAACAGTCGATTGAGGGACCAAAATTCATTATTAAAACACATCGAGGTACAATGTCTCCAAGTCCACCAGTCACCAGCCGAGAATTTTTAAGTTTGGGATCCTATGGAACCAACCTTGATCCACTCACGCGCATCCATTAACGAGAAGAAAGTAGGTTCATTGAATCCAATACAATGTCAGAGGAAGGAGTGTGTTAAGATTCCATTGATTGAGAGATGATCTAAAATAAATTATTATAACTTATAAGTGATGACCTTAAAGAACAAGAGCACCAAAAGATCACACAAGTGACTAATGCATATGAAGAAGAGTTAAATATAGTAAGAAGAGTTAAAAAAAAAAGGGAGGTTGAACATTTTGTAAGTGAGAAGACTCATAAACCTAATGTCATAAGGTTTTGGGTTAAGATGTAGCGTCCGACCCACTTGTGTGGTTGCTCTAAGCCCAATGTGAATGATCTCCTAGTTGCCCTCTCACAACCCAATAGTGGTATCATAGCTGATGGTTCGACAAAGTGGTCGACAACTCCTGGTATTGAAAGTCTTCCTGAGAAAAGTTATCAGGCGGCATGTCCCGTTGACTACAGCGGCAATGACGGTCCAAGTGTATAGATAAAAAAAGTTTTCGCTTGAGAGGAAGCATAAAAAATTGAATGACTCACACTTGAGGGGAGATATATTGTTGTGGCAAGTGAGGTGAGTTAAATCTCACATTCATTAGAAAAGTGGAGTTTGCGTATTTTATAAGTGAGATGATTTATATGCCTAACACCTTAAGATTTTGGATAAAAGTGTGGTGTCCAACTCACGACGATACAAATGTATGTGACTGAAAAACCTTCCGCTTGAGAGGGATCATACAAAATTAAACGACTCAAAAACTAAAGGGAGAGATTGTTGGGTGTGAGGTGAGTTAAAGTCTCACATTACTTTAAAAAGTAGAAGTTGAATGAACATTTTATAAATGATATGATCCTTAAATCTAATGTCCTAAGTTTTGGATGTCTGACCCACTTTTATTATGTCCAATATCCAACTTTTTTTTTTTTTTTTCTTTTTGACCAAAAAACATATTTTCTGTTAATTATTATTAAATGACGGCATATATATACTTCATAGTCATACTTATTAAAAAAGAGTACAAAAGACTTGTTTCTTCTTACCAACCTTTTGGTATTATTTACTTGGCAAATTTGAGAATCCAAGTAGGATTCATTCATTGATGAGTCTCACAATCACACCCACAACACATAACGGTGGCAGTTTTAACTCATTTGATCACACTTCTCATTAAATCTAAAAGGAGTTATGGGTGTAAAATGACACGTAAGCCATTCAAACTTGTAAAAAGACCAAGTCACCGACGAACCAAATCTAGCATATCTTCCACGTCAGCACGTGGTTCAACCACAAAGTCACCAACAATTGCATGCCAAGACATGTGAACGTGCCACCAAGATCGTGTTAAGCCCCATGTGATTCTCTATTAATTCTCTATTTCTTTTATATTGTTATTTTTATTTTCATCTAATTTCATTAATTTTCTCAATCTCTCTAACACCTTCCCCCATGACCAAAACTTTATTTTATTTGACTAACCTTATCTATACAATTATCTTATTCACATTTGCTCACTATTGCACACGTGATGTTGTTTTTTACTAACAAATTAAAATATTTTTATAATAATAAGTTGGACTCTATAAATTTTTATTTTAACTAGCGCTTTGAGGACTCTCTATAAGTATATCAAATAAAAAAAAATTATTCAAAAAGTTAAACACTATAATTTTTAATGTGTTTGTTTTCCAAATTTTCATTAAAATTCTAAAAATATACTATTTAAGATCTTAAAGAATGTTCCGGAAACACTCGTTAACATTTACTTAAAAAATATATATAGGTAGTAGGGTTCTTCAAGGACTGACGTAGGCTATGTTTAGTAATTGCAGCTATAATATCTCTTATATCTTTTATAAGAAATGGTAGACATATTATACTTATTAAATAATCGATGTATGTGATTTTTTATATTAAAAACTAAATACATCAGTTATTTCGAGGGGGAGTCGTTTATTGAACTAACATTTAAGTTTGTTTTTTTTTATTTTACAAAAATACATGTTTTGGTAAGAAGTTTTTTTTTACTAGCTTATAGTTTTTTTAGATGTTATTAAGTAGCATTTGAGGACTTATTACTTTTTATATTTTCTTCCATTTTTATCCTTACAACTCTCCATTGAATCAAACTATGACTACCTATTCACTCAAGTAAATAAGTTTTTTTTTTAATAAGTATGTACTTTTATGTAATTTTGTATGATTTATATCAGCTAAGTTTACACTTTAATTTCAATAAATGTAGCTTTTCAACTATAAACCATCAACTATCAGTTATCAGCTATAACCTAGCTTTTCAACAATTAGCTAACTTTTCAACTATCAACTAACTTATAGCTTAATTTTACCAAACAAAACATAGTGTCATCAGGTATATGAGGTAGTATTTATGGATCTCATATCCCTAATGATTCCTCTACTGTCGGAAGATCCGTCGAGGCCATATGTGGCTGTAGACCTCCCCCGTGCAAAAAATGATGTCTGATAGCTTGCGTCTTTACTATTGAAGAGTGGGGATTTACTGGAGAGTTCTCTTGCCCGAACGGTTATGCATAATATTATCTACATGATTGTCGTGTGTATTGTTCATTATCGAAGGAGGGGAGCGTCTACTCAGATTTTTATTTATGTTTGGATAATTTGATATATAATTTTAATGTTTGAATATTTTGGATAATTTTATGGTTGATTATGGGTTTATTTTTGGTTTAAATGTACCGATAATTATGCGTGTTAAGAAAATGTATGGATAGTTATGTGCACTGATGAAATATATAGAAAACAGGCTCAATTAATTGTTGAAATATAATTGATGCGTTTTGGAAATGCATTATTCGCTATTTAGGTACGAAAAAGTTTCGCTACTTAAGTAGTGAGCCAAACTAGTACAAGTATGATCCAGAGTTTGTGGTCCAAAATGCACCGATAATTTATGTGGTCTAAAATGCACCAAAACCTGTATAAATAGGAGTGTTTGTTCTGTTTTCATACACGACAAAAAAAATAGATATTTACCTAGTGGAAAGAAACACTCACCTAGTTGTTGTCTACGACAACAATGCAAAACCAAATTTGTTTAAGAACAACGTCAATGTTATGTTGCGCGATATGTAGCACCAATTGGACCAACACACAGTCGTCTCAACTACTGTCGTGGAAAGAAACACTCACCTAGTTGTTTAGTATTGACGTTTGTCGGTTGGCTCAGACGAACGTGTGAGGTTCACCATAATGAAACTTCAAAACGACGGTGATGTGAGAACGATGTTCTTTATTTTCTTTCAGTACAATACAAATGGACCAATCAAGTCCGACACAACGTTGGTGAGATTTTCGAGATATCACTTCTAACTTGATTCGTTCGAGCACCTTTGATGAAATTGTGGCGTGCATGGATGAACCCAATGCCAATGAATATGAAGTAGTTAATTTATCTAATCCTTAGTCTCGTTTGTGTTAAATTTATTTCATCCCAATGTAACATGTTGTTTTTATCGAAGAGTTCTTTATCGTATTTTTTACTAGTTTTAAGTTTTGTTCAGGTATTGTTCGCTAGTTAAGTAGATAACTGTCAAATAACCGATTATCCCAAAAGCTTAAGCTGTTAGGAAAGGCTACATCAATGGTTTTATATTATTTCTAACAATAACAATTCACAGGGTGTCCACAACTTAACTGGCGAACCACTCTGTGATAGAAAAGAACTCAATTTGCTAGAAAAGTTGTGAACAATAATTTCGTAGTTTTTCTTAATTTTACGACGTCTATTACTTAAATAACGGAAGAATAAAAATAAAAATGAGCTGAAGTAGGATTGGTTTGTGATTCCAAAAGAAATTTTATCATTAATAATATGTTATAATTTATTGAAATGTTTATGGGAGTTGATCAATTGTGCGTCCGAATTGTGATACTCGATCTGCCCATTTTATGTTGTTGAGTAAGACAACATCAATGATGGAGTGGTTAATTGAGTGATCAACATATTATATGATCACATTAGTTAGTTTTGCCGTTGTGTTCACTAAATTTGTTTTATTAGAATTGTTAAACAGATCGAGTAAATTTTAATTTGATCAAGTTTACTCCTAAAACAACTCTATTCATAATTACTCATGGACATTAATTTTATCGTTCTTCATGTATATAATATTGTTTAGATAGAGTTAACCAATTGCGATTTGCGAGTGATGTTGTTGTTGTTTTTTATTTATTTATTTTTTTAATTAAAAGAATTGGATATATATTGTCTATGCGCAAATGTAAAAAGGAGAGATTTACTCTACTCCTACTTTAACAGTACTTATCCATCGATCAATAAAAATAAACCTATGTGGATTTGTATGTAACAAACTTTTGAATTTGCATACGTAGATTTATATTCAACCAATGAGAACAACTAACTTGTAACAAATTTTTGAATTTACATAAGCGGATTTGCATATGATTTGTTCTCATTGGTTGATGGATAAATATTTTTAAATTATGAAGGGATAGATTAGAAAAACCCTGTAGAACTTTAACACTACTGCATACCTAAATTCAGAATCAAACCAATAATTTTGATTAAGTTAAGAGGGACATGCGTCATCTCATCTAAATCTATTATTTAATTGAGTGATATTAGTTTACTTAATGGGGATACATACATAAACCAGTTGGTTAACTGAAATACAAGTTAAACATGCATGGGCCACAAATTAAAAGTCAAACATAAGCAGTTGACAAATTAAAAAACATATACTAAAATATACATTGAAATCTTACTCAAGAAATATTGCATGGAAATCAACTGAAAGTCAACAGTGGAAGCCAGCCAACTGCATGTTAAGTTAGTATGTTGTATTCATTCTATATGATATTAAACCACCGACTGTGTTAGTCTCTATAATGATGATTACTTGTAAACATAGACATCTCTTCTTCTAATGATGTGGTACGGAAAAGTGTTGAACTGTAAGGTACCGTCCTTTTCTTGGAGAACAATTAAATGTACACCACCTTTCTCTATTATGATCAATTAAGTAAGGGTCTCCCTAACGAATACCCCGGAGGCACTCGTTAACATTTCACATTAAATAAATAAATAAACTTTTCCCTCTTGCTTAATCAAAATTGCGAAAGTAATTAATTAAACCTTCGTTAACTTGTAAAACATGTACTAACATGACATCTAAAAAATGTTTTTGGGCCTTTTAACTAGTTAGACTAAACGTACTGATGATTTCAACAAATTTCAAGAAATGAACGTATAATTAATAATATTTTATTATTTGTAATTTTACAAAAATTAAAAGCATTTATTAAATAATTTTTTTTCTTTTTTAATAAATTAAAGATAAAAATGATCAAAGATTTGAGACTGAGGGAGTATCAAACTATCAAGGTTATAAACCAACACATTAAACTCAAGGAATAATTTTGAACTAGACTTCCTTGAGAACTAGAGGGTTAACACAAAAAAAAATTAAAACTAGCTCACTTTCTTATAACTCGTGTTCGAAAACTGGATTACTGGACCCCTTTCTTGAGAATTAGAGGGTTAATAAAAAAAATCAACACTAACTTTTTTTTGGTTTGAAAACTCTGTATCCGGCCCCAGGACCGACTAATCTGAGGAGGCCAATCCCACTGTCCACTAGTGGGGACTCCCTTTTAAAGCCAAAGTTTTTTACTTTGTATGGACTAGCCCACTGAAATTGGCACCGAGGGTAGGGCTGGAAATGAGTCGAGTTGAGTCGAACTCACTTAAGCCCAACTCATCTTGTTTATTTAACGAGCTTAATTTTCAACTCAAGTTCGGCTCATTTGGTTCATGAACCAAGTTCAACGAGTTAATTATCAAATCGAGTCTCGAAGTATTTTCGAGTTGGTTCGGTTCATTGTTAGCCCTAGTATAAACTTACTATCATATATGAAATAGTGACTTGATACTTATATCAACCATGCTATAACCAATGCTTTTATTTTGTATGATAAAGTTGTAGTGTTATATTGTGTTTCATCTAGATAATATTGAAATGTGAATTTGAATTTCAATATTCAAATATTGACTGAAAATACGAACAAATAATCGAAATATAATTTGTGCATTTTATATTTCAATTATCAATTTATTTTATGTATTTTTTCCTATGAACTGTTTCCTTCCATGATTTATGTCATTTATCTTTTTTAGGTAGACAACTTTGCTACCCTCATTCTTTTATATATATATATATATATATATATATATATATATATATATATATATATATAATTGAGCTAGTTCATGAACCAAACGAATCGAGCTATATATAGTTTGTGTTCGGCTCATTTATTTAACGGACTTAATTTTTAACTCAAGTTCAACTCATTTGGTTCACGAATCAAGTTCACGAGTTAATTATCGAATCGAACTTCGAACTATTCACGAGTTGACTCGGGTCATTGCCAGCCTACCATGGGAAATCGAGTTTGAGACCTTGAGAGGAGCACACTCCAAGGTCCCAATTTGGTTAAATCAACACTATAACTTAATGTTTCTTTTATGCATTTTTCATTTTTAATTAGTTAAATAGATGGATTTCATAATATAAATTTAGTTAGACTTATATGAATTTTAATTTTTTAATATATAGAATAGAGCATGTCATGTATATTAACAAAGTTGAGTTTAATAGAAGAAACTATATTTCAATACACTATGGTAAATTAAAGTTCAAAACTCAATTGAAAGCGTTCACATTTTGTTCACGACAATGTCTATAATAGAAAGAATCTTTAACAAAAAAAATGTCGTTTATTTGTAAGTTAAGCCAGATTATATCTTTTGAGTACAACTAAATTTTATAAGCCAGATTATTAATGTGTAGAATTGTTTTTCAAGCAAAACCTTCCATGTTAAATAATTATAGATTTAAATAAGGTTCCGTATACTATACATTCACCAATTACTAATCAATTGTAATAATAAATTATAGAAGAACTCATGATTGAGTGTTATGGTGGAGTCCAATATAACTTTTTTTATTATATTTTCTATTCTTCAAGCTATTCACATAATCCCCATGTGATGTGGTTTTGCATCTCAAAAAACAGTGTTTGGAAGCTAGCCTAGTAGTACACACTCGAAAGTCAAATCTTAAATTAATCACCAACTAATGATATAATTAGACTACGAACCTGTTTTACTTTTGGTTTAAGATAATGTTTGTACCATGTTTTCACACATAATTTTATAATAATGTAATAATACGCGACTTATAAAAATTACTAGTTTTTTTTTTTTTTGACTAAAACAATTACATTCTTGTTATTTCTTTTACTATTTTATTTTCACATATCATTGAATGACAATTTTGTAAAATCATTCAAATTTTTCTTTCATGTCCAAAATTGCACATAGTAATAATTATTTAGTTGTGGATTTAGATAACGGTCTTAATTTTGTAAGCGGTTAGAGTCTTCACATTATATTTTTGTATTGTGATTTTAAGCTTATTTTGATTCTTCAACTCTGTTATTTACTAACAGGGACCCTGAATGATCTTCCACATTGGGCCAAGACCGTACAATTGAGTTTTAACACCACAATTTTAACCAAAATTTTAATTCATTAAGTTTATAGATTATCTTTCTTATGAAGTATCAAACCTTAACTTTTATTTCCAATATTGAACTTCACTTATCTCACATGTGTCACAATCACAACAACAATTAATGATCAATCTTAACTCACAATATTTGAATTGTTAGGCCGAGTATTTTTTGTGGTTACTCACATTTCGAGTTTGAGAACAATGATCTATAGACAAAAAAAAAAAATTATATGAAAAGACTAATATAATCGCAAATTACAAATAATAATTATTTATGAACTTCAAAATACAATAAAAAAGTACTTATAAGTTATATATGAACTGCAAGAAGAAAAGAAATATGAAATAAATGAAGTAAGATCAACCAAATCCGGCATGAAAAAGACATGAAATATGAAAACATAGAATCATGTGGGGAGCCCTCATGGAAGGGGGGACAAGAGCCTCAAATTGAGACTTAGAAATTTGCATGGTTATTTGTTCATTTTCTCCTATGGAATGAATACATTGAGGACAATCTGATGTAGGAAGGCTCGCCGCGCCGGATTGAAGAGAAAGTGGCGCGTAAACGGAATAGTACATATTTAGTTTTAGTATATTTTAGATTGATTTATTATTTTTATATTCTACCTAGATTTATTGTATTTTTATGTTTCCTACTATTTAAAGTAAACTATTGTAGCCTTGAGAGGCAACCTTTTGATTTAATAAAATATAGAGTTTTTCTCAAGTTTGGTGGATTCCAAATTATTCTTTCTGGTGAATTCCTGAAATCTGGTGGATTCCAGAAACCCTTTTATCAGGTTTGTCGCTTGCAAACCTGTGTTTTATTATAGGATTAGCGGTTGCTATTCCTTCCCGCTTCCGTACTGCGTCAGTTGGCATCAGAGCAGGTTTTCCCTGTTCTTTCGTGAATTGAACAACCATGGGAGATCAACCAATAACCAGGGCAGACCTTAAGGGTACTGCAGCTTTTACCATGGCCCTAACTGTTTTGAATGTACAAATAGCGGCGTTAGCAATTCAGTTGAACAACAACAACATCAACGCCAACAACAACAACAACAACAATCACAACAGAAACAGTCCGAACAAGGGAGGAGAACCAATTCCGGTTATTAGGGTTCATAATAACAATCATATTATTGATACAATTACGTACAGAAAATCATGACATACTCATGAATCTGATTTGGAATACTATGAGCGTAGATATTACAAAAAGTTGAAGGATGATTACTACGAGTTTAAAATCTCTGATTCAATATATCGGTGTCCGTTTTGCAACAACAAAGATTACTCCTTGACCGGCCTTTTGAGACATGCTTCCAGAATGGCAGGTAACTCGCGCAAGACGATTAAAGATATTGCTAAGCATTCTGTTTTGATAACGTATATTACAAGGCATCTTAATGTTCAAGTCGATGAAACATTTAGCATCATCAATAATGACAGAATGAAATAAACGATACATATGTAGTTGGAAAGAATCAAATTATTGAGGATTTGAGTTCTTTAGAGATGATGAAGACTGACGAGTCTCTCCTTTTGAGATTTGTCAACACTGCATTCAATAATAAACCAGAATCCCGCGACGTGTTGCCGCCACCAGATGCAGAAGAAAAGTCGAATATAGAATCAGAGGTCCAAACGGAGGTGATGTCTAAAACGATAGAAACTACAATCGATGAGGAAGGACTGTTCAATCTAGAATTGGAGGGTAGTTTCAACGTGAACAACAATAGCATAGATTGCGACATCCAAATAGAGACGACGCCAAAATTTGATGAAGAAACAAATGAGAAAGAAGGGAATGTAACAAATTTATCGTCATCGACAATGCAATATGATGGGACTTCAATGACAACACAAACAGAGAAACTTCTTTTGAATAATGAAAAACAATGTGTAGAGCACAGACTGCTAGTTGATTTGGGGAGAAACGATGTTGGAAAGATATTCAAACCTTGTTATGTTCAAATTGAAAAACTTATGAACATTGATCGGTATTCTCATGTTATGCATATAAGCTCTACCGCCGCTGTGGAGTTATTAGACGGGTTAACAATTTGTTATCTCAAGTTAGAGGAGAAAAATCGAGCTTTTAAAAAAGAAAAGAGTTGGTATGATGTAAGACTAAAGGAAGAGCAAAAAGTAGCAATCAAGCAAACGATAAAGGATTTGGTAATTAAAGCAAAACCGGTACTAAGTTTCTACTATGATAAACGCATGAGCCAATATCAAGCAGATGAAGCTCTTTATCAAGATGAGAACTCGGGGTCGAGTTCTTTTGAGGTGGAGGAGACTGATGTAGGAAGGCTCGCCGCGCCGGATTGAAGAGAAAGTGGCGCGTAAACGGAATAGTACATATTTAGTTTTAGTATATTTTAGATTGATTTATTATTTTTATATTTTTGTTAGATTTATTATTTTTATATTTTAGCTATTATTTTTATGTTTTAACTAGATTTATTACATTTTTATATTCTAGCTAGATTTATTGTATTTTTATATTTCCTACTATTTAAGGTAAACTATTGTAGCCTTGAGAGACAACCTTTTGATATAATAAAATATAGAGTTTTTCTCAAGTTTGGTGGATTCAAAATTATTCTTTCTGGTGGATTCCTGAAATCTGGTGGATTCCAGAAACCCTTTTATCAGGTTTGTCGCTTGCAAACCTATGTTTTATTATAAGATTAGCGGTTGCTATTCCTTCCCGCTTCCGTATTGCGTTACAATGAATTGGGATTTGAAAGTTGCATGTGCCATCTCTCTTCTCTGAGACCAAAATTTAAGAGATTGATGCAAACCCTTTGGATTATTTGGTCCCACTATAGTCACTTTGTTGGTTCAGAAGTATTCAATTCCATTTATAGTTAAGAAATTCTCCATGATATAGCAAAGCTCAAAAATGATAGAATGACAGGGAGAAAAGATGTATGAAAAGAAGTACTACTACTAGTGAATTAAGTAAGTCTTGAAAAGAAGCACAACAATGATATGTCGAAACGTGGAATATGGAGTTGGTCTTTACTCCTACATTTACTTCTACAAGTCTACAACTAATAATGTTTTTATCAAAAAAAAAAAAAAACTACTAATGTTAGTATCTTACTTCAAATATATACAAGTGATTTTAATTAATTATTTTTAAAGTCGGCCGATATCCAATCCAATGATCGATTAATTAATTTGGGAGACCAATACCGCTTATTAGCAGGAGGATCAATTGAAGTCAGAAGAAAATTATACATGGACTACTGAGCCAAAATATGAATTGTCACTGAAAGAAAGATTCAAACTTGAGATCTAAAAATAACCAAGTGATTTTAAACTATGTATGATTATTGTCCATGAGGTGTGAGTTCAATGAAAAAAGTTTGAATTTGTAATCTTTAGAAATGAAGCTCGAATCTCATATAAGACAATAGTAAAATGATCATTATTTTTACCACTAAAATTATCATTATTCGCTAAGTATATACCTTTGTAAATTTCCAAACTATTTTCGGTTAATACATTTGTACAAACTCCAAGCTTTCGCTTCCATTTGTGTCATATCAGCCTCTATATGTGTTGTCATGGCTACAAGAAATCTCTCTTGTTCATCACGAAAGCATGCTTCCATACCGGCTATATTCTTCTCCGTGAAGAGTGCATTAAGGTTTTTGACATAATTTAAGGGTGGTGGATGCCACGTCGACATGGTCTGCCGCTGCATGTTGAGATATATATTAAGTTTGAGTCAAGTCTCTCATTGGTTGGAAGAGTTGATGTTGAACAACATCTAAGTGATGCAATCCATGAACCTAATGCCTTAATGTTTTGAATGAAAGTGTGGTGTCAAAGCCATTTGTATGGTTGCTCAATGCACAATGTGCCGAACCAACCCAGTGAGGCTTTCTCGCAATTGCTCAACATTGATGAGAATAGTTGATGTTGAACAACATGTAAGTGAGATGACCTATAAACCTAATGTCTTAAGGTTTTGGATCAAAGTGTGGTGTCAAAATCACTTGTATGGTTGCTCAGTCCAATGTACCGATCCAACCCTGTGAGGCTCTCCTCTCATGACCCAACATTGCGGTTGTGTTTGGGGTTCTACTTTTGTAGCGTGCGCCTACTACGATACATATAAAGTACCCTATGCGCAAATAATGACCTATTTCACAACTTCAATTTTTTCCTACCATAATTTCACATTCGCTCACGCCATAAGTTCCTTGCAGCAATTGCAAAATTTACTATTTGTTGAGTATTAAGTTGCTGCTACATATTGTTAAAGACATTAAACAAAGCTCTCAACATTAATCATTAGGCTTTGCTCAACAGTCCATAAATTAAAGTTTTCTCCAACAAGCAATATTATCGGCACAATAAAAAAAACAAATGTCAATTATATTTAGTATATCTTTGGCAAACTTGGTCATTAGATATACGTAGTACAATTTCTCCCAAGCCTCCACATAAATTGCTTTATGTTGGGGAAATGGGTAGAATCCAAAGTTGTTGTCAATTCCCTGGCTTCTACTTTCCAATTATCGATAATGAATATTCATACAAATGTGATAAGCACTTTTTACATAATAAAGTCCTTTTTTATCATGCCGCCAAATTATTTCATCTTGCTTGCCAGTGTTAATAAGTGGGATTTTAAAGATTTCCGCAACATCTTTGTCACAAAAATATTCATTCACACGCAGCCTATTCCAACAAGCCATATTTGTATCAATTAAAGAGCTAATTTCGAAAGAATTTGATGAGATATAAAGTAAAATCCATGGAGTAGAATATTTTTGTTGTTGTTATTTCTTATTAATTATTAGGAATTAATCCTTGAAATATGAAGAAAAGAGTAAAATTGATGCAAATATTGGTGCCTTGAAGTCCAAGACTTGAATTATAATAGTGAAACGTCTCCTTAATGATAAATTAGTGAAAACTCAGCGAAAATAAGTTACGTTGTTGCCAGGGACGGATCTAGACATTTAATAATGGTGTGGCCAAATATCAAAGAAACTATAAATTAAATTATAATAAAAATTGATTAAAAAAATTATAATAAAAATAAAATAGAAATTCAAGAAATTATAAACACCGATTTTTTTTTTAGTTTTTTCAAATAATATTGCATCGTTCAATAATGTCTAAATTCATATAAAATTTTAAGGAAATCTAAAATAATTTCATATGTTATTGAACTCCATTAAGGTTACCGGTGTACAATAAAAATATATAAATCCTTAATCTTGCAATAACATATCAAATTATTTTAAATTTCTAGAAAATTTTACACTTATTTATCTTTCTTTTTGACAACAACACATATTTTATCTATATGATATAAATTTACAAATTTAATGGTAATTTTATACTGGTTAAAACGTCATCGATACAATTTGAATTTTATACCGGTTAAAACGTCATCGATATGTATGTATTGACCATTCTTTTTTTTTTTTTTAAAAAATTAACCACATTCTAGCAAAAAAAAAAAAATTAACCACAACTATTATTCTTAATTTATTATTATTTTTTATTTCATTCTTGAGTTATTATTATTGATTTTTGTGGTATGATAACAATTTTTTTGAAAAAAATATGAATTAATAGTGAAAAACTGAAAATTGCAGTATACAGGACTCGAACACGCGACCTACTACATCACAAAATTGGGCGCGCCACATTGCCACTGGATGGGTGAAAGATTGTGATTAATGTAACCAATAATATTTATATATATAACATAATCGTTAACAAAAATATATATACTTATTAAAAATGAAAACTCCACTGTGGCCAAGGCCACATTATGCCTCTATGTAGGTCCGCCCCTGGTTGTTGCCAAAAGGTCAACAAATTGTTACAAAAAATTAAAAATATACGAAAAGCCAATTCTCTCAAGTTAATAAGCTAAACTGTATCTCTCATAAGCGTGCTATAGCCCGCAATGTTGTGCTACAGCCATAGCAGAGTAAAAATAAAAAATTTGTCGATTTCATCTCTTTCGAATCCCTTTCGTTTTGGAGAGAGCATTGTTGAGCAGCAAAAGGCATAAATAAGGGGAAGCGGCGGATTCCCCGGAAAAACGCCTTAAAATAGCGAAGGTTCTGGAGGAGCTTTCCACAAGTCGTGATTCCTTGGTAAATGTAAATTCGAGGCAAAAGGCGGTCTACGAATTGATTTGATTATCGCCGTGCACGATTGGAAATCAAAGGGACTAGCGGACGTGACTTATGCCAATTTTGATACAGAGACTTGAAAGATCTTAGTAAGTACTCAAGACCAACCAACCACTATAGAAATTGACTCGGTTTCATCTCTTTGTTTCATGCTACAAAAGCCTAGTCATGATAAATATTAAAAAGGTTAATAAATAAAAAAATGGATCTTCTGCAACTAATTAGTTATATGGTGCAGCTACATGCAGCTTTGAGAGAAATCATGATGACAAAATGGTAAAAGGCCCACAAAATTTAGTGTTGATATATAAATTTTTTTGAATGGAGACAAACTCCATTGTTTATGTGGTGGCCCAAACACAACCAAGTATGTCATGCTAGTGTATAGTGTAATTGCAATTTTGGTTTAATAGGAAAACAAGGTGCACGCAAGTACTCACAAGCACATCACATGCATTGTCCATGAAAAATCTCAGTGTTTGTCTAGATCAATTATGTAATGCACCTTTCAATTAATACTCTTTTGGCTATGCAAATATTGTGTGAAATAAATATGTATGATCAAGTTCATCTCCAATCATCCAAATTCTTTTCATATGATCAACCTAACATGAGCGGTAGTTTGATTATTATTATTGATGATAGCATTCTTAGTTCATTAATTTTTAAACATATCTATATACATGCTCTCATGGATATTCATGACCCCAAACACATGCAACCCATTACTAGTTGGACCAACAAGTACTTTTGACATGACTATGCCTTATTCACATCAATTTGATAAGAATTTAATTTGCATGTTAAATTAAATTAAGATGCTTGGTGGTTAATTTGTTGAAATAGATAAGATTTTAGAGGTAGTAATATGCAACTTGTACCTCTACTTCTTCAAGACACTAACTTACTTCACTCATATATTTTTGTTTGGATTTTAATAAATATGCACATTGGTATAAATTAATTTTAAACTGACATCTAATAAAAATGATATAATCTTCCATGTCATATAGAAATTAGTAGGAAGAAGTTGAATGATTTAGCGGAGTACAAAGTTGTTATTGGTCAAAAATGTAAAATTGATTTACATTGTCAAAGCATACTCTTTTTTCTCTTTTGTTTCTTGGTTTTAATCTCTGATTTTCATGTGTGCACTATATTATACCCTCCATAATTAACTAATTAATTATTTTTGTAAAAAAGTAAAATAAAATAAGATGACATGTGTCCACGGTCTATCATAGTTTAACTAAA
This sequence comes from Trifolium subterraneum, assembly GCA_951799995.1. Classification (NCBI taxonomy): domain Eukaryota; kingdom Viridiplantae; phylum Streptophyta; class Magnoliopsida; order Fabales; family Fabaceae; genus Trifolium; species Trifolium subterraneum. The sequence continues at coordinate 48,050,186 of OX637464.1, read as the reverse complement.
GTTATGGATTTGAACCTCATCTCAAGTTAGGAAAAATTTGCTATTCATTTGGATTTTAATGTTTGTGGAAGATTCTTTCTATACCTATCAAAACCTCTAGGAATCAGAGAGATAGTCTCTAGTAACCGATCAAAACATAAACTACCGAATAATTACCATCTTGTTTTCATTTTTATAACGTCCGCTATTTAAGTAGAGAACTGGTAAAATAAGATTTTTTTGAGGAAAAACACCATGCTACCATGAAATTTTTTCAAGATTTTAAACGTAAAATCCGCTACTTAAATAGCAGACGGAGTATTTTGTAGAGTGCGCAAGAAAAGAAGCAGGGTGGCAAAAGTAAATATCTAAATGAACTATACTGGGCCTTGTCCATTGGGTCCGGAAACAATATAGAATTATTAGTAGGTCTCCAATGATAGAACTCACAAATCTAAAGAAAGGGAAATAGGTAAACTATAACTTTAATTTTTGAAATTTGTTTGCTATTCATTGACACCTTAATTTATCTGAAATATCAAACAAATTTATAAGTGTCTCTTTTATTTATCATTTTGGTTCTCAAATATATTTTTATGCATTCAATTTAGTAATCAATTGTATATTTTAACTCCATTCAAAATTCTTCCCAAAAAAAAAAAAATACATGAGTATAACTGTATAATCCATGTTTCCACAAAGTGTATGACTAGGAATTTTCCCATGAATAAATAGTTGTGAGATCCATCCTTAGGTTTTGTTTGTGAGTTGGATTTTTAGAGATGGGAAGAGAATATTTACTTTCCTTTTTTAAATTAAATATACCGTAAAATATTATATAATTATTTATCATTTTTTTAATTTTTAAAAATTGGAAATATATAATATATTTTTTTTAAATTAATTTCTTATTTTTATATTATATATATATATATATATATATAAAATAATTACACATTAACAAAAGGTAGACGGACAACAACCTGCGCCACTAATCTTTTTGATTAGCAAAATTCAATCTTTGAAAAACTACATCCCTAGACCTAGACGTTACCACATTACAATGCATAATCTTTTGAACTCATTTAAAAAGGTTTATGGATTCTGGTGCTAGAAATTCAAAAGTGTCGAAAGTAAAAGGTATAAAAACATGTTGATTGTCAGAGCATGTTTTCTCATGTTTAGCTATCTTGCAATCAAATTCTTAAGTTTTTGTTATGATTAGGCAAAGTTTTCACAAAAGTGACATTTTTACTATGTGAATTCACAACGTTTTCAAACAATATTACTGTATATAAGAAAATTACAAATCAATAAATATTATATACATGAAAGGGGATATAAACAAATATGCCAATCAAAGTATGTATATTTTTTTTCATCATATCATATGAATAATGTAAACTAACAGTATTATCAACCCTTTAATGAAATCTCAACTACAAATCTGATAACACAATTCATAGATCTTGGAATTGGTTGGATGCATATCGTATAAAATGGATTTTCCATTGCTCGAGCATGTCACGTTCAGCTGGTTGCCAATCTGCTCAGTCTGCAGTTGTGGCATTTAGCAAACATTAGTGTACATATTCAATTTTTTAGATTACTATAAATATCGGCATGACAATGCTGTGTCAGTGCTTCATAGAATCAATAGTATTGTATGTATATTGAAGCTATCATACGCGAATAAAAATAGGAGCAGTTTATTGTACGATCCTACTTAGATGCGGAGAGTGTAGATGTACACATTCTTATCCCCGCAAATATAGATTAAAAATCCCCATAAACTCGTTTAGATATTGTGAACAAAAGGTTATTTCATGGTGGCTGATTTTTTTATAGTGCATATGAAAAGGTATCTGCAAAATTGGTTACCAAGCAAGCCATTTTCTTCGGATTGCAGCTCCATTTTGAAGTTGGGACACAAGACAAATAGTGGCACCAGGAGCAGTGATCATTTCCATCAACACCCTTTAGAAGTGCAACTAGACCAACAGTAAACCTGTCAAGTAACCAATTTACATAAACTTAGTTGATTGAAGAAAAAGTCAAAATTACATAGTGAAAATGTAGAACAAGTACTGAATCCTTTTGCAAACTAGCGACAGGGTATTGTAAGTGGCACAATGACCTTACTACCACAATTTACTGAGATTCAACCCTTCTCACTGCATTTGATCCATTTTAAAGTAAGGATAGAAGACGTAACTATGTAACACTGACACTTTAGATAGATAATGTGTCTAGTATCTAACAAATGTTAGTGTTTGGCACCGACATAAATTATTCATAGTGTCAATGTGTAAGTGTTCGTATATGTGTCGGTGCTTCATATAACCATAAAGCAAACAAATCTATGTTCATATACTTTTGCTGGAGGAACACATTATGAGAAAAAATGACACTTAAGCTTACCCAACAAGTAACAGGATAAGGGCTAGGAGCCAAGAAATACACTGATAAATCTTGAATTTAGATTTAACTAATGTAGGAGAATATGATGAAGTAGCATATCTTTGCTTAATCCATCCAAACTGAGGACGGATTAAAAACACAAATCCAAGAAGAAATCCTGAAAGAAACCCTCCAATATGAGCAAAGTTGTCAACATGTGGGAAAATTCCAACTGCTAGATTGATGACAATAATAGACACAAGTGTTAAGAGTGCTCCTAGCTGCACATGAAAACAAAATCTAGATCAAATTAGGGTCCGCTAGGATTAACTTATTTTTGAACTTATGAAAAATAGCTTATGCAAATAAATTCTCACCAGCGAAGATTGTATCTTCATAAGCTATTTTTTCATAAACAACCTTAGCAAGCTTATGAATAATACATAAAAACAACTTATTTGTATAAGCTGTTTTGCATAAATTCAAAAATAAACCAATCCAAACGGGGGCCAGTAGCTTGCTTTCAAAAACATAAGTCTTATATTTATATGTCAAATATGAGGAATTTGAGAAGTACCCTTTTATCATAAATAGACCAATTAGTAATGAGTTCTGAAAGCATGCCTCCTAGTAAGCCAAAAAGAGCACTTGAAGCACCAACTGAGATGAGACTATGCTGAATGAAAAGAGCAGAAAGCAAGCTTCCTCCAAATCCAGATATTAAATATAGTAATCCAATAAGCACTGTTATATACAATTATATAATAGTTAACGTTGTATTTTGCATAAATTATGCAAGCAATAATGAAATCAGAAAACTATACTTCATAGAACAAAAACTAGAAAAGTATATTAGTATGGCCTAGATTAATCGACTTATTTGAGTTTATCTACTGACATAAGCCATTGTGAGACTGTTTAGAGAAACTTATGGGAATAGCTGATGGCATGTCCTGATGTCCATAAGCTTTTTTTAGATTATTTCCATAAGTTCTCCAAGATAGCTTATGAAAACAGCTTATAACTTATATGAAAACAGTTTAACTTTATTTTACCTAATTTACCAAGAAAAAGGTACATTATAGAATATTAAATGGATGGTTTTGAATGTGATGCATACCAAACCCAAAATCTTGCTCAAGCCTAATTCCAACAAGTAGAATGCCAAACATATTTGCCAATATATGGAATACTCCACCATGTAACCACATACAAGTGATTAGGCGCCAACCTTGGTGTTTGTTAACCACTTTATCCACATCCAATGCCCCCATATTCCTTAACCTTTAACACAAAATTAAACAATTTAATCAAAGTTCATAACACTATATATCATAACATAATTTTATTTTTTTTGAAACTATGTATCTAGCATAAGAACCGATTAATTCAGATGACCAATTTCACCATCCATTAGCGGATGACTCAATTAAAGTCAGAGCAAAGTTCTGTATGGACTAGTCCAACACAAGAATTAACGTCAGGAAATTCGAACCTGAAACCTAAAGAGAAACGTACTCTGAGTCTCAATTCTACACTAGGTCAACTCAAACGGGTTATTGACCTTCTTTAATTTAAGTGATTAAACTACTATTTCGTAAATTTGAAGGACTAAATTGACATATCCTTCAATTTCAAGATGCAAATGTTTATTTACTCATTTCGCAATCTATAAATTTTCAATAGAAGAACTAGGATGAAAACTCACGTCAACAATGAAGGTCCAAGAAGAGGATTCTCTTGGAAAGGTTGAAAGGAGAATCGACCGAATATCCGCACAATGCAAGAGACCGAGTTATTAGGACAATCATTGACATACATGGTGATGATGAAAACAATGACATTGGCTATCACAAACAAAGGAATTAACCAAGGAATCCATTTCTTAAAATGCTTCATTTCCTTGTATTCAACTATGGCTTCAGCTTTTGAAGGCAAAGATTTGTTTATGTCCATTGTGTATGAAGAGAGAAGTAAAAAGAAACTCTCAACTATGGCTTCAGCTTTTGAAGGCAAAGATTTGTTTAAGCCTAATTAAGGACACTATTAGTTTAAATATTTTGTAGTTAACTAATGTTTTCAATAACTACTACTTTGTTAATTAGTTGTTGATTTGGAATGTTGTGCTTGGAGAGGTTCCTTAATTGAACAAGACTAAGAAGTTTCCAATAGACATACCTTGGTTGGATCATAAAACAAAGAAATAAAAAAGTTAATATATATTTCACAATTGACATTTGGATGCTTTAGATTCTAGAAATGGAACTTATGTCTCTTGATTTATATCATGACATATATAACGATACATAGGAAGGGGTTTAAAGTTGTAATATGGCTTATTCCTTAATGACACCAATAACAAACAAACTTTTGGGTCTTGTTGACCTCATAATAGTATTTTATACTTTTTTTTTTTCTTTCAATAATTGCATTTTATATAGTGGGAGGATAAACAGAATGGATTAAAACTCAATTCAATATTTTAATAAAAGAAATATTGTTAAATTGTAATTTTTCCTCCTTAATATTTTACAAACTTGTGATTTTAGCTTCTTTATTTTCATAATAACACTTTTGATCCCCAAACTTTAACCTCTTTTGCAAAAGATTAATCCTACTGATTTTGACCAAGTCAATGCACATATGAACGTTAACTCACATGCCACCTAAGCCTATATGGAAAGACATGCTGATGTGGCATATGAGTCATTTTTCACGTGTGTTGATTCCGTCAAAATCAGTAGGAGTTAACCATTTGCAAAAAGGGCCAAAGTTGAGTGACCAAGATTTCAAATTTATAAAAGTTAACTGATAAAAAGTGTAATTTAATCAAGAAATAAATATTAAGATGCAGGACTATATGTCCACAGAGTGTCAATTTGATGGTAAAAACTTATTTTGTAATTTTAAAGGACGAAGTTTAAATCTTCTAAAAATAAATTGTAAGATATTTATTGGCAATTTCATAAATATATGTGTGAAAATATTTTACATTATCAAGTAATAAAAAATTAATCTCACATTTAATTTCTATGCTTGGATGTAATTTAATTAATGGCCGCCGATGGGTTGGCTATGTTTTCTTAGACGGCATACCATAAATTTCTTAAAAGTCTTTTGTGACATTTGTTAGCTTAATTTAAACTCAAACGTTGCATGTAAAGAAGGTTTATAGTAAATTGTAATTGATTGAGTAATAATCAAATTTAATAAAAATAAAACTAAATATAAAGTTTCATAAAAGAACAATACATACATGATACACGTATAGATATATAGATATAATAATAAATTGTACATATAAGAGTGAGGAGAGTTACTCCATCCGGCCTTATATATTATATTTTGTTTTGTGTTTTAGATAGTTTTTATTGTCTTTTTCTAGTCACAGTGTAGAAACACAAATTTATAGACTTCGCAGGATTAGTGTCGAACACAATTATATATATGTTGATGACCAAATTTAAATTTAAAAAGTATTAATGGTAACAAGACTATTTGAAAAATTCACATGATTTTCTCGCTTGAATGAGTAACTCTACGTGTAAATTTTGGCTTCAAAGCTACCTTTGATTGAAGTAAAACAATATTTTAAGTCAAGTACGTACGTTGTGATTTGTTTGGACATTAGCAAGAAAATAAGAGGAGAGGAAATACAAAATAGGAAAGGAGAAAATTTGGAGAAAATTAGTGAGAGAGATGGGTTTGGCTGGTATTGGTGAATTTCATTTTTAACTAGAACTCGAACCAAAATAATCATGATGGGAGCGCGTTGGCGAGCTCCTTGATCCGAAGGATTCGTCACCTCTTGGAGCTTCATTGGGAGGTGGTTGTGAAGCATTCATTAAGAGAGAGTAACCAGTGTGTTGATGCCTTAGCAAATGAGGGGTGCTCGATGCATAAAGAAACTCAATTTTTTGAGTCGTGTCCTCCTCAAAAAACTCAATTTTTTGAGTCGTGTCCTCCTCAAAAAATTCAATTTTTTGCAGTGTTTCTTTTTTCCGGGCTTCTAGCCCTCTTTTTTTTTTATTTTTTATAACCCTCTGGTTCCTAAGTAAAGTTTGGCCAAAAACTCAATGACTTGCTTGGCTTCTAGCCCTCTTTTATAACTAAAAAAATAGAACTCGAACCAAAATATTTATGAAAAGTGATAGGATGCGCGAGAAGTTTAGGAGGTGGCAAAAGAAAAATCCTAATTTTAATGACAACAAAAAATGGGCTAGTGGATAAAATGAATGCATAGGCTTCTAGGTGTTTATTTGGGATGGTTACTATCTCCCCCATGTCCCCCACCCCCTCAAAAGCATAAAAAAATTCGGAAAATACGTTATGGAGTGTGTTTTTAGTGTTTAAAAAAATTTCAAAAAATGTTTGGGTGGGGTGGTGGTGGTGGTGGTGACGACTTTAGGAAAAATTCTCACCTTATATGTTAATTTTATAAATTTGAGTTAAACTCAACCCAAATTGATGTCCTAAAGGGGATATTTGGAAGACATTTAGACTTGACCGAAATGATATTAAACTAAATTCTAACAAAATAAGAAAGTAAAGTCATTCGTAACAAAATTATATTATATAACAAAACAAAGAGTTCGTTTGAATTTGACTTATTTTTTAGCTTATGAAAATAGTTTATACAAATAAATAATCTTTTATGTTAATTCATAAGTTCTCATAAATTACCTTGAAAAACTTATTTATTTGCCTACGTTATTTTGTATAAGCTAAAAAATAAGTCAATCCAAATTTTAAAATATTTGTGTTTCATTACACAATCTTACCATTCATCAACTATGTTCACTCAATTTTCATTTGAATGCAATATAATGTAACTCTAAATCTTTTCTCAATTCGCATCGTTTTCGTGTCTTTTATGTAGTACCGATTGAATTGATATATTTCTGATCGATCAAATGCATACTTGACAAAAAATGTCTACACACTAAACTAGCCATCCATATTACATTGTGATCTGACTTCTCTAAAATGAGTTATTGTTTTTGGTTACTAAAAAAAGAGTTATCTACTTTAAAGTGTAAAGCAAGTAATATTAACTATTACTAAAAATAACTAAAAATAGATATTATGAATATATTTTAACAAAACACAAGTTTGTTATAACTATTAATTTTTTCACTTTAAATATTACTCATATTCAAATTCTTTTCGTGGCTATCAAGCCAATTTTTTTCATAGTGGCTTTTGAGACGATACGAGGAGGAGAAATTTTCACAAGACAGATTCTAAACCTAAATCAACAAAGAAAATATGAATTTGTGATGTTGCAAGTTGGCAATTGAAAAGTACATGTGCGGGACAGAGAGAGTCAAGCCGTCCATGACTCAAAATGCCATTGAAAAGTACATCTTTTCATTAAAAAAAAAATAGTTACTAATAAGTTTCCTAAGGAAGTTTTTTTTTTAGATTTTATTTATTTTGTGGTGGAACTATAAATTATTGACCCTTTCTTTTACTAATTAGAAGGTTAACAAAAATAAAATAAAATATAATGAACACTTCTTTTTCTCATTTCTCACAAATAAAAATAATAATTTATAGATAAAAAAAGTAAATAAAAATAATAAGCGTTATAATGTAAAAAGTTATAAATTATAAGTTCACATGCTGCTACTTAAAATAAAATAGTGTCTTAAAATTATTATAAGCTACTGTAATAAATTATAAACTAGTACTTATTGAACTTCCTAAACACACTTATTGTATACTACTCCAGCTAATCTCATACATAAATATAAATATTTCTTTTTTAAGTAGATTATAACTATAAGTTCTGTGGAGTTGTTCCCACATTAGTGCAGTGTATTCAAAACTTTTTAACTTTAGATTTACGTGTCCAATTTTGTCATATTGGGAGGAAATGCGATCGTTGAGCTGATTGACTTGCTAACTTTAGCCTTTTTTAAATTCTTTAGTTTGTGCTAGAGTGAAGACTCCGCCAAATGAGCTCCATAAACTTATTTTTGATGATTTTTCTAGAGTTTATATGCCTAAAAATATCCATCTAATTTCTTAATTTGTTTCTTGTTAGGCTTCTGCCTCTTTTGTAAAAAAAAAAAATATATTCAAATTTTCATTTTTGTAGGACACAATTAAGCAACATGCAAGTTAGTGATATCCTCGTCATTCCAACACATTAACAGCAATCCTGCGTTGTTCCTCCCACAAAGCCGCCAATTTGGATTCTCTGAACATATTCCCCCACGTTCTCCACTAAGCGCGTGTTTTACAAACTCCACCACCCCTTTTGATTTTTCTAACGTCTTTTCTCTTATTTTTTCAACAAAATATCAATCTTACTTAATTAGACTTTTCAAACTCCAAAACCGCCAACAAAATATCGCTACTTTCCAGTTTCCTTCCATTTTTCTCCCTATAAATAATAATCATTATTTATTACAGTATTTTTATTATTCTTATTCTCAATATTAATTATTATTATTATTCTTAATTCATTTTTATATCATATAATAATTCACATAATTTAATACCCATTTGGATCGTTAACTTTTAGATCCACTTTGCTACATAAAAATCATCTCTTTTCTCAATTGGGTTTCTGTTTCTATACTTTCTTCTAATTTTCATAGGGTTTTCATTTCCATGGCACCAATGGATCCTAACCAAACTACTTCTTCTAGTAGTAGTAGTGGTGGTGGTTTTTTTGCTTCTATTGCTTCAAGTTTGTTTGGCACTTCCAAATCCGACAACGGGTATTAATCTTCTCACTCCATAATTTCTAAAGTTATTAAATTTTTCGTATTTTTTATATAATTTTTATTTGGGCTTGGTTTTCTTGTCATCATCGATTTTCCCTTTTGTTAGATCATGGAAGTTATTATTATTGTTTTGGATGATCATCGTTCAAAATTGGGTTTTTTTTTTTTATAATTTTTTTACAGTAATTATGATGTTCATGTGCAGTTTTTATGTGTTAGGTTATGGCTGTTTTACACTTTCAAGATTTATGATTTAATTTTACTATCAGTGGATTTGTGGTTTGCAATAATTTTTTAATTTTATTTTTTGAAGTTTTTGTTTGTTTGATACAGTTTTATGAGCTGATGAGGTTTATTTTTTTTTATTATTTTGGTGATGTTGAATTTCAGTACTCCAAGTATTGAGGGATTAGAAGTTGTTAATCCAGAAGGAGGAACTGAAGATGCTGAAGAGGAAGCTAAAAAGGGACGGTGGAAAGATGAGGTATACAGTAGTACTACTTATCACCTATGAAGTGCTGAAATAGACACTAAAACTACCGCTAACTCGTTGACACTGATATATTTTTTTCTAGCTGCGTTGACACTGATATTAATTTGAGAAAATGGAATAATTGAATGTTACTAATGTGTCATTGTCCGAGAGCAGCATATGTCAAACATCGAACACGCATTCAATCTGAAGTGTCTGTGTCGCATAGTTTTTTTTTTTTTTTAGTTGTGGTGCTACATATTGAAACATGGTGTTGTCATTTTAGTAATTAGAGATGGGAATGTGCATATTGAACATGGTGTTGTCCACTTTATATTTCAGTCACCCTATGCCTATGAGTTCTGTTGTGCGTGTCAAACAGTGTTGTCAATTGCAGATCCCGAACAATAACAATTTGTTTAAATTCTGCTATGATACAGTGCTATAGCACCAATATACCTATTGCTTGGCAACACTTCTGTAGTTTATCCCTCAAGTAATCTTTTGTACATTACAGGAACGGGATAGTTACTGGAAAATGATGCAAAAGTATGTTGGGTCTGATATCACATCAATGGTGACACTTCCAGTTATAATTTTTGAGCCAATGACGATGCTACAAAGAATGGCTGAGGTCTGTATTATATCAATTATGTACTTTGCTGCATTTATTTTGTGCTATTTACATTTGCACAAACTATATTAGCATTTTATATGTAGAGATCTCATTGGTTGTTGTGTAATTTTACAGCTTATGGAGTACTCTTACCTATTAGATATGGCGGACGAGACTGATGATCCATACATGAGACTTGTATATGCCTGTAAGCATCATTTCGTAGTTTTCCCTTCTATCTTTGCATACGCGCGCACACATACACACATTGCATGGAATCTGACCTTATAAATGATTTTTGCAGCATCATTCTTTATATCTGTCTACTACGCCTATCAACGAACGTGGAAGCCGTTCAATCCAATTCTTGGTGAGACTTATGAATTGGCAAACCATGGTGGGATGTCATTTATAGCAGAGCAGGTGTGTTTAATGTCCTGTTTATTTTTCTCCCAGTTCTTTCTTTAACCAAAATGCTGATTCCACCAAGTTTGCATGCCCTCTGGAATATGTGGAATATGTGCATAGTTTTCGCAGTTTTTTTGTGATTTTCTTGTATTAAGTATGATTCTTACTTGTGTAGTTCTGTTGACTTATAAAACAAATTGCTACAGGTCAGTCATCATCCTCCAATGAGTGCCGGACATGCCGAAAATGAACATTTCACTTATGATGTGACATCAAAACTGAAAACTAAATTCCTTGGCAACTCCGCTGATGTATATCCTGTTGGAAGGTAATACTTATTCTGCCTTTTATCTGTTAAGAATGTTCCATATGTTTTACTACAATTCAATATGTAGTTTATTTTGTAATGTTGAATATCTGCTTAAATTTATTTCTTTGGTAAGCATTTTTCAAGTTGTTGTAGCATATCTGACGTGCGGCTACTTACCTGGTTGCAGAACACGTGTTACACTCAAAAGAGATGGTGTGACCCTTGATTTGGTGCCTCCCCCAACAAAAATAAGCAACTTGATTTTCGGACGAACTTGGATTGATTCACCGGGGGAGATGGTCCTGACCAATCTGACTACAGGGGACAAAGTTGTGCTGTATTTTCAACCGTGTGGCTGGTTCGGGTATGTCTACTTTCTCCTAAAGTACCGCTAATTTCTGCCGCATATGATCTCTTCACTCGTAACCTACAGTATTTGGAGTGGATGGATTTCATGATGTAGCAGCCAGTAACTTTTTATGCGAGTGAATTAGCATTCATTCATCGAAATTGCAAGGGTCGAGCAGTTTAGTCCCTCAAATTTTCGAAACAGCAAATTAGCCCCTCACAAAGAATTAAATTGACTGACATTGTTCAATTTAAGGGGCTAAATTGCTATTTTGTAAATTTGTAGGACTAAATTGACCAATCCTTAGTATCTCAAGAACTAAAATGATGATTTACTCCTTTTTATGCATTGCATTTCTTTTGCTTTACTGGTGGCTACACGAATCAATGTTCATAAACAACAGCTTCTTGCTAGAAATGGTTTTATTATCATATCCCTAATGTAATGTAATCGTTTTGCATACTTGTCTGCCAATTACGATTTCTTGCTCCATTAATGTCATAACCTTGTACTGCTGTTATATATATTATCCAACTTAAAAGGCATTTACATTTTGCAGAGCTGGTCGATATGAAGTAGATGGGTATGTGTATAACGCTGCCGAAGAGCCTAAGATTCTAATAACTGGAAAATGGAATGAGGCTTTGAGTTATCAAGTTTGTGACCCAGAAGGAGAACCACTTCCAGGCACTGAGATGAAAGAGGTTAGTAGTTCAACTCTTTTTTCCGTGTTATGCTCATATAGATGATATGCTATTGCTTAAAAGCATGCTCTTTATTCTTTAGATTATGTCACTACCATTCTTCATGAAATTGTTATAGAAATATGAGTTCTTCTCATTAAGCATGATATGCTTTGCAAACAAATTTTGGATAAGTAACTAATTTTGAATTTACTAATTCTTACTGAAGTCAACTTCAACTTGATACAATTAAATTCTTAGTTATTGAAATCAGAAAATGAACTATATAATTGGCCTGTTTGGATAAACATCCTAATCCTAATGAAGCCATTATAGGATAAACACTTTTTATTATTTCTACAGTCAGAAAATATGGTCAAACTGTTTTCATATAAGCTATAAGTTGTTTTCATAATCTATCTTGGAGAACTTATCAACATTAGCTGAAAACGGCTTATCATATGTTATAAGTTGTTTTCATAAGCTCTCTTGAACACCGTTTCAAATGCTTATGTAATAAGATAAGTCCAGATAAGTTGTTCATAAGTTAAGCGATCCGCAAACAAAGTGTCTTCAAGAAGCTTTCAAACTATTCTTCTGAGTAAATTTTAACACATTTCTTCACTCAAGTCTTAAGCTCTTCATTTGTATGATTGCTTTTACATGATTTCTCTTTTTGTTGGGATGTCACCACTTGATGTTGTTCCGGAAACTATTGTTTTTTAATCAAGTTGTTCCATTTTGCAGGTTTGGAGAGTTGCCGAGGCTCCTAAAAACGACAAATTCCAATACACCTATTTTGCACACAAGCTTAACAGCTTTGATACCGCTCCCAAGAAGTTGTTGCCATCCGATTCTCGTCTCCGTCCTGATAGATGGGCTCTTGAGAAGGGTGACCTATCCGTGTCCGGCAACGAGAAGAGCAGGTAACTAACTACTATTCACTTTCTCTATAAACCAACCATGACAAAAGTGTTAAATGTGTTGATTGTTCTCTTACATTAAACTTACTTTTTAGTTTGGAGGAGAGGCAAAGAGCTGAGAAGAGAAACCGAGAGGCAAAGAATCATAAGTTCACTCCTAGATGGTTTGATCTAACAGACGAAGTAACTCCTACACCTTGGGGTGAATTGGAAGTTTACCAATACAATGGTAAATATACCGAACATCGCGCCGCTATAGACAGTTCTGATATCATCGAAGAGCCTGATAGTAGACCGGAATTCAATCCTTGGCAATTTGATAATTTGGAGGCGGCTGAATAAACACATTCTTGTTATTATAAGTTTGTAATGTATCTCTTATTTGAACTGAAATTTGATCTTGTTTTTTGGGGTTGTGTTATGTTGTTGTAGCTTTTGATTAATTAAAATTAGCTATGTTAGTTCAAATGTTAGTAGACAACTTGAGCTATTCTTTGCTCCTTGTCACATTTTTTTGTTATTTATATATTTTTAATGTAATTCTTTAATTATAGTTGTTGTCAACTTCAAAGGTTAATGTGGTACAATGTTTTTAAAGATTATCACCCTTTGCAGGTTAAAATAAATTGCTCTCCACCTTGAGCAATAATTTAAAAATATTGGACCAAAAAATTGTATTAGTTGCCTAATACCACCCAATCATCCATTATTTTCTTCAATGCCAGTTTTATAATTTTTTAGATATAAATATCCATATATTATTCTCATTTAGTAATATCTACAGAAGGCATTATATTATTAAAACTGGTAGTACAAGGATTTGCCAATAATCCCTTAGTCGGATAGATTCACAATATGTTGAACAAGGAGTGAAATGTAGAGTTTACGCATGAATATCGTGAAGCAAACAAGTGTGCTGATGCATTGGAAAGGATTGTGTGTTATTTGGAGTACAATGTAATTTTCTATGAAGCTTGCGTTGAGGAAATTAGGGAGTTTCTGTTAGTTGATGAACTAGGATTTGTTACTCCTAGAATGATTGTAATTAGTTACTTGTTTTTACTTGGCTTTTGCCCTCATCTGTATCAATTTTTTTATATCCAATATGTGAATCTTAACACATGATGAAACGTAATTTGAGTGGTTCGATAGTCGTACCATTGACTTATAAGGTGAAAACTACTCTCACTTTAATATTAAAAAATGTGTGGGACAGAGTTCCAAAATGTTCTTTTTTGAAGGGAATGACATTGCAGTCTTAAAAGTTGTGTGGGACAGAGTTGGGACCAACTCGAAACTATTGGGCTGTGACGAACCTTCGGGTTGAGTTGGGTCATATGCTCACCCCTAAGATTAATAGCAACATTTTTGGACTATATGTGTTAAAAACTATTATAGTTTCGGTGTGATCTTGAGAACGATTTTTTCAACAAGTATACATAATGACACAAGAACCAAATCCTAGGTTATTGAGTTGTCACTATTCTAATTGTGATAGTGAGTGTTCTCATCCGATCACAAGATGGCGTCTGTCAATTGACTCAGTTCTTTACTTTTTGATGTTTTGGTGAAGATAATATCTCTCCTACCATCAAATGAACAGCGGCAACATCAGTATTGTCATCAAGGTATGAATATAGTTTTCATTACACTGCCTCCGAATTATCAGATGGCATAACGAATGTTAGAACTACAAATGTAAAAATATATCTCGTCAATTCTCATTAGTATTTATTTTGACATATCATATTGTATCGATCCTTTGATATTTATTGAAATGAATTAATACTCTTTTGTAAAAAAAAAAAAAAGGTATACATTCATCAAAGATCAAAAGATAATAAAGGAAAGAATCAAAAGTTTTTCTTGAAGAAAAATTTTGTACCAGAAAAAGATCAAAAGTACATTTGAAGAGAAGAAAAGTACATAAAATGAGGAAAAAGTTTAGGGAGGAAAGAGAGGAATGGACCAAAGTGTACTTAGGCAAAGAAAGTGGAGCACCAATGTTTTTTTAAGGAAGTGTTATTTGGGTAATTAGAACAAAATTATGATTTTAGTCTTAGTAATAATAGTTTGTTACATACACTTTCCGAGTCTCACTATCATAATCTTCTTTCGTTCATTCACTTTCCTTTTCTCATGTCTATCCACACAAATTTTTTAATTAAAATTTATCTTTCTTACCTAGGTCATAGATAATCCTTTTTTGTTTTTTCATAAAGATAGGTCATTTTCTTTTCTGTTGACAAATATTTAAAAGAAATATTTGGGGACTATTTATGTAATATATTTGGGACATTTTGCTACTTATTATTGAATAAAGTAAGAAATGTGTGTTTTCCTATTTTTAGTTTAATAGGATTTAAGTCAAAGAAAACAAAAGGTATACCACAATATTTCATTATCTGTTTCTTACCATGTATTTTTTTTTAAACTTTTTAGTGAAAATTGAATATTTTCTCTGCGCAACTGCAGAGAGTAACTCTTCAAGCTGGATAAAACCATAATAGACCGACAACAAAGTCCCACTCAAAAAAATTTAATATTGCTCCATTACTGAATTAAACTCAAGATAATTATTAAGCTAATCTTAAATTCATTACCTTAAATTATTTCATTCATAAAAACTAGCATTAAACACCAATATTAGTATTATTTGTTGTTGATTTCATTTTAATTAAATTTGTTTCTTTCTTTTAACACTTTTTTTTTATAAATTAAGAGCATTAGATATCAAGGTAGGGAGAGGTATCCCAACTATGTTGACACACCTATCATTTTCCGTCCTCCACCTATAGCTCATATTATTATTAAAAAGAAGAAAAATAAGATAATTATAAGGGGATTAGACCTTACCCCAAAGAAATAACGTAAAACAAAAAAATCTCAAAAACACATTAAAAAATTTCTATATTCTTTTAGTTTTCAATTTCATTTTGATATATTTTTGTGGGCTAATTTTAGTTTTCATTTTCAAAAACATTGTCCCTTTTAGTTTGCAATCCAACATAGTTCATTTTCTACTTTTACCTTCAAACTCAAATTATTATTCTCCACTTTATATTTATGACGATAAAATAGATTAATGGATTATTGAGTAAAATTATTAGGTGCGCCAGATCATCTGAATTTACATTCAAACTTTGAATTGAAGTTTATTAGGGAAACTACGAATATGGTTGCTCATACCTTAGCTAGAGTGCCAATTTCTTAGTTAGTCGTTATTTTTGGAGTTGTGTTATTTGTACAACAATTTTGCAACAACATGTTTGGACAACTTTTTGTTCCTTCTTCATTTAGCACAAAAAAAACAATAAAGTGAGAGAGAAAGTAAAAATATAATGTGAGTATGAGAGAGAAGTTGTCCAAAATGTTGTATAAAATTTGTTGTACAAATAATATTTCTCTTATTTTTGTATTTGTTTCAATATGTGGTTGTCCTGTTTGTCGTAAAGCGTGTCTCAACACTTTTGTGGAGCATGCAGTTCATTGTCGGGAGCTTCCAGGCTTCAAATACAAGCATGACTTGGTCAAAGATGTGTTTTTTTATATTTTTAGGCGTGCGGGAATTTCTGTGAAGAAAGAAGCGCCTGTGAATTTTTTGACTGACCCACAAGAAGGAAGATCGACACTTCGCCCATCAGATGTTCTAGTGTATGGATGAGTAGGTGGGAAACATGTTTGTGTAGATTTGACTGGAGTTTCCCCACTCGTGGGGCTGAGGTTCGGGGATTTTACTATGGGACAGACAGCTCTCAAAGATGCTTCAAGCAAGATGAGCAAACATGAGAAAGCGTGCTTTGATAATCAACACGTTTTTATACCGTTTGCATTTGACACTTTTAGCTTTCTCGCACAAGAGGCGGTAAACCTTTTGAAAAGAGTACAAAAGGTCATGCATAGTAATGTTGTGTCGCCTAGGTCTATAAATGTAGTTTTCCAAAGATTAGGCTTTGCTATACAGAAAGGTTTAGCGGCGCAGCTGGTTGCCCGTCTACCTTTTGGTTCATGTGTAATTATTTCTATATATATAATATTAATTACTAAAAAAAAATGTGTTGAGACTCTTTTATATAATGAAATGAATCAAGTTTGTTAATGCAAAAAAAAAAACTATTCTTTATCTTTCATTTACTTTCTCTATCCCATAATAATCGTCACATTTTGTGTTTTTGATAATAATGAGGGCGTAAGCCCTAATAATTGTCACATTTTTTTTTTGATCAAATAGTCCAGTGGTTAGAAAATCCACCTTAAAGGTGAATAAGTGGAGTATCCCGGGTTCGAACTCGGGCTCCTGCACATATAGTGTGATATCCCTACCAACTGAGCTAAGCTAACGGGGATATAATTGTCACATTTTTATTGTATAAAAATTGTCTATTACATTAAGTTTTCAATGCAACATTAACATTTCTCTTCTAATGAGAAAAATGCATATGCACAGACACTGTAAACTAATTTTACAATGTCAATCAATGTCAACCGTGTATTTCGCCAAATTACTCCGCACTACACTCACTACAATTGTATGACATGGAAAAATATTTGATTCCTATTGTATGTCAATGTAAAATTAACTTACACCGACAAAACATATCCATTAAAATCTTGTTTAATTGTTCATTAAACCCAATTAGTATTCTCCAATTTATTTTTTGACAATTAAAATACATCGATAGTTTTACTCAAATTATCCATTGATGTATTATCCTCGGTATCAATCGTCAGTTGATCCAGTGATGATTCACACTGAACTTAGTAGGGATGACCACATTTCGATCTCCCGCAACTGCGATCAGGAGGGGGTTGGACCCACTTGATGCCAGAATTGACTCTCGAACCCAATTAAACTGTGGTGAAAACCAAAAAATAAATAAATTAAAATACATCAATAATTAAGATGAATAATTTGATAAAACCAGCATTCTCTTTATTTCATTTATCATTCTCTTTAAGTGTAAAGACTCATTTTCATTGTCCCTGTGAGCTTAACTCAGTTGGTTCATTGTCTCCGGGACATAACACAATATGTGCATGAGTTCAGGTTCGAATCTGAAATACTCTATTATTCACCTTTAAGTTGAATCTTTTAGCCACTAGGCTACTTGACAAAAAAAAACTCAATTTTAATTTCTCATAAAATGGTATTATAGAATGAAATATGGGTAATGGTGTTAGTTGGCAAATTAGGACAATATGGCTAGAGTTTAGAAACCAGATTGAATAAATACTAAATAATTGGTGTGTTGTTGTTTTGTTTTGTTTATGTGATTGTGAATGATATGAAAGAGAAGATAAGATATGATGAAAAACCCTCTCTCCCAAATGAGTGGAGAATAAGCCACTTGTTAAACAAACAAGTAACATAAAGCGAGTAGTGAGTGGATCACCCCAAACAAAAGTAACCGGTCAAATGTAAGTACTAAACCTACTATACCCGGTTCATACACATGTTTCCCTTCTTCCTAGGATATGTGAAAATGGTCAAACTTTTGGAAATTCAGTTAGTTAGTTGCATTCTCTTTTTTGAGGGGTTTAAGAACAACACAAACTTGTCATGGTTTTTCACAGGGTTTAATTTTTCTTCTTCCTTCACAAATATTCTCTAGGTTCGTTTGTTTTGTTACACATCTTCTAAAAGGGTATCCAAAAAAACTGTTTTTTATTTGTTTTCATTGATTCAACACTAAAAAAGGTTTCTATTTTATGAGTATTTTTTGTACTTTTTTGTTTTTGTTTTTTTCTTCTTCACTCTTTCAAATGGAGCCCAGTTTCATCATTTGGTGTGTTACTTTTTTTTCTTCCTCAATTAGTGTAGCAATTTGCATTGCATAATGTAAAATTGCAAATCTCCCTCCTATTTCTTTTCTAGGTTGATTCAAGATCTCTTTCTATGTCTGTGTGCGGGCGTGCGCGCGCGTGATAATAAATTAATTTTTAAATTTGTGAGATGTTGTTTCCTTAAAAGGGTCATCAGGGGTTTGAAGATCCACTTGGAAAATGTCTTGAATAAATAAAATGATTACATATATTATTATTATTATTATTACTATTTGTGATTCAGTAGTTTTTTTTCCAGTGAATTTTGTTTTTTTTCTTATTCATGGCGTTACTTTTAATTGTTTTAGTGTGATTATGTAATTTTGATCATTATGTAACAATTTTGGATTTTTGGCTTTTGTTTGTGAAAATCAAGTAAAAATGCATTATTTATTGGATTTAAAATATTGCAGGGTATGTATCTGCTTCAGTTTCAAACCGGATAAGAGTGTCATCAACATGGGGTGAATACTTGTTTTTGTAATGTCCATTTACATGTAAGCTTTCAATACATTTTTGTTCATTTAATTGTTTGTAATCTTTTGATTATTGATTTATAGTGACTAAACCTTATCTCAACTTTAAGCTTCAAGATTCTAGCAACTGCAAAATGCAAATGTCATTCTCATACAACTCATTCCTAAAGAGTTACTCCTTCCTGTCTCATATATAAGCAAATTTTCACTTTTTAT
Source organism: Trifolium subterraneum (assembly GCA_951799995.1). Lineage (NCBI taxonomy): Eukaryota > Viridiplantae > Streptophyta > Magnoliopsida > Fabales > Fabaceae > Trifolium > Trifolium subterraneum. Next base: position 48,030,794 of record OX637464.1, on the reverse strand, counting down.
GTTCATTCAATTACTAAAGTATCTGGTGTTTTTGGTCTATATTTAGACCAGATGCATTAGTTATTGAATGAACCTAAAAAGTGAAGATTTGCTTATATGAGACCAAAGAGTATTTTCATGAATGTCATGATATTGACATTTTCCTGTTAAATGTTTCAATGTCTGCTCTTATTTCAATTTTTAAATTTTCTTCATTGGTTTTTATTTTTATTTTTACCAATTATAGTGAATTTCTTGTATGCAAACTTTCTCAACTATGAATGTTGATGAATACTGATTAGGCGCATTACGAAACTTATTGTTTTCTTGCCTTTGAATTTAAACTAGTTTACGGCTTTATGAATTAAGCCCCTTAATACATTTTGAATAGAATTTAATTCATAAGTATTGTCAGTGTAAAGATTTTTTACTCTGTCAATTAACTGTTGATTGATATTTGAATTTGATTATGCTGACAGGTTATGATCTGAGGGGTGTCTTTAAAACTCAAGGAAGCTGGTTTTATGTTATCTAATGACTTTTTCTTATAGGAATGATTTTCTGAGATATGGTTATGCAGAAGAGGTTGGATTATGGCTTTAATGGCTATCAAGTTCCTTCCGTTCCTAGAGCTTCAAGATCTCCTAGGGTAAGCAAATGATTTTCTTCTCCTATACGAGGGAACACCGACAGATGCACCGGACACAACACTAACACTGAGTCACCGAGAAAGTGGAAGTGATTGAATGTAAATATATGTGTCAGTGTTGTGTCGGTACCATACCAGACACGACTTCAATCTGAACTATCAGTGCTACATAACTTATATTCTCAACTGACTTGTATTATGAATAGAGTCTCGAGATTCTTATAATTCTGATGTACATGTTTAGGGGAGGGGAACAGTCAGAAAGAAACCCGAGAGCAATCAGATACAGGCGTTTGATATTTTGGCTAGTGTAGCTGGCAATCTTTTGCAGAAGAATCAGAGTTCTATTCTTGATAATGCTTCTTCTGCGAAAGATCCTCGCACTTTTTCTGGTATTAACATAAAGGAAAACAAACAAGAGAATCAACTAGGGTCGCTTAAGGAGGAGCAATTTGAGCCTGGAACATGCAGTGAAGTTGTCTCTGGTTGTGTCCCTAGTTTGCAAGAGAAACATGAAAACCAAAGGTAAATGTTGAAATGTACAATGGAAATGCACTGTAGTTTTGCACTGACATCCAATGAGAGTTCTTGATATTGCTACGTAAGCCCGTTTTGTAATTGTAATTTCAAAATTAATACAAAATGAAGGATTTTTTCATTGAATGTCGGTGTAAAACAAATTTACATTGACAATGCATGTTCCCGTTTCTCATGATAAACTTAATGGATTTGGAATTTGGAAACTTGTCATATCTCAACAATGTTGTGTTCTATGAAACTCTCTCCAGAGTCACGAGTGATTCATCGCTTCATGGCAATCATCTTGAAGGACAAGGACAGAATGAACTTGAAAGGGATGATGAACGTGTGAAATTGCGAAGTCCAAATGAGAAAATCATTCGTATTAAAAATAGTTCAGATGGATCAATAGAACAAGGCCAAAAAGCATCAAAAGATTGCAGTGCTGAAAATCATGTTGAGAAGCCTTCACCGGAGGGCCACTGCCGCAGGAATCTTGATTCTTTACCGAATGGTTTCGGTTCTAGGAAATTAGTTAATAGAGATGATGACGAAAACTTTGTTCAGTGCACTCAACTGAACTCGAAGAATAAGATATCTTCTGATCCACCACAAGATACGTTAAAGGTTAAGGATGCAAGTCCTTTTGTGAAGGGTATGTAGCTTTACTTGCAGTTGATTTATACTTTAGTTGTGTTCCTAATTGTGATTCATGACAGTGTTGCGAAATATTGGCTATATCAGCGCTATAGTGTAGCGGAAATACAAATTGCTATTGGTCTACCAAATGCTATTTATCTCAAAGTGATGTCAAAATAGTGTGGTTATACCAGCGCTAAAGCATTCTAGTGTAGAAAAAATTGCTATTTTCTACAATACGCTATTGAAAACACCGGTTCAAGCAAAGCAATCTCTATTGACGCATGTATTCATTATTTTGCACATTCTTTGTGAGTTATGACTATTGATAGTTCCATTCCATGAATTGTTTTTTGTCGCAGATGAAAACAATAGCGGGGACAACTCGGTGCTTGAAAATTCAGAAAGGATGTATCCATTTAAGAAAAGGAAGTTTTACTACCAAACTTCGTCATCTACGTCTGATAGCTGGTCTCACTGTCAAGGCACAGTTGATTCTTCTTATACAAGGGTTAATGGCACAAACCATGGTGCTGGTGCAGGTGCAACAATGCATGGTTGCCTTCTTTCTATTTCTTTTTATTTTTTTATTTGTAATCTATGTTTCCTTTTAGGCTTATTTTACAGTTTGGACTCAATGATCCAATCTATCATTTGCAGTCATCGAAGAATCATCTTCTATAGCCGACGAACAAGTTCATTCTGGTTCCAAGGGTTGTAATGGTAGGAAAGTCCGCAAAATGATTGATCATATATTTAATCATTTAATCCTACGGCCTGTTTAGATTGACTTATTTGAACTTATTTACTGACATAAACACTTTTGCATAAGCATTTATATGATAAGTGTGTATGCTAAAATGCTATAAGCGCTTAATTAAGTTAATAAACAATTAAACATGAGCTGGGCGTTAGTCTGACATGCTTGTTATTTAAGGCTCTGACATGGTTTTAATCTGTACTTTGCAGTGAAGCTTAGCATAAAATCCTTTAAAGTCCCAGAGCTTTTTATTGATATACCTGAAACTGCTACTATTGGTTCACTGAAGGTATGTGATTAAGCTTCATCTGAGAGAAACAGTGATGACATGATTTTTAAGAGTTTCATGAGTAATCTAGTTTAACACATCATGCTCTTATTAAACCAATGGAAGCTAGTACAATAAAAGAAACTGAAGCATATGGAAAAATTTATGGCATAGTATGAGCCTTGAAGCATCAAATCACCTTTAAAGCCTGTTTGGATTGACTTATTTGAGTTTATCTATTTGGATAAACACTTGTGAGACTTATGGAAAATCTTATGACATGTCCATAAGCTGCTTTTGGTATCTTTTCTTAAGTTCTCGAAGATACGTAATGAAATAGTTTATAAGAAAATAGTTTGACTTTATTTTATCTTTTGTTATAGAAGTAGCTTATACATAAGCACTTATATAGTAAGTGTTCAATTAAACTGTTTATCCCAACGGAGCCATATTTGAGTCTAACTGCGTAAGTAGTACTTGTGAGACTGTTTAGGAGGGCTTACTTCCATAAGCTCTCCAAGATAGCTTATGAAAACAATTTGATTTGATTTTATCTTTTGTTATAGAAATAGCTTATACATTACCACTTATATGATAAGTGTTTATGCTATAAGCTTTTAGTTAAGATGTTTATCCAAACAGAGGCTTAATATATTTCAAGTGTATAAAGTGCAAGTATAGTAACTACTAACTACAATAAGCAATCCATTGCATCTTTCTCGCGCGCTCACCATGTCTATTGGCTAGCTTTATTTTGTTATTATTTGCAGAGGACAGTAATGGAAGCTGTGACAGCTATACTTGGAGACGAACTACATGTTGGCATCCTTCTTCAGGGAAAGAAGGTTCGAGATGACAGCAAAACTCTAATCCAGACTGGAATATCTCAAGATGACAAACATCATAGGTTAGGATTCATGTTGGAGCCAAGACATAATCGAATTTCAACCTCGTACAATGAAGACCCTTGTTTCCTAACCACCAATTCCCGACAAAAGCTGTCTAGGTAATCATTTATGTTTGGATTTCCATCGCAAACATTTTGTTTGAGTCCAAATGTATGTTTGATGTAATCGTTGTATTGTAACTAGTTTGCTCATTTTCTATAACCAGGCAATCGACATCTTTAATGTTGCAACAAGGAACATATAATGTATCTCGAGAACGTTCTACGGTCAAAATTGAAAATTGTGCCGAAGGTGATCATAATGCGGTCTCTTCTCTAGGAGATACTTCCGCAAACAATAATAACATGTCAAAGTGTCGCGCTTTAGTCACAGTACCTGCCATTAACATGGATGCATTAGCTGTTGTTCCATACCGGCGCAAATCAGGGAATCCTGACTTTGGACAGCGCCGAATCAGGAGGCCATTTTCAGTTCTAGAAGTAGAAGCATTGGTTCAGGCAGTTGAGAAACTAGGAACTGGAAGGTTTGTTTGTTCGACGTTGCTTCCTTCTCATTGAGTAGTTCTATGAACTGGATAGTGTTAAATATATTACTTGTGTGTTTCAGGTGGCGTGATGTCAAACAGCGTGCTTTTGACAATGCGAAGCATCGAACTTATGTGGATTTGAAGGTGAGTGCTTTTGACAACGTGCTTTTTTTTGTAGTGCTAGAATGGCGTGATGTCAAACAATGTGCTTTTGACGAATCTTGCAATTTCAGGGGGTATTTGACATTTCACTTGCTAGAATGCATACATACGCACATGCACACACACAACATAAGTGTGTCCCCACACAAATACAAATTCTCTATACCAACATGTGGTTGGTCCGAGTGGTAAGGGATTTAGGCAGTTAAGCAAGTGGTCAAGGGTCAATCATTGACTCTTGTGTATAGATAAAATCCAGTTGAAACAGGAAACCTCATCTTGTGAGCCCAACAAATTCACGGACGGGGATTAGGCACTGTTAAATGACGGTGGATAATTCGTACCTATAACATGTTTACTAAAAATTTACAAATTTCTTTGTAATCAGGAAATCGTATATTTAAAGCATTTCATGTGATATAGATTATCTGATTAAGTCTGGATGGTTCACAACCCGACTTTGGCAAAATTGCGTACAAAATATAAAGACAAAACATGACCTAATCAATCTTGATGTAATGGTCCAATTGTGGTTACATGATTGCGTGACCGCAGAAAATTCAAATGTGTGCCGCACACATAGACAATCCGCGTGGACTGACACACACATACACACACACGAACAGTTAATAACTACACGCTATTTGCATATACTGGTAACTCTTGTGTGATTTTGGGAATGCTACAGGATAAATGGAAGACATTGGTTCACACAGCGAGAATCTCCCCGCAACAAAGAAGAGGAGAACCTGTTCCTCAAGAGCTTCTAGACAGAGTCTTAGCTGCTCATGCATATTGGTCTCAACAACAATGTAAGCATCAACTTAAATCAATGTGAGCCTTTATCATCAATATTGAAGAAAGCAGAAGAAAGAACAAGTTACACTGCTGCAGAAGAAGTATACAGTCAATCTTCAGAATGATTTAGTGTAGTTTATGCTAAAAGTTGATAGTATATGTTAATCTCCATATATTTGTTCAAAATATATATATAATCATAATCATAATTTATATTCCCTAAACCAGGTAATGCATGGTTTAGGTGATTTGTACATGATTATTTGACCATATGGTAACATTGTTCTTACCATACCTTATGGTCAAATGTTGGTAAGTATGCTATCAAAAGCAAACTAGAATAATGAAATATGTATAGAAGTTTAACACCACATGAATTTGTTGCCAGTGACTTGTTATCTTGAATATTACACATAAAGAATTACCTTTGAAGAGGTACCATTGAATATCTTCCCTTGCAAATTCATGTCATGATTTCTTAATTAGAATATGTTCTCTATTTTGATTTCTTCACTAATACGGAGTAGCAGATAAGTTAGCATAATGAGTTTGTAATATTTAGTTAAAAAAATTGATAAATATCATTTCTTTTGTTTTCTCTTCTTATGGAAACTTTTGAATCACTTGGTATCCATAATCCACGTGAATTAGAGATTATGACATTATATTGGATACCTTTTACAATGATTATATATGAAAGCCAATTTATTGGTCATTGTACTTTTTCTATTCCTCTCATCTCCCAAACCTAAACCACCGTCCACCGCCGCTTTTTTCTATCTTCTTCTCCAAAATTCCAAAGCTAGCGCAACAATGTAGCTGAATGCAAGGGTGGTCCATCCGCGATCTCCACCGCCGTGACACCACCTCCAATAACCCCTTTTTGGGGCTGTTAGAGAAACTGTCGACATCTTAGGCACCAAAATTTTAGGGTCACCAATTTTTTTTTACTTACTTAGTGTGTGTATGTACGATCACTTGCGTGTGCAAGCGTACATGGGTGTTAAAATAAATAAATTATATAATTCTTATAACTAAATTTTAAAATAGTCGTAGACTTTTATGATCTTAATAATGAAATTGAATTAAAAATTATCAGAGAATTCTAACAATTAACTTTATTTGGAGTAAACTTTTCCGGTATTGATATAATCTTTTAACTTTTCTTTCCTATTATATATTTAGTGTAATTTCTGCATCCATTACTTTGGTGTAATTTCCACTCCCATGAGTAGCAACAATTGTATTGACATTAACCTCCCCTATTTGTTTGTAGGTTAGCTCCTGGTCAATTATTATTATACTCTTGCATAGTGCAATGTATCAAAATATTGTGACCCATTCCACTCTAACCACCCTCCTGAACAACACATTACTTACGTAACTTTGCATGATAATTACTTTTGAATATGGATGCCACGGTCTGCCTAGGAATGGCGAGGTTGATTTCATGGAGGGTAAAAGATCAGAATCAGTTGAGATGTTGCAAAATTGAAATGAGAAATGAGTTGGTCTTCCAAGTCCTACTTTAAGTTGTTATTGTGTTCTTTTGTTTAGGCAACCCTTTTTTGACCAAATATGGTGCAATTTCGGAACACCGGCAGTGGCATACCCAAAAATGAACTGTGCTACTACCGATGATCAAGAGGGTTTTAGAGAATATTCCATATGAGCGACCGCACAAGGCATCAAAATTTTAGATGCACCATTTTATTTTTACTTTGTGCGTGCGTACTCGCGTGTGCGCACTCGCGTGTGCGTGCATGCGTTCGTATATGTTAAATATATTTTAAGAATTAAAAGTTATCAGAGAGATTCTAACTAAATTTTAAAATAGATTTAAACTCTTATGATATTGATAGTGAAATATATTTAAAGAATTAAAAGTTATCAGAGAGATTCTAATAATTGAATCTATTTGGTGTGAGTTTTTCGATATTGATATAATCTTTAACTTTTCTTTCATATTTATCACCACGAGGTAGTGCAAGGGTGGTGCATCCACCGTTTCTGTAACAGTCCAAATTTCTAGTAAAGAAAAGTATTTCGAAAATTTTATTTCCATAAAAAGTGGGATTAAAATTGCACAATGACAACAATGTTTCATTTAAATTACAAATTAATAAAATTTCTCTTCATACACATACAATCAACACATCAACTTCATATTTTACCTTTTTCACAACAAACCACACACCATAGTTACACAAAATAATCAAATTAGTTTCTTCTAAAAGATAAAGGTCATGTTACTATCTGATAACATAGTTCTATGTAGCATGAATATATGGGGAAAAAACTCTTACCTGAAAGACTTCCTTTCAACGAATCTAAATATCCGTCAACCGCACGATCAGGTGCTTAACGTTTCCTTTAAGACTAAAAATTGCACTATAGAAAGTGGTCTTGGTGATGAAATTCAAAAGAAAAAGATATTGTGTACGCCCCATTTCTAGTAACCATAACTTCGTGAATTGAGTGTATTCACGTTCAAGTTTTATTGGTAGTCATGACTTACATTAATATATATATATATATATATATAGTATTTGATTTTCTTTAATGACATAAGGTAAATAGATTCATATATGGACTAATAATATATTTATCTAGAATACGATATAGAATACTCATGAATACTCATAATGGTAATGGGAATACATTAAAATTACCATAGAAATTCTTGTACAACAACGGTACATAACTCGAAAATAGTACTGAAGTCTCAAAACATAATACATAATTCAATTCTAAAATCAAAAAATAATACATAATTCAAAACATAAAACATAGCTAGTCAAAGGTACTGATACAACATGTCTGAACTACATAATATAAAACATGTGAAATCATAAACAACTAAACATAATCTTCATCAGCTACTACTCCACGGGATTCTTACCTCGGCCACCTTGCTTGCCTGAAATCAAATAAATGTGGGGTGAGACTCTAAACCTCAATGAGTTTCTTACTATCCCTCTACTTAGTGTACTAACACAGGGATTCTGATGATCAATTGATCACTAAACTGAACTTATTTTCATTAATGAAAAGCATAAACATAAATAAAGTGTGTCACAAAATTATTATCTTGATTGATTTTATTACTCACGGTCACTTCGAGGTGAGTGGGTCTCGAAGGCCAGCCAATAGTCCCTGATATTAAATGTTGATCAGAGAACCACCTCAGCTCATAATTTAATTAATCGATACTCACTAAAAGTTTAGAATCCGTCATAGCATACGCTAGACTCACAAAAGGCTAGATAATATGTGGTTCGGGATCAACTGCTCTAATTATGATAATCTTAACTTAACAACCCATCCGGGGGAAAACCTACATGAGTTTGATTCCTATGTTGTCATGTTACTGTTCATATAATGTTTGAAAGGGTGTATAAACATGTTTACTAATTGAGATTCACTACTATATGAATTAGGAGTCTTCCGGCCGTGAAACAGCAAAATTTCTCAATATTTTCACAGTTTAAACCAACAGGTAATCGGTTACCCTGTTATGGTAATCGATTACCACATCAAGTCAGAATGTATTGGTAATCGTTTACAACCCCATGGTAACTTGTTACCACGCGCAAAAATCCAGTCTTTTCTTTAAAATTCCATAACAGGTTGTGTATCGATTGATCAACACCGTGAAAAGTGAGTTTTCATAAGTTTTCATGCTTTCAAAACATTCATTACTAAAGCTTAAAGACTCCTAAATCTTACTTCATGATAATCTTAATTCTTAAACATATTCACAACACAAAATGAGTTCATGGGTTAGGGAAAATACTCATTCATTTCAAACATGCACAATTCATTTATAACTTGTGTCTAAGTTATCTAACTTAATAAACAAAATAAAAACCCTATTCCTTGGTCTTAAATAACGTTGAATTTGCTTAATGTTGAGGTCGTGGAACTATTAGTCAAAAAAGAGTCATGTTAGGGAAGAGACTGAAACAAGAATCACATGAAAAAAACAGACAAAAAAAAGAAGTAAAGACCTAATTCTAAAAAGTGCAGCCATATCCCTTAGTGAATTTTTTTTAGGAAATTATTTTCTACCATGATTTAATAATACGTTTGCAGTTTGCACCACAAGTGACCCGAAAAAGGACCGTAACATCATGATGCAGTAATAAATCAGAGTTGTCCGGTTTAATTTGAATGGTGGAGATTGTTTTTACTAAAAAAACACAATTTTAAATATAAACCATCTGATCTAAGATCGATGGGTGAGATTGAAAACTGTGTGTAATAAATTGCAGCAATGAATCCTTATCCCAAGTGACACAAGCTAGGGTTTTGTGTTGGTACAAACTAGATTGAGTGACATGACAATATATCATTATCATTATCAGGTATATAGATAATTAAATCCTCACTTCCAAAATCGGTGTAATTGAGTTATTGTAACAAGATCAAGAAGAATTTTGATTTGCAAAAACATTATATGCTTAAAATATACATAGATAATAATTGAGTTCTAAACACGGTAATAGGATCAATTAATTGATTTACAATATTTATGATAAAATTTTGAAGTAAATGAAAAAAACACATGATCAAAAATTTAAACAATCATAATATAATATAATATAATATATGGAGAAGAGAACTTACATTTAACATGGTGGAACTAAGCTTTCGACATAATCCTTAATCGAGAACCAATCTATCTTTTTGTTAATTTTGGTTTTCCTTGATCTTTTGGTTCTCCGGTTGTATATAATTGCTCGAGATTCTTGATTGGTTGCCAATACCAATGTATCACCATTATGAGAAAGATGCAATGGTGTTAAAAATAAAAATGCCTCACCACCAATTTTATGATTCATGTTGACACTATGATAGCTAAACTTAAGAAATTGGGTCCAAGACTTTTCATCTCCAAATTCCGTCATTTGCCATATAAGAAAATCAGTTCTCAGTAAATCATGATAAAAATAAAGGGAGTCCTTCAGCACACAAAGATTTTTCCCTTCATTTACCACCTTTTGATCAAAACCTTGAGGGGGTAGCATTTGTGTGTATCTCTCTGTACTTAGATCAAGTGAAATAATCACAAGTTTCTGAATACCACTATCATCTACAAGGTCAGTCCGACATGCCAACCAATTAACGGTGCAATTCAAATATACACCGGCACATATGTCAGATTTAGAGAGGCGTGGACGAGTATCAATTGGAAAACTTTGAATAGTTCTCCAAACATTATCACTGAAACTAAAGACTCTCACAAATTTTCCACTTAAATGTAAGGACACCACTTTATAAGTGTTAGTTGAGTTGTCATAACCAAACACAAACGTAAAAAAATGCAAGAAACGGAACCTCTCGTTACAAAAGAAACTATACCCTAATATATTTGATATTGTTCTTGTAGCGGGGTTCCATAAACGGAACCACACTTTTAGATGGATAGTTCCAAGAACGGATTTATACGGTGAATAATCCATCAAACAAATCAATCCATTGCAGGAACCAAGAACTTGACCACGATGATTGGTATTGAGTCGATAGTATGGATCCTTAGGAAGGGTAATTGAACGATTTTCCAATAAATGCCTAAGGGGGAAGTGTATAAAATTGTGACTAGAGACAACCGACATGTGTGCGATTTTTCGAGATCGACTAAGGTGCTTTTTAATTAATGTAGGGTCAGAGATAAGGGTTTTCCAAGCCTTACTCACGCACTTCATCTGAATCAGATGTTTGACAGTAAGCCATGATAGAATTTCGATGATAATATCAATGGGGAGGATTGGTGGTGGTAAAGGCAGTGAATTGGATTGACGGAGACGCTGAGATTGACGGAGGCGACGGGATTTTGGTGGTTGGGTATTCATGATGCAAACATAACCTATACCACAATGAGAATATGTGTATTTCTAATGGATTTCTATGTTGAATGGTAAAGGAAATGAAAGCGCGAATAGGGGTTGGTTTTATGGGGAATATGTAATTAACCAAATGTGTTTCGTGGTTGGTTGATTTATTTTGTTATTTTTATTTTCTTTAGTCAAAGATTTATAATATTTATTTCCTTTTTTCATCAAAACGAGTCAAAAAAATTAAGATTTTTGCACGCATATTAAGAAATGTAATTATGTACGTTGTCTAAAGAAAATATACTTTTACTAAATTAACCCTATTAATTATTCATTTCTTTCCTTGGAAATAGTGTATAGTTTATTATACTTTAGTATACATTTATCAAAACATTATATTTTATTGTACTTTATCAAATTTTAAATTAGTTTTTATAAAGGTGAAAAATGAAACAATTTTTCAATCTTATTGATTTTGAACTCAAACCTCACTGTAAAATAAGAATTGATAATAAAAACAAGGCTTTAATGCAGTTTTGATCCCCCTATTTTAAAAAACTTAAACTTTTGATCCTCCTATTTTAAAAGCCAACTTTTTGATCACCCTATTTTGAAAAACTTGAAGTTTTGATCCCCCAACTCATTTTGGTCAAATTTGTGATGATGTGTCAACCACATTGATGACGTGGCAGTGTCTATGTGTCAAACTCATATTCCATGTCATTATTTTTTTAAATAAAATAATATGTTTTAATTTTTTTTTAAATTAGTTTTTTTTATCAAATCTTTAAATCAAATATTAAAACAATATATTTAAATTAAATAATTTTTTTATCAAATCTTTAAAGCAAATATTAAAACAATAAAATAATTAATTAAATAATTAATTATTGTGAAAAACGCAATATGATAAGATGGGACAATGAAGGTTGACCAAACAGTCGATTAAGAAATGGCAACATGTTTTTTTTTTATATCAATTACTATGTTCGTACATAAAGTTTCTAATGCACACATTAAATGGACGGAAATAAGTTTCAAATATTTGAATTTCAAATATTAGAATTTACCATGAATATAGATCAAAAAGGAAAAAAGAAGAAGAAGAATATGATCTTAAATCTATCAAAGTTAATTTCAATTTTTTTTTTTTTTTTTCTTAAATAGCTCATCAGTTTTTTTTCTTCCAAATAATATCCATCACTTTTTTTAAGCAAGATGCATGGCTCCATCACTTTTACAATTAAAAAATTACCCAGTAATATTACATTTAAATACGCTTTTTTCCCAATAAATATCTTAATTACATTTTATATAAATAATAATTCTTTATTATTTTTTCATTGATTGTATGCTTTTTTTTTTATAGTAGTAATTTTTACGGTGACATATATTTCTAATTATATAGTAATACGCGTGTCTAATTTTTTATAATTTTTACACGAAAACTTCTTCTCATGAAAAATCTCAATAGGGTATTATATTTTGGGGCGGAGGAATTTCGATGGGGATCCATATTCCTACTCATATATTAATTAATAAAAGTGTCTATATTCTATAATTTTAACTAGAACCTATATTTGTAACGGGATCTATATTTCTAATAATATAGTAATACACTTGTCTTTTTTATTATAATTTTTATACGAAAATTTCTACGTACTCATGAAAAATCTCAAGAGTGACAGAGGTAGTAATTTCTATGAGGATCTATATTTCTACTCATATATTAATAGGCGTGTCTATTTTTTTAATAATTGTTACGCAGATTTATATTTCTACTCATATATTAATTGCATGCCTGTTTTTTTATAATCTCTATGCGGACCTATATTTATCCTTGATTGTCCTTTGAAAGTGGTCTTATAGCTAGAAAGGGACCGAGAAAACTCTCAAGAGAGTCTTAAATATCGGGATGGACATAGTAATTTCTATAAAGACATATATTTCTACTCATATATTAATTAATACAAGTTTCTATTTTCTATAATTTCAACGGAGACCTATATTTATACTCTTTTTTTTTTACTACACATATATTTATACTCATATTAATATGTGTGTCTATTTCTTCTATAATTTCTACATGGACCGATATTTCTAATCATATAATAATATGCTTGCCTTTTTTTATAATTTTTGTGCGGACCATATTTCTACTCATATATTAATACATATGCCTACTTTTTCATAATTTTTGGGCAGACCTATATTTCTACTCATATAATACGCGTGCCTACTTTTTAACCCATGTATACGATAGATCTTTGACATTTATACATAAAAGATATACTTAATTTAAAAAGGGATGAATTAAATATAAATTTTTATATTTTTGCGCTTAAATTTTTTGAATTTTTCAGCGGCCATCTTTAATAGTACATTATAGAAATCTCTCTTCAGTGGCGGAGCTAGCCTAAAAAATTGGGGAAGGCCACTATAAATATAAGGGCGGCACAACATGAAGGGTAAGATTATCACAAGGAAAATTTATCAAACTGGATTACCCACTGGTAGATTGGCGACAAAATATGTATCAAAATGTGGCTCAGCCTAGAGCTCTTTTGGTCTTTTGGCTGGCGTGTCACTGCAGGTTGGCAACCTAAGATAGGCTCCGAAAGTTTGGTGTGGTAGTCAAAATAAAGTGTTGCTTCTGTCACAAGGAGGAAAACATCAATCACCTGTTTTTTGGCTGCAATGAGTTGAAAAGTATTTGGCACAAGGTTCTCAGATGGTTCGTAGATCATGTCCCCATGGAATGGAATGAGGAATTAAGATGGATCACAAGACTTAGCAAAGGAAAGGGGTGGAAGGCCCATCTGCTCAAAAGCGCGGATGCTGAAACAATTTGCACTTTATGGAAATATAGGAACGATACTTGCTTTGGCAACAGAGTTTACAGTACAAACATATAGATGAAGATATTATCAACACCATAGTTTATAGAGGTTAGAGGAGTCCTAAGCTTAGGAAACATATTGCTCAACTGCTTATCTAGTTTAGTCGTCTCTTTTGTTCTGACTTGTCCTTTTTTACGGTTGGATCATTTTGATCACCTTGTACGGACTAATTTTTTATTTTATAAAGTTGCTTTATTAAAAAAAAATTGAATACAAAAATAAAATTACTAAAAAACAAGCATATCATATTGAGAGTGTGTCTAATATAGATATCTCAAAACTAGTTAAAAAATGGACCATTACCAATTTTATACTAAAAAACTTTTTAATGTCAATTCATGTGTAAACTTCATACTTTTTAGTTAGTTCTTGTATTTCTGTTTATAATATTATATGAATCTCACCATCAAAAATTTAAATTTTTTTAACAAAAGATTGATCAAGCATGAATTTTTATACGTTGGAACTCTATTTTAAATAAAAAATTGAGTACTTTTTCTATCAAAAACATATATATACTTAAATATTGTGACAAAATAAATTACATTTTAAAAATCTATAAATTATTAAATAATAAAATATTAGAAGGACATTTCAAAAAATAAATTAAGAAAGACACATGATTTATTAATAATATAAAAAAATTTAGAATAATTTACAAAGGGTTAATTAATAGCCTTATAAATTAGAATATCAACTTCTAAATAGAGGTGGTTTGAAACTCCCGCAAATCAAAAAGTATTCAAACTACACAGACTAGCGGACGTTTAAAACCGTCGCTAAATAGTATACCTATGAAAAAAAATAAAAAAATCTGGGGCGGGTCATGGCCCTGTCCAGCCCATGAGGGGCTCCACCCCTGTCTCTCTTACTAAAGTTTAATTTTTTTTTATTGAGGGAAGAATTAAATATGAATTTTTATGAATAATTAATATATTATACGCTAGACAAAATATCGCTCATAATATTTTTGAAATAACAATTACACACACACACACACATATATATATATATATATATATATATATATATATATATGTGTGTGTGTGTGTGACAAGTTGTCATCAATAATTTTTTTTAAAATAATTATTATACACCGGATAAAATGTTGTTGATAAAAATTTAAATTAACCATTATACACAGGGGATAAAGTGACCGCTAATGAAAAATTTAAATATTGTAACAACTATACAGGAGGAACAATTTTTTGCTAATGAAAAACTTAAATAACCGCTTCATTCCTTTTTTAAGTGTCACAATTGACCACTGCAGATATGCCAATGCATATCTTTGACCATTATAATATCTTTTAATTATGTATTATAAAAAATTATAAAAAAGTTACATTTTAAAAATACTCGTCGAGACAAATTGAACAACATCTTATATGCTAATTTTTGTTTTTATATATCAATAAAAAAATATGGTAAAAGTAGGTTATATGAATAGTGCGCACGATTTTCAAATGACACTTAAAAAGAAACAGAGGGAGTATCATACATGGAAAATAAGTTGTTCCTGATGAAATTTTTTATTTTTTTTGTCAAGTAGCTTAAGTCGTGGTAAATCGTCGTTACTTTCAAAATTACCCATAGCTACGAGGCCGCGGGTAACTGCTTGTGGGCAATAGCTGAATTTCTTGTAGTGCTTAGTGGCTAGCTAAAAACTTCACACTTAAGGTGGATAAGTGGGATGACCAGAGTTCGAATCGCGATCCCCTGCATATATAATGCATTGTCTTTGCCAACTAAGCTAAGCTCACGAGATGCTCCTGATGAAAATTATAAGTAACTAACATATTATTTTTTTAATTATAAAAAAAAAATTTCATCAAATTTGTCAACTTTAATATTTATGAATATTTATAATGCAAATAAACGCACAATAAAAATAAATACAAGATATATATTTATCACGATACCTAAAATAACTGCAAGTCAGTATGAATCCATAATACTACTCCATCTATTTCAAAATGATAAAAAATAGTTTTTGATCGTATTATCACAAATAATCTTACCTTGCTATATATAACTATTATACACCGGACAACAATCCTTACAATGATGAATAATTTTACATTAATTTACAATAAAAATTGGTGAATAATCTTACATAAGCACAAGTATCTTGCTAGTTAAATAATAAAAAATTTACACAGCAATTTTTGGTGATCATATTATTTGATGTGAAATATTCACCAATTTTGATGACTTATCTCAGCTCAACTACGTTCCTAATTTTTTTTATCATAACAAAATTGCATGAAGACAAACCTTAAACTTAAATTCGATAGAGGGTTGCATTGATTTTGATAGATTCTTTCCAATAATGATGAAAGGTTTTCATGTTTTTTATTTATAGAAGAAGAAAAAGATTTATAGTCATTTTAATTTTTGAAAGTTTAACTCATTGTCAATTCAATCTCTGGCTCAAACAAAAACACAAATTAAATAATCTAACACAAACTCAAAAATACCTAAAACATAAATTAAATATATAAAAAGGAAAACTAGTTTGTTGATGTGTCCTCAGGAACCAAGTGTGAAGATACAAATATGTTACGACCCAATTTGAGTAGAGATGACATAATTTTTACCAAAAAGGAAAAAAAGGATCAATCAATATGATCTTAAATCTATCAAAGTTAATATAGTAAATGAAGAATTAAATAATTTTCTCTTAATTCAGATCGACCAAACAATGAATTAAGACATGACAAAATAAATTTTCAAATTAAGTCTATCTATACAAAAAGTTTATAATTACCAATACTGCACACATTAAATGGATGGCAAAAGTCGAAGAATTTTATTTTGATTAACAATATTGACATTGTTAGGTTGGACGTCATCAACAGGGTTCAAATTCAGGACCTTGAAGTGTGTGTGAGTGTATTATAATGGTATTTATCATTTCATCTACAGATTGCGCGAAAAACAAATAATACTCAATGGGTGGAAAAAAGTTAGGTGTCTGAATTTGAAAGTTGAAAATGAATATAGTTTTAAATCTATCTCAAACTCTTTTTTTTTAATAAATGAGGAATTAGATAATAAAAATTTACACAACAATTTTTGGTGATCATTTTATAGGTTCCGATTTTTTTTATGAGATGTAAAGATGTCTCAACTCAACTAGGTTCCAATTTTTTTATTTATAGAAGGAAAAAAAAGATCTATAGTCATTTTAATTCTTGAAAGTGTAACTCATTGTCAATTTTTCACTGTGTAATCTGTTAGTCATTTTCTTGTAAGACTTTAAATTTAGATGTTAAGTCATTCCATTTTTTTGAAGTGGCAAGTGTGAATGGCAACTAGTTTGTTGATGTGTTCTCAGGAACCAATTTGACATAGAAGATGCACTTGTTACCTACCTCCATAAACAACCTTTGTCATTCGCCATCTCTCTCACACTATGCCATTGTGTCTCTCCTAAAGGTTCAAAATCATAACCTGAGGTAGTGATGAAACACAAGAAATGGGGGTTCTGAAATGTGATTCTTAATTTTGAAAAATAATTTATTTTAACAAAACAATAATAAAAACATTATTTATCAAAACATTTTCATATGCAACACAGAAGAAAAGTTAAACCATACATAAAGAATATAAGTAACGTAAAATAGAAGGAGAACAGATAAGACAAGACATGGTAATTTCTATGTTGATTCGTTACCAACGTGGTAAGCTAGTCCAGTCAATCCTTTATAAGGTGAATTTGCCCTCTATCTATAGAAGAACTCAAATCCACTATAATCATATCACCGGATTACAATACTTAAGGTATCCACCAAGAGATTTCCTTGATTTATGATAGCTCTAAAATATGCATACTTTCTAGTGGTAGTTTTATTAAATAATTTGCTTATAAGTCAAGTTACTAGTGTTTTCTTACTACATTTCCTTTGTTTTATCTTTTGTAAGTCCAAACACATGAACAAATAGAAATATGCCCTTTTAAGGCTCATTTTGATGACTTATTGACTAAGGCATTGAATGAAGACTAAGGGAGAGTCTCCTTAATGAACGGATAGTGGATATTGATAGCTAGACACTTAAATTCGTGCATTATTTATTTCATTCTTGGCTGTTACTATTGGCTTAAATGTGAAAAAAACCCAAGATCAAAGGTCTGAAACTTGGCCACGGCTGTGGCAAGGAGTGTCACAGTCGTGCCAAGTCAACCTGGAGGAAGAAACGCCTCTGAAACGTCCCCCACGGCCATACCAATGCATCTCACACCCGTGGCAGCTCCAGCAAAAGGCAAATGACCCGTACCAATGCATCTGCGTTTTGGCGTTTGGCATCAATTTTCCTAATTCCCTTCTCACTCTAAATTACGAGTGATCTTCAGTTTACCAAATATATTATCCAGAATGCAAGAGTCTTGCGCAATTTGACGATTTACAGAAATAATAGCTCTTTAAATCTACCGGAAGAAGAGGAGCAACGAATAATAATCAGATAACTTTCTGATATTTCTGAAAGATTCTTAATTAATAATTAGACTTCATTTAGAGTTATTATCAGATTCTATATAAACTTATACTTTTTTCTGATCATTTTATGAATTCTCTGGGTTTATTTTTTGGAAAAAGAATATCTAAGCAATAGCAATGGTGTTATTTGGTTGTGGTATCTGAGCTTCCATTTTGTCACCATCAATTGGATGAGTTGGTTAAATAATCTGTTAGTAGCCCTCCAATTGTGAAGATTTATGTGAGGCACAGGCCCAATAAATAGAAGTATGAAAAACAAATAAAATTCTCACCTTTTTTTTTGTGTGTTAACCCTCGAGTTTTTAGGGGAAGAGAGCCTCTGGTAATCTAGAGTTCGACCGTGAGGTAAGTAAAATCTGACCAAGAATTGTTCCCACCACCTACTTTGATATTGGACAAGAAAATTAACTTTGTGTCTACACAAGTTTTTTATTGCTAAGTGGTGCAATAATATCTAGTATGAAAACCACCAATTTGTACTAGTGCAAGCTCCATTAATCTAAGGTGGATGACTAGATCAACCACATTTTTAGCACTATAAAATCCAATCAAATGCATGGTATTGTTGCATTGACCTAATTAATGTCACTAAGAGATATTAGACATATATTAAGGGGGAAATGGAGGGTCTTATGAAATTGCTGTGCCTTGTAAGTTTTATAGTACTTGTTGCAGGGATAGGTAGAGTTGAAAGTGCTGGTGAATGTGGAAGGGGTACTACACCAGATAATGAAGCTTTTAAGCTAATTCCTTGTGCAAGTGCAGCACAAGATGAAAATGCTAGTGTGTCACAAAGTTGTTGTGATCAAGTTCAAAAACTTGGTCAGAATCCAAGTTGTCTTTGTGCTGTTATGCTATCAAACGTTGCTAAAATGTCTGGTGCTAACCCTCAAATTGCTGTTACTATCCCTAAACGTTGCAACCTTGCTAATCGTCCTGTCGGTTACAAGTGCGGACGTAAGTTACTAACTGCTCCCTCTGTTTATTTTTAACTGTCGTTTATGCAGAAGAAATCTGTTTGTAAAATTTTGTTGTTTTTAAAAATGCAACATTTATTACTAATGTATATGTTTTATATTATAGATCAGATACATCAGTAATTCAATAAACCTAAAAAATCAACTGTTTATTATAAAAAAAAGACGGATGGTGTATTATTTTGTCTATAGTACTTTAATTTTAACTATTTATTGCAGATTCTGTCAAAAAAAAAACTATTTATTGCAGATAGAAAATCCTAATTTTGCGGCTTATAAAATCATAATTTATGCTAATACCTCTTATAAAATCCTAATTTTGCAGCTTATACTCTTCCTTGAAAGAGTTGAGGCTGTTGCTGAAAGCAAAGATAAGTGGGATATGCATTGTTGCTGGTAGCTACTAGTACCACAACTTATAGTTGTGTTGTATGCATTGTTGTTTATTGTGTTGATAAGAGCTATGCAGTCACTTGTGTACACCTTGATCAATAAAACATGCACTCTTGATCACTTGTCTACTAAATCTTTATAGTGGATATTTTATATCATATTTGAGTTATACCTTTATATCATATTTCAGTTACCGGAAATTATAGTTGGTAAAAATTCAACTCAGATTCTACAAGAACGTGATTTTGAATTTTGTGCCTGATGAAAGAATCTCGTTTGTAAATAATACAAGTAGTTATAGAAACACTCTTTCGACCTTGAGGCTTTTTTGGGTTCAGGTGAGCCTCTAGGCCAGACTCACTAAAACTTTTTAATTATAGATAAAAAACTTATATATAATAAAAACATCAATAATCAATAATAATAATAATAAGCTCAATAATTTTAAATTTTTCACTTATACCAACATTACATTGGTCCGTGTAAAACTAAATTTAGACATTTTAAATGAGGTATTAGATTCAAGTCTCGTGGATGGAAAAAATATAATTGAAAGGGAAGCAAGTGGATAAACTAAGAACATCCTATTTTTTGAGCATTTTATGATACCTTCGTACAAATGTTTTGGAATTAAAAATATTAAAAAATTACGGTCCTGTAAATTCACAAGGAAATGGATTGCAAGCAGTCAATTATTATACAATTAATGTATCAGAGTCGTCTGATTTTAGGCTTTGATCATTCAACTGAATGCATGTTGTCAGAGGTGCTTACCGCACCCAATTCAGGTCCTTAGAAGAGTTACTAAAAGCACCCACTCGTTATAAGATATTTGTAGTTAAGAACTAATTTAAAATATCGTGATTATAAAAAAAAACTAGAAATTCTTGAAGCGTTTATAAATTATAAAGTGGTAATCTAAGATCAAATTTGATCATACCCATTGACTCAAAAATATATTTTTTTGACAGAAACTCATAATAAAAGTTTAAGATTATAATTTTAAGATACGGATTTTAAATTCTCATAAAAATACATAAATTAATAAAATATTTCCTTCTTTCATTTTTTTTTTATAATATTCCTTCTTTCAATTTGATAAAAGGTTTGGTCCCAACCCACATGTGAAATATTTGTGACAATACAAAACATAGAATACATACAAATAGAATACATAAAAAATAGGTGGAAGGACGGACTCAATCTTATTTTTTTTAAAATATTAAATTTAAAGAAATGATTTACCATGAAAACTATGGGCCTGTTTGTTTCAGCTTTGAAAAAATAGATTTTTTTTTTGTATTTTTGAAAATAGATTTTGTAAAACTGTTTTTCAAAATATTACAAGTTTTTTTGTATTCGTTTTTTCTAAATTGAAACACTAATTTTGACATTATATAACATAAATGTACATTATTGAAATTCAAAATATAGTCAAAATCACAATTTTTTCAAAAAGTTGTATTTCAAAAATATTTTTTGTGAAAATCTATTTGAAATAACTTCAAAATTAAGTGATTTTTTGAAATTTTGATATCCAAATTTTTTTTCAATAAAATGATCAAATACCTAAAATAACATTTTAAGAATAACTATTCAAACAAATTTTCGTTTGAAGTTTTTATAAAAAAATTCTTTGTAAATTTTTTTTATACAAAATTTTCTAACAATACAAAATCTATTTTTAAAATAAACGGGCCAAATATTAATATTATGCCAGCTTAATAATATCAATATTGTGATCAATTGAGTTACGTTTAACTTTTCGCATAAAAATAATATTGCTGCCAAAAGTGGTTTTAGATTTATTTATTTTTTACACAAATGATTTTTCTTGACAAGAATTTTTTACACTAATGTTGTTAGATCTTAGAATATCGATTGATCAAAAAAGATCGTAGAATATCTAAAAATGCTATGGCCCACAATTAACATCGTACCCTCTTGTTGTCTTCCTCTCACTTCCTTTATTAGCATTGAAACTTTTATTTTGTGTGCATAAAAGGAAACACGTGTCACTCTCTTACTCGCTTTCAACTACTTCTCATTTTATTTTTTTGGTACAAATTCAGCGGTAGACTTAACCTCACATGCTCCCATGATGCTTCCCATTTTCTCCGATTTCCACTTTCTATATTCTAATTCTAAATTGAGTAAAATAAGATATTCTAATTGTAAATATCTCATCATCAAGAGTCAAACTCTTTAACCGAATTTTTCATTCTTTCTTGAAATTTGGGTGGCATTTAGTATGGTCTAGATAAAAATATGTCCACCATGGTGAACTTTAGATAAATGGTTCTAACCATTTATCTAAAGTTCACCATGGTGGACATATTTTTACCTAGACCATACTAAATGCCACCTGAAATTTGATGGTGTAGGTGCAAGAAAGAATGGAAAGACTAGGATGCAACATGTCATAACTTGCAACAAATTTCAAGTCTTGAACTGAATATTTCAATGTTGAAGAATTCTATAAAAATTTATTATTTAAGGTTTTAAAAAGTGTTTTAGCGGCACTCGTTAGCATTTACCTAAGTTAAATTGGTGCGAGTAGAAACAAGTAATACATAAACTAAAAGAATTGTTTTTAATATTCAACGTTTTTTATTTTTTTGTTTAAATAAGTGATTTTCACATTTTGTAGCTTTCGTTTGAGTTTTCTTCTTCGCCATTTCTTTGTCCAATGTTGTTTTAATCTTGTATTGCAAAGTTGTTTGTTTTGATTTTCTGTTCTGGTATGTTTTGGTACGATGTTTGTTTTTTATTTACATTGTCTTTGTATAATATTTGTTTTGTTCAAATTTGCAATTTTTTTTCAATTCAAATCAATTGTAGATTCAATGATTTTAGTGTCGTCAATATTGTAGATCCGAAAATATAACTATTTAGGGTGTTTGAGTTTTATCATATCAATTGTAGATTGTCACATTATTAGTCATTAGTCATTTTATACTATTAACTCGGATGTTGCGAGTTTGTTCGCAATTTTTTTTTTTTTAAATTTTTAGCGAATTTGAACTTGTAATACTTTTTATAGATATACTATATCAATTTAAATAAATAAAGATCGTTGTAGTATTTTTTTAATAAGAAAAAGCAAAAAGAAAGATAGTATAAATTAAAGCAGCCACAAAGTCCTAAAAAGAAAAGAAAGATAGTATAAATTAATGCAGCCACAAAATCCTAAAAGAACCAACACCTTTTACGTGATATTCAACTCAATATAATTTATTAAATTGAAAAGAAACAATAAAAAAATAAGTTATATTTATTGCAAATGTAGTGACATTGTTAGCTAGGTTTTTTCTTTTATTTTTGGGAAAATGTATGTATAGGTCCTTTAAGTTTTACGTTTGTATCAGATATGTCTTTTAAGTTTTTTAAGTATCAGATAAGTCCTTTAAGTTTTTTAAGTATCAGATAGGTTCTTTAAGTTTTACGTTTGTATCAGATAGATCCTTTAAGTTTTAAGTTTGTATCAAATAGGTCCTATTTCTTAAGGACCTTTAAGGACCTATTTGATATAAACTTAAAACTTAAAGTACATACCTGATACTTAAAAAACTTAAAGGACCTATCTGATACAAACGAAAAACTTAAAGGACTTATCTGATATTTAAAAAACTTAAAGGACCTATTTGATACAAAAGTAAAACTTAAAGGACTTATACATGCATTATGCCTTTATTTTTTACATGAGCAATGCTAATAACACACTTTCTAACACACTCTTTCCAACACACACTCTCTAATTGGTTGAAATTCAAATGGATCCCACTAAAACATGTAGGCCCCACATAAATTTAGTGGGACCCATTTGAAATCTAACCAATTAGAAAGCGTGTGTTGAAAAAAGTCTGTTAGAAGGTGTGTTGCTAGCATAATTCTTTTTACATTAGCCTTTGGATTCTCAAGAGAAGGAGACCTAATAATTTAGTGTTTGACTGTGAGTTCAATTGTTATCTTCAGTTTGTTCGGATGTCGATTCGTAGGGTGACGGGTAGAATAAGTCGGTTACTACAGGTTAGAATACAATGTTGTTTACATCTAATACTCTATTATCCAAAAATTTCTAATTTTCAAATACTTCATCAATTCATACCTCGCACACAATGTAACAAAAGATATGATGCATGGATACTCCATTTGAGGGAGAGTACTAATACTGGATACGTACCCGTACCAGTACACATACCTTATTTTATGCCTATACACGTACATTAGTTTTTTAAAAATGACATACCCCGTGCCGGTACTCGTATCGGTACCAGTACCGTACCCGCATGTAGGCAACAGAAGAACTAAATAAAAAAACAAAGACGGTGAGATGCAGTTACTTTGTTTTAAATTTGTAGATCTAAAACCAATAATAGATCAAGGAGAATAGAGAGGTAAAAATTTAAATAAATCTAGAATATATATATATATATATATATATATATATATATATATATATATATATTACAATATCTTTCACATCTCTTTCATCAATGATAATTAGCTTGTAAAATACTCCCTCTGGGCCGCAAATCTAAGGAAAAATTGCACTTTTTAGATTGATTGAATAATAGATATATTTGGACTATATTATAGTTTAGATACATCAATTATTTAATGAATCTAAAATGTGCAATTTTGCTTATAATTGTGGACGAAGGGAGTATACATTTCTCTTATATGTCAAAGATGGAGAATAATAACAAAATGAAGAGTATACAAGATTCAGAGAGGGGGAGAGAAGAAATTTTTTTTACATCTTAATGGTTGTTCGATCGGTTTCGATTACGATTAAATAGAATTTTAGAAACCTGCACCATCCATATGCAACCGTTCATGCCCAACTTTTTCGCAATTGTTAATCTGAGACCCAACCCACACCTGACCAAATGTTTCAATATATTGTCCAATATATTGCCGGCTAAATTGGTTTCGAGTCGAATCACAGGTCCCCCTAAAACATCAAAAGTTGATATTATTGATCAAATACATCATAAAGTTGTTGACTCATATCTCTTATAAAGAAAACACGACGGATTATTATATAAGAGGAACGCTAACAACATTCTATTTTGACATTTTTTCTATCATCATTCTCTAACTGAGTGACAACACGACAAAATATTATATAAGAGGACCTTTATCATACTATCTAAATCTCTCGTATCAAACTCAGGGGCTTAATTTTATACATATCTTTATTGAATACTTTTGCTATATTCATCTCTTGTATAGTTAGTAATTTAATTGTTACTCCCTCCGTCCCAATTTTTTTGGTTCTTTTACCTTTTTAATTTGTCCCAAATCTTTAGTGATTTTAAGAAACCAATCCACAATTAGTAATACTTTATCATTTGTACCATTTAGGGATGACAAAAGTATCCATACCCACGGATATTTGCGGATAAAATCCGCCACAGACACGGAGCGGGTAGTTTAATGGATATCCATGGGTAAGATAAATGGATATTTCAACTACCTGATAGTTAATGGACACAGATGCAAATTTAATGGTATCCATATCCGCGGATATCCATACCCGTTAGTAAATAAGAATATTATATAAATATTATTAGTTATCAAATATATAAGAGCCTTTTTAATTCTTTAGAATTTTGTGATGAACTTTGTTTTGATTAGAAATGAAATGTATGAAATTTTTTCTAAAGAGAAATGTATGGATATTATTATATTTTGGTGAAAAGAAGAAAAATAAATGTGTTGACTTTTGTTGTTAAATTGAAAGTGAAATGTATAAATGTTATTATGTGATAATAATCTTTTTCTTGTTTCTTTAGAAATAAGATAAACAAATTTCAAGTAATTAAAATAATTTTTTTTTTACAAGAATCACAATTTTTAAAAAAAAAATTATTATCCATGGATATTGTGAATATCCACGAATACTTCAAAACCCATAGATTATCTGCTTGACGGATATCCACACGGATATGGAGCGGATATGAATATCGTATTTATCCAACGGAGTGGACAAAAATATCATATTATCCGCCTCCACGGATATCCATTGAGATCCGTAGTACCATTACTAAAGTTAAAATATTAATTAAATATATTTTCTCTTTTTAAATAAAATAAAGATAAATGATTTAACTATTAAATTTTTATCATTTATTAATCTCTGTTAAAAATTCTAAAAGTAAAGTTTTGGGACGGAGGGAATAGTATTTACGGAATAATTTATTCATGTAAAAAAATGATTATTTTTTACCTGAAACAAACAGATCTTAAGGTTCTTTTATCTTTCAGCGCCCTTTTCGCGCTCTCTCTCTTCTTTTCTCTCTCTTAACTTCTCTACTTACCTTCTCTAGGAACCAGTGCTGTCTCTGTAGCGGTGGCTCTCTCCTCTGTAACCACGGTAAGCAAACAAACAAACTTGTCTCTACTGCTTCCATGTGCTTTCTGCTTTTTCTATATTGCTGTTTATTTTCCATAAGCTTCACAATTTCTATCTCCCTGTTCATTTTTTATAATTATTTTTGATATATTTATTCTTATTATGCTTATTTGATTTTTTTTCCACTTATTGAGCTTAATGTTTGAAACTTTATTATCTCTTGGTGTCATCTAATAAAGTTGGTAATTTTTCTAATATAAATTTCAATAAAGTTTCAATTTTTAATTTAATTTTTATGTTTTTATTGCAACCCAATTCATGACTTATGTTGATAGGGTTTAGTGTAAATTTTGATGATTCTATTTTGCTTTTGAAGGAAAAGGGTCTTTTGTTTGAAGAGTAATTAAGACTAAAGATTGAATTTTTATGTGAAAAACTAGATTATGATTTATGATGGATCCACATCTTAAAGGGTTTTGTGGTTCCACAAATGAGATCCAGTTTAGGAATCAATCTTTGTCCGTTCTTCAGAATCAGAGACTTGAAAATGGTTTTTTTGATCAAAGTAGAGAATTTGGTTCAAATTTGATACCAGTTGATACACCTTCTTCGACAACAACCTCGATTTCGACGCATGAGGAACCTTCTCCTGAGGACTGTGAATTTTCTGATTCTGTTTTGAGTTACATCAATAATATCCTTATGGAAGAAGATATGGAGGATAAAACTTGTATGCTTCAAGATTCTTTAGATCTTCAAATTGCTGAGAAATCGTTCTATGAAGTGATAGGCGAAAAGTATCCGGTTTCTCCGTTAAGAGAAACTCCAAGTCTTGGTAATCAAATTGATGGTGTTGGAGATAATAGCTTCTTTGATAGTTATGGTACTTTTGTTGATGATGGTGATCTTAGTAGCATTTTTATGAACAATTCTTCGCGCGGAAACTTGAGGGAAGTTCAATTTCCTCATCAAGATTTTCCTGTAAATAGCATTTTGCAATCGTCTTATAGCTCTACAAATAGTGTAAAAAGTACTGTTGAAGGTCCTCTGGACTCTCCTGATAGTATTCTACAGGTATCAGATCAGAATTGTGAGAATCAACCGATTTTGCAATTTCAAAAGGGTGTTGAGGAGGCTAATAAGTTTCTCCCTAGTGAAAATGGATTCTTTCATAATTTTGATGTTGCCAAGTTTTCGATACTAGACCCTAAATTGGTTAAGGCGGAGAAGGATGAAAGGGACTCTTTTCTTTTTGGATCCAAGGTAAGGAAGCATCCTCACGGCGAAGAGGTGGATGTCGAAGAAAATAGAAGCAGCAAGCAAGCGGCGATTTACTCAGAACCTATGTTGAGGTCAACTATGGCTGATACGATCCTGCTTCATAGTTTAGGTGATGGTAAGACGCATTTTACGGCTCGTCGCGAAGCTTTGCAAATTAAGAACAATATGATAATGCTTCCAAGTAATAAATCAAAAGCTCGTACTAGTGGTAAAGGACGAGGTAAAAAACAAAACGGGAAAAAGGAAGTGATTGATTTGAGAACACTACTTATTCTTTGTGCACAAGCTGTTGCAGCAGACGACCATAAAAGTGCACACGAGTTGCTAAAGCAGATCAGGCAGCATTCAAATATTTTCGGAGATGGAAATCAGCGGTTGGCTCATATTTTTGCTGATGGCCTTGAGGCGCGTTTGGCTGGTACAGGAAGCCAAATTTATAAAGGACTAATCAGTAAAAGAACCTCAGCTGCCGATTTTCTGAAAGCTTACTATCTATACCTTGCTGCTTGCCCTTTTAGGAAGATGACTAGTTTTGTCTCGAATGTCACTATAATGCATTCTGTCGCAAGTTCAATGAGGGTCCATGTCGTAGATTTTGGTATCCTGTATGGTTTCCAATGGCCTACCCTAATACAAAGACTTTCATTAAGACCTGGAGGACCGCCGAAACTTCGGATTACAGGAATAGACTTTCCACAACCTGGTTTTAGGCCTGCAGAGAGAATCATAGAAACCGGTTCGCGCTTGGCAGCGTATGCTGAATCATTTAATGTGCCATTCGAGTATAATGCCATAGCGAAAAAATGGGAAACCATTCAGCTTGAGGAACTCAAGATCGAAAAAGATGAATACCTTATTGTTACCTGTTTTTATCGTGGTAAAAACTTGTTGGATGAATCTGTTGTTGTAGACAGTCCAAGGAATAAAGTCCTCAATTTGATAAGGAGGATCAAACCTGATATATTCATTCATTGCATTATTAATGGAGCCTTTAATGCACCTTTCTTTGTTACTCGATTTAGGGAGGCATTGTTTCACTTCTCGTCGCTTTTTGATATGCTTGATAGTATTGTGCCTCGTGAGGACTGGGAAAGGATGCTAATTGAGAAAGAGATATTTGGGAAGGAAGCATTGAACGTTATAGCTTGTGAAGGTTGCGAGAGAGTAGAGAGGCCAGAAACATATAGGCAGTGGCAAGTTCGTATTCTCCGAGCCGGGTTTGTGCAACAGACATTTGGCAAGAACACGGTGGAAAGGGCAGTGGAGAAAGTAAAGTCTAGTTACCACAAGGATTTTGTAATTGACGAAGATGGCAAGTGGTTATTGAATGGTTGGAAAGGGCGAATTGTTTATGCGCTCTCTTGTTGGAAACCTGCTTGACTAACTAAGAATTGTTCAAGTGCAACTCACTAGTGCTTTGTGTATTAGTTTTTGACATACGAGGAAATCAGGTACTGCAATGACTCTTTCCTAAGTTCTAGTCAGTATTCAACAATGCTGGTTCCTGTCATTGTTGTTCAATGTATTTTGAACTAACTTTAATCTGATAATTTGACAGTGTATGCTCAATGTGTTGTGTATGATTAAAGAGAAAAAAATAAAATAAAGGGTCAAGCTGTGAGTTAGTGTACAGTCTGGCAAGAAAGTAGATTATCTATGCCATTTGGCCATAGGATCGTTTGCGATGTATGTAGTTTGATAGCTAAATTGAGGATTGTCAAATGAGCATGATTCTATGTAATGTTACTGATAACTTTGACATTTTATAAAAAACTCCTTTGATGGCTTCATTTTGAGGGTGTTTTTTTTGTCTTAACCCTCTAGTTCCCAAGAGAATGAGGATCTGGTAATTCGGAGTTTGCCTCAATCCTTCTAATAGTTTATTTATAGTTTGTGTGTTTTATGTTGTAAATATAGTCGAATGAGCCTTTTTTTCTCTGTTCCTCATAAGAATCATGGAATACACAACAGATGGCCTGTTACCTGTGTTTCAAAACTGGTTCTAGACCTAAACTGCTGTGAAACCGGTTTATTACTATACCGCCTTTATGTATAAAAGAAAAGTGGTTAAGATATTACACCTTGGTTTACATTTGGAACTGGTTTGGTTTAGGTTTTTTTTAATGCTCATATTTAAGTGGATCTAGAAAACTTCATTTTGTTAATACTTGATATGATTAGCAGAATGGTATGCAAATTCTACTTTGGTCTGCATGTAATCAAGACATGTTAATGGTTGGTCATGAAAGCTTTGCTTTGTTAACCTTTTGGAAAGTTGCCTTCACTCCTAGGTCATTTCTTATCACTTGCAGCAATTAGAAGTTCAAAAGAAATTCTATTTACAAGTTGTTTCATCACAAAAATGGATTGATATTTTTTGTTCAATCAAGTATTTTTGTGTAACTGATGAGACTAATCTCTTGAAGTAATTGAAATCTATTTAAGGAGTAAACATCTTTCAACATATTATTTTTCATATACATCAGTTGAGTTCAAATCTCTGAGCAAATGATTAATAAGAGACTTAAATATCTACTGTTTCTCTTGGGGGAATTTAAATTTGATTTTTGGAAAGAACACTTTTTTGTCGGACTTTAGTTACTCTACGGTTGAATTATGGATCACTAGAGCCCCTTATCTTACGAACTTGGAGGATTAACACCAAATAAATAAAATACTAAAGAGTACTTCCTCCGTTCTAAAATATAAGTAAAAATTGGTCAACAAAGTGAATGTATTTGGTCCAAATTTTGAACCAAATACATCAAGTTTCTTTGACTCATTTTTGTTTAAATTTTGGGATGGAGCGAGTATCTTTTTAGTACTTTCTCTAGTCTTTAATATAAGGGAATTTATTTTTTAGATTTATCGGGTAATTAATGTTTCTAGACTATAATATAGATTAGATACATCAATTCTTCGATGAATCTAAAAAGGAATTTTTAAACTTTTTTTTATATTGAAGGCTATAGAGAGTACTTCTATTTGTTAAGAGATAGTGGACTCAACTCTTTATAGTAAAAAATTTGTCATATGCAAAGTTTCTATTTTTTTTTACATAGTACTCTTTAGGACACTTGTTTCGAATGACCCAAAAGATAAATCATTTTCGGGTACTATATTAAGAATGTTAAATACTTATCTGGGATAGGAGAAAAAAAGGAAAAATGGAAAGAAACTGCATATTTTCTTTCATTTCATGTGGACAGGAAAAGGACCTGGATTTGCTGCTATCATAAAATGAGACAGTTCCACGCAGTAATTAATCATGAGCGTTGATTTGAGATCGGACGGTTTAGATTTAAAATACAGTTTAATAAATTAAAATAATGTCAGCCGCTGATTGGAGATCGTATGGCTCAGCCCTGCTGTAACTGCAGCAAATCTGTTTCCGATAGGAAAAACCTCTTTGATGCACTATTAGTACTTAGTAGTGGAAAACAAGAATAAGACTATTGAAAGTGACAATATGTCAAAGTACAGTCCACATGTGGCATGGAATTTGATGGAAAACAAAAATCTTTAGTGGGGAATGCCAAAAATTTCTAGGTCTATTATGATGGAAAATACAAGTTTGGTGACTTTTCTTGTAAAGAAAAACAAGCTACTAGATGACAAACAACAAACAATAATTTTGCAAAATTTTTGAGCTTATAATTCCTTAGTGATTGTTATAAGACATATATAAAGTAAATTTAGTTCACAAGTTCTAGTTCAACTGAAAAAAATATCGAAATTGTTAGATCAGATGTTGTAATTGGGGTTCGAACTGTCACGCCTTTATTTATGTGTGAGAGTTTTCAATGATAATTGTCATTTTGTCTATCTATAAAAAAATACAATATAGCGGTAATTCATTTATAGCCTTTGCACGAAATCAAGTAGATTAGTGCTTTGTTGTAGAATGCTACATTCATACTTAAAACTTTGTTGAATATCTCATATGCAATATAATGTGTAGTCATAAGTTTGTGATATTTTTGACTGTTGTCATGAAGGAAACTCTAAAGTTAGACTTAAAAGTATGTTAGTTTAACATGGGTTCTTCAAGATTTGGAAAAATGAGAAATGGTTTATCAAAAGTTTGAAAGATTTCAAACCATAATCAATGACCTTTAGGTTGTTTGAAGAAACAACAAAAATAATGATCACATCAGAAAGTCTTGATAAGACTTCTCACCTTATATGTAGGCTCACTATATGTCATTTGCTTTTTTGTGGATGGCTTTTGCTCTTTGAATGATATCCTTATATTTCTCAGTTAGTTTTGTGGAGCTTATGGGGTCCAAGGTCATCATTGAGAAGACCAAGTTGTTTATCTTTAGTCTTTACAAATGTACCTAAGCCTTATCTTGCAAGAGCTTAGTCAAAGGTCTAGGTCTAGTCTCCAAAAGACTTGATTGTATAACTATAAATGGCTTGACCAAGTGGTTAATACTTAATACTCTTTGATTAAAATCAAATAATTTGGATAATACTGAAGTTCAATTCATAGTTTGAATAATTTATAGTTAGATCCAGGAAGTGCTTTGGTGAGCAAATATGCAGGATTATCTTCAGTGTTTAATTTTTTCCAGGCTGATCTCTCACCCTTTGCTATGACACCCCTCAAAAAATGAAGTATGACATACAATGTGCTTAGTCCTCTAATGGTAGGTACACTTGATTCTTAGCAAAGTGTAAGTGATAGAACGCTAAGATCCAATATGCTAGTTGGCCCAATTATTAGGCCCACTTTACATGAACACTATTTATATATAGTATACCGTGGGGAACGAGTTCGAGTATCAAACTCTTGGTACATGTATCGTAAGGAAAAAGGAAGGGATGCACGGTGCTTGTGTCACAACAAAGTTGTCGGAAAAGACAAAAGCCGTGAACCAAACATGACGAATAAGAGCAGAAGTGTTATCAGTGAATACAAAGAAGCTAGACGAAGCGCTCAAATCATTTGCGCTGGAGAGGAGAACCGAGTGCAGATCGGACTTGTGATACCTAGGGAAATTCAATGTTGTTTTGGTTGTGGCTGCTTTTCGACTCTGTTGGAGAAATTCTTCCACAATCTATGGTTTTCTGAAATTTGTATATGATAGAGGAAAATTCGGGAGTCAACTGTTGTCCAGCTTTAGTGTCTTGAGGTTCTTACTTGTTTCTCAAGCAAACTGAAGGCTCTCACAAAAGCAAGAAAGATGATAAAAACTATTGGTAATTAAATTCCAATTCAAATAATAGTTGAACTTGTTTCTATTTTTTTTTTGTTTTGAAAACATTATATTAATTTTGTGGAATATGCTCTGCTATAGTCTTGTTTGGACTCAACAAAGTGAAAGCCACATAAGAACAAATACTTCCCTAACTTCAAATAATACAATTCCATACTTTTATTTTATCATCAAACCTATTTTGATGAGAATTTACATTTACGTGGTAATAGTTCTTTCACAGAGATTAGTGATCGATATACAACAGTGAATATTTTATAAAATTATATAGTTTAATTTATTAGTCTGATCCAATATAAATTTTAAGGGCATCTTTCACGAATACAATAAATTAGCTTATAATTTATAGCTCATAAGCTTATATAATGCAAAACATAACAATTAATGCCAACTTTCATAAGATTAATGTTCATATGTCAAAATTGATCCAATTGAGTTGCTACAAAAAATTTCATAACTTGTCTACAAATCTTAGTTCAAACGGCAGAAATGCCAAATTGTTAGACCAAAATTATATGTGAGTTTACAATGACTTGTCATTTCGTCTATTTACACAAATAAATAAATTTCATAACTCATATAATCTTTAATAAAGGTTTTACTACTAATGTTCATCTAATTATCCTACTTACTATAATTACTTCAATTAACAGCTAGGATGGACTGAAAATTCTATCAAAGTGTTAGCTTTCACATTGACCCTACATATCTTCCTATGCATATATACATAGTTAATACTAAATACAAAATGCATGTTCTCTGTATTAAATGATACGTTGTCTAGGTGCGAGTATAGTACCTGCATCCGATACGGGTACTGGTATGAGGTACGACATTTTTAGAAAAATAATGTACGTTTATGAGCATAAATTAAGGTATAAACATGTATCCGGTACTAGTACGGGTACGTACCCGGTACCAGTACTCTCCTTCAAATAGAGTACCCGTGCATCATAGATTAAATGTTATGTTTCTAATAAAAAATTCTATGATTTTGATTTTAATTTTAGGAGTATATAGCTCCAATAGCTTTCTTAATATTACTTTTGATATGGAGAATCCTACTTTAGTAAGTAACCTACCGTTTCATCTATAGTTGCAAATAATGCAAACTCAACTACCCTTATATATAATAAATATTTCTCCTTAAAATAAGTTACAATGGTCAAAGAGCATCTTAAAAAATATTTCAACTTATATGAATAAGTTAATTCTTTAAGGTTGACTCAAATTTCCTTGGTTGAAATGGCGTTGTCAAGTAAGTTTTGTCACATTGTGATGCACCAATCTCATCACATTACAAGACAATATAAACATTTAAAAGAAAACAGAAGTGTAGTACTAATGTTTTCAAAATGTCAACGCCTCCCTCCATAATGCATCATCACCTTATCTTTGTTTGTATGGATTTTAAACTTTCTCAATTCCAAAAACTAATCTAAAACCATAGCCATACATCAATGATCCATTAAAAAAATATTAAAACTTAACATTACAAGTAACAATAAGATTTGGTAACATTTCCAATTGTAATCGTGGAAACATAGAGTTAAGGTCTTAAAAAAATATTGGCCGCTTCAATTTGAACTTCAACATTGAGTTTTTAACATCGCTATGTCTTTAATTGAAATTGTTGTGGCATTAGTAGTATTTGACTGCAATTGTCTATAATACTCAAAATAATGATGTACCCGAGTCCATGGCCACTGCTTAATCGATTTAGATTGCATGGGATAAAACAATTGTGCGTTCATACATATATGACAAGAGTGACCGTCGAATGAATACCAGAGGATGACAAAATTTGCATCGTTCGACCTTGATCGAATGGTCACTAATTTTTTTAAAAAATAATCATGAAAGTTACACTTGCTCCACTTGTTTGTTTACATCCAAAGAGAAGAAAAAACAAAGAAACTTCATGCAATTGAATGCATAGATTCCACATAGTAAGTTGTATGAATTGTAGTAAAAAGGCCCCATTATCAAATTATGAGGCAGTGAAAGATGACACAATTTGCAGTTAACCGACAATATAATATTACAACATTTTTAGAATAGAAATCTCCTATGAAAGTCAACCTAGAATACATCCAAAAATAAAACACAACCACATTGTTTTGTTTTCTTTTATAAGTCAAGATGGAAGAAACACATAAAATTACATCACAACAACCACAACCTCATCTACCTGCTCCACTCTTTCCATTCTCATTAGCCTTTTATCTTCATTTCAATTTAAATTCCTCTCTTTAAAGGCCTAATAAATATGATTGAGTCATCTATGTCAAAGACAATGATAGAGAAAATAATGACTTCTAATTGGTCAGAAGGGTCAGAACATCATCAACTTTTAAGAGACATTTTAGTTGATGAGTCTTCTCTACTTATGTTGCCACAAGAGACAGTAAATGAAGTAACCAATACAAGTCATGATGATTTTTCAAAAGATCAAGTCTTTAATAGGTTTATTTCAAATATTTATTCAGATCCTACCATTTCAGATATTGAAAATGCTTTGTTAGTTACTAACCATACTAACCACTTTCAACAAATTTCATCAACAAGGTAAGAGCACTACAACATTTTTTTAAAACTTTCATGGTACTTCCTCTGGTACTTAAAATAAAAGAAAGTTTACTTTTTAGATTTTGAGAATCTAATGTATCTAATATAGACTGGATATATTAGATTCTCAGTGAATCTAAAAAATAAATTTTCTCTTATATTAAGAACTAGAGGGAGTAATTTTGTAGTCGTTAGAATCGTTAGATTTAGAGTTTTTTTTTTATCTCTAAATGTAACGATTCTTACGACTATTTCACCGTAGAGCAGATGTAGATGATTTAGTTCGACTTGGACACGAGCTTGATGTCTGAAATTGTGTTTGATTTCAGAGTTTCGATATTGGAAAGGAGTTTGAGTAAGATTGAGAATAAGTATACATTGAAAATCAAATGCTATGGCAATGGGATGGGTGATGATGGATATAGGTGGAGGAAGTTTGGTCAAAAATCCATTAAAAATAGCCCAAATCCTAGGTAAACTCTTGACTTTCTTCTATATGAAATGTAATGTGGCTTTTACTTCTGGATTTATATGTTTTGCATATTTGCTTGTGAAAAAGATTCAAATATTCTCTTAAACCAATCCTTTTAACGCATATATAAAGTACTTTGGAAATAAGTTTTAAAAATCCTTCACAAACAAAGCTCATTTAGTGTACACTTCAATAGTTCAGTAAAACACATTTTTACTCACCTAGAAAATTTAGAGTGAAGTTTAATCGACTAGTATAATTAGATTTATAAAATCTCCCAAATGAAATGGAATTTGTTGTAGTAGTAACAGGCCAAAGATGATGCATTGAGCAATCGGAGTCGCTGATTATATTATGGAAAAACTAGTAGTTTGAAGTTGAATTTTGAGCCTTATTTTGCAATCTCATAATA
This sequence comes from Trifolium subterraneum, assembly GCA_951799995.1. Taxonomy (NCBI): domain Eukaryota; kingdom Viridiplantae; phylum Streptophyta; class Magnoliopsida; order Fabales; family Fabaceae; genus Trifolium; species Trifolium subterraneum. The sequence goes on along the minus strand of OX637464.1, from coordinate 47,994,661 downwards.
TAAGTCGAGATCAAACAACTCAAATTGGACAACAAATGGTTTTTCCTAAATTGTTCGATCTCAATCAAACAATTATCAATTTTCAAATTAAATTTTCAATATCATTTTGTTATCTTAATTAAAGTGTAAGTCGTTAGATAACGATCGAACAACTCAAATCATAAAACTAAAGGTTTTTCCTAAATACTTATAAGTGTTTATATTGGATGGCATAAATTGTAAATAAGTTGTTCTCGTGAGTTTAACTCAGTTAGTAAAAACATATTTTATATTTAGAAATCGAGGTTTAAACCCGAACACTCCATTTTTTTACCTTAAAAAGGTGGAATGTTAGCCACTAGATTAATTAACAAAAAAAATTGTAAATAAGTTTGTCAAAATTTAATTCTAATTAAGGTTTCTTTGGCATGGATCAACTCAGCTAATTTTTTCTCTACGTAACAATGAGAATCAATAAGCCCCACAGAGGTTCATAGGCTTATTTAATATACTAACATCCCAATGCTTAGTAATCTTTTAATAACTAGTCGGATTTTCACAATCAATTAAACTAGTGGTACTCTGTTGTTATGTTCAACAATAACATAATCTATTGAGATTGAGATTTACTTTTGTCACCCTATACTAGTTACTTGCGCGTTCTACGCCTTTTTCATTTTACTCTTACGCTACTTAAGTAACGGACGTTATAAAAATAAGAATTTTTAAAAAATGGCGTCCGCTATTTAAGTAACGGCCGTTATAAAGGTAAGATATTTTTCGGGATGTCCGCTACTTAAGTAACGAACGTCATAACGGTAAAATGGCGTCCGCTACCATGAAAATGATTTAAAATTTCCTTTTTTGATTTTTTTTGTCTATCTACTCTGACCCCGCATATAAAATACAATCCTATCCATTAAGCTATGTTCATGGGTTGTTTAAAAAAAATGCTATGTTCATAGGTTCGAACTCATTTTGAACTAATTTCTATACCAAAAATGAAAATTATGAAACAATTTTGCCCTTAATTTGCTCGAGTAGATTTTTGTTTTTTATAAGCGAATAGATTAATTTCACAGGACAAAAATTTAGTTGTTCATTACAAATTTATTTCCATGGAACAAATAGGAGTTACTATAGGTGCACCAAACCAAAGTGTGGTGCTAAGAAGCAAATTGAGAGATCCATTGAAGACTCTGACACTCTTATAATCACTTATGAAGGACTCCACTTGCACTTCACTTATCCATATTTCTTAGTGGGCCAATCACATCAATCAATCAAGAAGTCCAAGCCCACTTCTTCACAAGGCCCAACCCAAGTTCATAAAGCAAATGATGTTCATGAAGGCCAAATTATACAAGAAGTCCATGAAGCTCAAACTAGTGCTTCTTTGGGACTCATACCACCCAATTTATCGGACTCTACACAAGATAAGGTCCAAGAAAATTTGGCCTCACAAGGATTGCTTGAAGACATGGTGCCACTCATGGTTAGGAACCCCATGAACAATGTTGATACTCGATAGTGATCATTACTCAAAACTTTCATTTTCTTCACACTTTTCTCCTCCAACTTCATGGACTTCTAGTTGTTCCACTTCCACCTCTTGTTATGCTGCTGGCTTAAATCCTAGCATTTAGATAATAAATATGTAGGGTTAAATATGTTTTGGGTCCCTATAGTTTTCCAGAATTTCGTTTTTAGTCCCTGAAGATTTTTTTCGCACTTTTTAGTTCCTAAAGTTTTATCAGTCAGTGTTTTTAGTCCCTACTTTTGATCAAACTCTTGTATACTTTCACATTTTTGAATGATTTTTTGTATTCATATTTATAATATTATAAGAACATCTCCGATAAAAATTTAGAATTTTTTAACATAAAATGAATTTTTTATGAATTTTTATGTACAAAAAAACTAAAAAATTCATATTTAATTCATTTCTTGTTAAAAAAATTTAAAATTTTGTAAGAGAGATTCATATAATGTAGTAAAACTGACCGCAGAAAAAAATTTAAAATTTCGAATGATATGCACGAGTTGAATGAAAAGTAGGGACTAAAAACACTGACTGATAAAACTTCAGGGACTAAAAAGTGTGAAAAAAAATCTTTGGAGACTAAAAACGAAATTTTGCGAAACTATAAGGACCAAAAACATATTAAACCCAAATATGTATATGTAAAGATTTAGAAACTCCATAAATTCTAAAGGATTGTTACAATTTTTATGTTTGTTTAATACTATATATCATGCAATAGATTTTTTGAGGCAATATCATGTAATAGTATAGTTTGAGTTGAATGATGCAGTTTGACGTAGTAATCAATCACTGACATTGATTTGAATTTTGAAATCACACGATTCAGATTTAAAATATAGTTTTATACAAAGTTGATTTATTTTAAGATTAAATATATTTTTAGTCCTCTAAATATACATATTTTAAGTTTTTGTCCCTCTAAAAGTTTCCTTCGAACTTTAATTCCTCTAAATTTTCAGATTTCAATTTTAGTCTCTGCTGTTTTACAAAAATCCAAATAACATATTTAATTTCAAATGACTTTTTTTTATGAGATGTCAAACTTTAAAATATCATTAATTTGATGATTTAACTATTTAATTTTTTTACTAAATTAAAAGCATCTAGACATCAAGGAGACAAATGATTTGGATTCTCTACATTCAAAAATTCTAAATTCATATACATTCACGTACATTTAGTGTAAATATGCTACGAGAGAATGTAGAAAGATAATATAGTAGTGGCAATGACAAAATTGACCTAAAAAATAAACTAAATATATGTGAATGTAGAATTTTTGAATGTAGAGAATCCAACTCTGAGACACTAGACATCTCAACTAAGTTGGCAACCCTAGTTTCCCTCACCCTATGTCTATAGCTCATAAATATATAAATAAAAATAAGAAAGAAAAAAAAATATATACAAAAGGGACTAGACCTTACCTCAAAAAATACAACCCCAAAACTAATTAAACCGAGAACAAGGGAGACCTAGGTTATCTTTTAACAAATCATTCTTATCCTTAATATAAGAGGGAAAACTCTCCCCTGAGCAATATGGGAGTGAAATACATCTAGACCATTCGGACAAAAATATCGATCTCCAAATCATGCCAAAACCACAAGGGATGAGATTGAAAATAGTGCTTCAGGCAACTGTCAATCTAGGGTTGCATATTCCCCTAATGTTCCAATAACGGAATTTCATAATGATAAATGAGGAGGTGCACTCTTTGAGTGGGTGTGGTAAGATTGTCCAACATTTCTAACCATTTTATTTCTTTTTTTCTTCTGTTGTTTCGAGACGTATAGCATAAACGGTTGCTCTTGTTCTGTCATGTTCGCCCAGGCCTACCTTATTATTTGAATATCTGTCTGAGCCATAAAAGGCAATGCATTATTTTGTGTATCTATTGCTACATTTCCTGAGCTAGAGGGGTTTTCAAGAGTATTAGTATTCCTGTAGTCCCCGGCAAAGCCATAAGTCTCTTGTGACTTGTTTCCCTTCATCTCAACTATTTAATCTTTAGTTTAACAATTTAATAATTAATTTGAAGTTATAGGTAAATTATTAAAGATTGAAGATTAGATAGTTAAACTATTAAACTAATAGTAATATTTTATGTTGTTACCAAAGACATGTTACAAAACAATCATTTGGAACATGCTAAATTCATATAATTTATTATTATCCTTTTTTATAAATCCATATACTACCACTTTAAAATCTCACCCAGTTTAGACCTATCGGACGAGATTCATCCCCAATGTGTGGCCTAGCTCACTTGAACAATAATTATGGTTATATGTTGAATTGTCACTCTCACTCATACATCCTCTATGTACTTTGCAACTAAGACCATAATAGCAACCCAAACCTACCTTTCAGGGATTTTAGGAACAAATGGGAGAGATTTTAGAGCTGACCGTCATTCTGGCTACTCATATTTCAATTGGTGTAATAATCCTCTATGCTGCTTACAAAGTATATGAGGATTATCCCTCTTTTGTATTGTAAGGATTGAGTACTCCTTATTAATACAATTCTTTGATTATCAAAAAAAAAAAAAGGGACCCAATATCACATGTTTAAGAAGTTCAAGATCCATATATTTTTATCAATTCATTATTGGTAACTATGTTTTTACTTAATCACCTATAAAGATAACTTATTTTCATAATTAACCAAGAATATATTAATTAACAAAAAACCATAAATTAACAATTAAATTTCTGATTTTCTATGGGAGTGAATCTTAAATTAAAGAAGTTTTTTCTTCTTTTTAATAAAACAATTATCACATTTCTTCAATTGTAGATTTCTAATGTCAGACAACACATTCTGATTGATTAATGGTGTTCAATAAAAATGCATAAACTGTTTATCTTAGTGAGTCTCAATAATATATCAAATAATTTTAGATTTTTTAAATAATATACATGAATAATTTATATAATATAAACTTTCAATTCAACAATAGATCGAGTCTTGTAAAAAATTGTATTTATTAAAACATTATTGAATAATTGTTAATTGCAAAAATATTGCTCGTATATATATCACTCATATATATTGTCCCGGTCATCATCTAACCTATCACTATCTTTTCTTTATGAGAAATGTTATATGGACAACTAAAATGTTGTTGGACAACAAAAATAGTGTGGAACCCGCCACTTTTTTCTATTTTTAATTATTTTAACTTGATCTCAATTTGCGTGCAAGAAAGGAAAAAATACGTTGTCCAATTAGGACAACTTTTTTTTGTGTTCAAATAACACACCTCTTTTTTTATTACATACTATCACTTTCTTTATTTCCCCAATTTAATTTTCTAACTTTTTGTTGTTAATAATTGAATAATGATGGTTGAACGTACCTTAGCCAGAAGGGTAAAGCTTGTGTCCTTGAGTTCACATGTTTCATATATATCTTGGATTGTGATGTGTAAATCATAGAGCTCATGCCTCACACAATCACTTTGCATCACATAGTTTTGATTAGGAGATCGAATTTCATGAGTGGTGTAAGACACTTACCTCTTCCCAAGTAATGAAGATCCAAGTATTAATCACTCCATGATTATTTGGGTTTTGCATTTGTGAATATTACTATGTCAGATAATTTGATGTTTATTTAAAACCAAATTATTCATATCGTAACGAAAAGAAGACAATTTTAATAAATAAAAGGTGTGTATGAAAATAGACACGAGTTTAAAATATAATTTCTCCACTTCAACAAACCTAAAATCTTATGAGTCTAGTAAATTAGACTACTTGACAGAAAAATAAATAAATAGAGTTAAGAGCATATTTTGTCCTTCTTAGAATAATTGAAATTTTGTTCTTTATTTTAAATTTTAGTTTTATGAGATGTTAATGGTCAACTCATATGTCCCTATTAGAATATTTTGTCCTCATTTTTTCACAGAATGGATTTTCACATTGTTCAACATCTCTGTTATATCTTTTGTTTTTCAAAGACCAACTATTTATAAAAATAGAGATGTGTGAAAAAAATTGAGATCAATCTTTTACACACGTTAGCAAAAGAATTTAATTTATATACACCGTTAATGTAAAGTTATTTTACACATACATCCAATAATATATCAACATATCATGTATTGTGTTTAAAAATACATGATGTGTCACATTCATTAAATTATGTAGCAACATATCATTGGATGCATGTGTAAAAAAGTTTTACACCGACAGTGCACAACTAGCAAAATAGAAAAAGTGAACAGATAAACATGGACGTCTATTTTGGATGCAACAACTCTCACATTACAAGTTGTTTTGAAAATTTTGAATTAGATTTGACTAAATTTTCAAAAAATTGGATGCAATTTTAACGTCTATTTTACCACGACCATCTACATGTGCTATAATTTTCTACAAAATGTTAATGATGGATTTTGATCCTCTCATGCTTTTTTGGTGTTGTCCTCTCTCATTTTTCTCATCTAAGGGTCATGATTCATAAAGAAGGAAAAAAAAAATAGTTTAGAAAATAAAGAAAAAATGGCTTAAATAAGTTTTTGGTCTCTATAAATATCTCGAATTTTATTTTTAGTCCGTATAAAATTTTTCGACAACTTTTGGTCCCTCAAGTATCTATGTTTGTCTTATATACATACTTACATTGATATATGATTGTATATCCTCTATATGAGAGTTATAATCTTAGACCATGACATTTGTATCACACTTATAGAAACTCACTACTTATGTAATCGACTTAGTAGTGGCAACAAATTGTTATCAACGACAACAAGGAAGTCCTCTCAGTGTTGAGGCAGAAAGTCTCTTTATTTGCTAGAGAGTCAGGTGACTCTGCTAGGCTATTGAGCATGAAATTCCTAGTTAGGTTCAAGCCTTTCTAGTTTGAAAACAAGAAAATGTCTTAACTAATACCTTGATTATTGTAATCCAGTTATATGATTATAGTGAATTTAAATCCTTCTATAGTTCTATGAATCAAGCGAAAACTCACCTTAGAAAGGGTAGACTGAACTAGCTTACCACGTTGGTAGTAAACCATTATAAAAATTGTTGCGTCTTGTCTCCTTTGTTTTCCTTCTATTTTAATTTACTTATATTCTTTATGGTTTAACTTCTTTTCTTCTATGTTGTGTTGTTTTTTTTATATAATTGTGTTATAGAAGTTAAATATTGTGATAAAAATATTTGTATTATTATGTTGTTAAAGAAAAAGAAATAATTTTTCAAATCTTAGAAACACAATTCAAATCCTTTTTTTTTTTTTTCATGTATAATCACTATATTCGGTTCTTATTTTGAACAATCACTTGATTATACACGCGTACAAATATTATAAAAAATGTAGCATTTCATTGATAATAAAATAAAATAATACTTTTAAAATAAAATATCACTACACCAACAAAAAAAAATAAAATATCACTACTTACTGTTTCCTTGCAGTACCATTATTCCGATAGATGGCAGTGGCAGTCCGACCTAGATGGCGGCTACACTGTGTGAGGTGCTTATCATATCTTGACAGAGCAGGAGACGGTCCCTCTAGATGTTGCGGCAGGCCTCATTTGGCACCCTCAGGTTCCTTTGAAGGTTTCCATTCTTGTGTGGCGACTCTTGCGGGATAGGTTACCTACCAAAGCAAACATGATTTTTCGAGGCATATTACCGCCGGCGGCACATCTTTGTGTTTCTGGCTGCAGCGAGGTCGAATCGGCTCAGCACTTGTTCCTCTACTGCAGCACGTTCGGTTCTCTTTGGCCTCTTGTTCGTTCTTGGATTGGTTCTTCTTTGGTGACAGCGCAGACTCTTCCAGATCATTTTGTTCAGTTCACTAGTTCAGCAGGAGGTTCTCGAGGTCGTCGTTCCTTCATGCAAATAGACACTACTCATATGTTGGATAAGATCAAGACTTTTTCCTATAGGTGGTTGAGAGCGAATAGTAGTACTTTATCTTTAAATTGCCATAGTTGGTGGTATAATCCAATGCTTTGTTTGGGCCTTGTTTAGTCTCTTTTTGGATTGTGTATTGTGTCTCTTTTGTAACTTGATGATTCTTCCTTAGTACACCTTGTGCTGAGGGAGTTTTGTTCGTGTGTATATATATATATATATCATTTTGGCTTGTTCAAAAAAAAAAATATTACTACTTATAATAAACTATAGAAGTGTTCTAAACCCCTTCAAGGGAATTCTTGAATCTTTGTTAGAAACAAAAATTAATTACATACAAACATGAACCGAACATAAACTGTAGATTTGACTGGAGTTTCCCCACTCGTGAGGCTGGGGGTCGGGGATTTTACTGTGGGACAGACAGTCCTCAAAGCTGCTTCAAGCAAGATGAGCAAACATGAGAAAGCGTGTTCTGACAATCAACACGTTTTTATACCGTTTGCATTTGACACTTTTGGCTCTCTCGCACCAGAGGCGGTAAACCTTTTGAAAAGAGTTCAAAAGGTCATGCATAGTAATGTTGTGTCGCCTAGGTCTATGAATGTAGTTTTCCAAAGATTAGGTTTTGCTATATAGAAAGGTTTAGCAGCGCAGCTTATTATCCGTCTACCTTTAGTGTGTGTATATATATATATATATATATATATATATATATATATATATATATATATGTTTCTTTTTACATACAAAGACAAATGCACTATATGCTCTCATGAATCATGATTATTGATTAGTGTTTTGTTTTACTTTGTGTCTTGGAGAAATTCATGTGTCTTGTGTTCTCTATTATTGGTTTTTGCAGTGCGCAAATAGGGACATATACCCTGCCATCATTTGCCACGTTTCACTCTCACATTGAAGACTTTAAATTTTCACATTAAAAATTTCATCTCCTTGCCCATATTGTACATTAATCAACATTTTTTAGTCAAAATTAGTTTCTGAACTTTGCACAAGAAAATAAAAAACAAAAACTATATCAATTACATGATGTGTAAACTTGGAAATCTAGGAGCTTACTAGATGCTCAAGGTCAATGTGAAAGTAAAATATTAAGAGTTGTTTTGTCATGGCATTTTTTGTGATTATATTTAATTATATTGCTTAATTTCTACATCACACTTTGTTTCCTTCTTTGTTGTAGCTTTCTGAGTTAATCAACTTTTCCTTTTTCCAAGCAATGAGATGCAAATTTTTCCAAAAAGAAGCATAAGCTATATATATTAATGTTTTTTTTTTATAAAAAAGTCCTTCAAATGAAACCAAAAATAGAATAAATGAACTGAAGGCGATATATCAACTATTTTGTACATATGCAAAGATAACACCAAATGATATTTATAATGTTTTGTCAAATCAAATTTTATAAAATTCAAATATATATACACAATGAAGAGACTACATAGAAATTAGAAGTCTTAACAATAAACAAAGTAAACGTTCCATTGTCTTCATCAATTGATGATCGAGTCTACAATCCAATGAGATTTAACTTTTAGTAGTTTTTGTTTTTTGGTATTTTTTTTACACCAAGAATCAAATTCGGTATTTTAAAGTTTACAACATTCACATACTCAGCAAACAAATCACTTTTATATTAGATGTGATAACATTTTTTGTTACTATAGTTTTAATATTTCATTTTTAACTTTTTATTTTTCATAAGTTCTCTCAACTTAAAATAATTATAATCAAGATATATATGTTAGATTCTAAATATAAGAGTGCTTTTAAAAAGTTAAAATTTTTCTGCAAAATAAATTTGAAATTCAAACTTTAATTCAGCACATCGGATGATTTATTTCCTTCCACTGCACCCAACTCTCATTGTAAAATGTCCATACTTTTTTTTTTATCAAGTAGTTTAATGTCTAGAAATTTCACCCTTAAGGTGAATAATAATGCAATTTCCCTACCATGGGACAAAATGTCCATACATTATTATATTTATTTTTTAAGAGGATTAAATAATATTCAATTCAACGGTTTACAAGCAGTGAGCTTTCGAACTGCTACATCATTGGAACAAAGAATTAATGTATTATATACAAAGTTTAGATTAAGTAATTGCCATAATGAGAACCACCCAAGTGGATAGAATAATTAAAGGAACAAATATGGAAATGAAGCTTTCAAACATACTCAAGAAGAGCAAGCCCACATCACACCTATATATTGATAAAAACAAAAGCTAGAATTTTTTTCTTTTGTGTCAAATAGTCTGATCGTTTAATATGAATAAATGATAAATTTAGGGTTTGAATTCCGACCTTAGCATATAGTATTTCTACCGATTGAAACATATTTACGGAGAAATAAAAACAAAAGCAGGGGAGGTGCTACACATGATTGAGGGTGTGTATATGCACCCCCTGAATTTGCAATACTACACCTAATATCATAGCCTATAGCTACTTTGCACACCCTCACAATTTCACTTTGCACCACTTTTGTCACTCTTACACTACACTTAAAAGACACAGTTGCCAATTGCCATTATGGAATTGAAGTTTTGTACTATACTTTATACTTCACATTTTCACAAGTGATCTACGATGTAGATATATGTATTACATATATATTAGAATTTTATAATTTTATATACCTAAAAAAGTTTTATATTTTCGGTCATTTTTATATAAAAACAGTCAACAAAATAGATATAATTGGTTTATAATATAGACTTAAATACATAAACTTTTATTAATTTATACAATATGTATATATCTTAATTAAAAACGAAGTACGTCGTTTTTAATTTTTATATATTATAATAATTATTAATTGTCTCTGTGAGCTTAACTCAGTTGGTATCAATATCACATAATATATGCAGAAGTCGTGATTCAATTCACGGACACGCTACTTATTCACCTTTAAAGTGGAATTTCTAACTTGAAATAAAAATAAATAAATAAATATCACAGTATTACTTAAAATTGTCCAGTGGTGATTGACGTTGAACTTGGTAGGGAGAACCATGGTTCGATCCCCTACAATTGCGAGAAGGTTGGAACCACTTGATGTCAGAACTAACCCCGAACCAAATTAGGCGGTCCAATAGACCGAATATTGATGATGAAAACAAAAACATAAAATAAAAAATTCTGCACCCCTGAGGTAGGGTCCTGGCTCCACTTCTAAACAAGAGTATTTTCTATAAACAAATTAAAGATTTATCAATGACAAAAAATCATCACAAATTATTGGTCTAGCTAGGTTTTGTTTTTGGTCGAACCTAACTTGCCTCGTGTATACCCCTAACTGTATGTGGATAGAAATATTTCAATACACTATTTACAATTCAACTATGATGCCAAAAACTCTCAATCCGATTTTCTTTGAGAGCCACATAACACACAGGCCGTTGAAATTGAAAGAATCCAACAAAATGACTATTTGCATGTCTCTATTATTAGGACGGTACTCTTTCATTACTTCTTTCACGACGGAACCACGTCCGCATTAGTTGAAGTGGTGAAAAGAAAACACTAGCGCACCCTTATCTCTAATTTAAAGGGGCGTAAGCACTTCCCTCGCTAGGGGATGAGATTCATTCACTTACATTCCTACTAGCACTACAAAAAGCTTTGGTCTTCACACCCATACTACTTAAATGTGTGAGTCTTGCCATTAGACTACTTGACAAAAAAATTGATAAAAAATAAAATACAAGTTTTTTTTAACAAATAGACAAATGACAATAGTCACCGGAAACTCACACACATACGTACAAGTGAATAAGTCATGGTTCAAACTTTAATCACAACGTCTAATCTAACAATTTTGACATTTTTATCGGACAAATATTAAATACAAGTTAATAGAAATATCACATGATTCAAGCATTCACACACAAACTTAGTAAAAAGAGTTTAGGTCGCTTAATTTATTGCATCATATAAGGACGGTGTTTAGTTAAGACCAAATTAAGTAGCTAATTAGAGTTACATTATATTACATCAACTGCACAAAAGATTACAAGATCCCTAAAATTATTCTCTAACTCTAATTACATATGATATTTAATATTCACAAGCAAAACATCTTATCTTATAAATTCGATACTTCTCTTATGTCACTTTCTTATTACATATTCTTCCCCCACATTGACATTGCTTGTATTTCTATAATTCTATGCTGAAATTTCCTGGTCATTAGATAAATAATTTTATTGAAAACTCTGCCACTCTTATATATATGTACCTCTCCAACCCTCAATCATAGAGGGCTTGCTCTGATTTTTTTTATTTTTATAATTATGCAATCTATTCCAACGTCTTGATCAAATTTCGTTGCATAGTTAGTATATAATTTATTTATTTTTTTCTTATAAATAATAATGATGGCTTTTGTAGGTATAACATGTGTACCTTTCATTGTAGGACTCATGTTTCATATATAATTGCTAGCCGTATTATAATCACCATATTACAAACATGTTAGATTACGTTGGATTTTGGCAGATTTTAATAATATCACTAACTTACTTACATATTACAATCCATTATTAGTGGTACTTTTAATTCCTAGCTAGCTACCACATAAAAAATTAATGATTAAATGAAATTTATATGATTTGGATCATATAAAGTTCGGATGAGAGAAAAATAAATATAGACCTTAGAAAAAATAAATACTAACCACTCTTTTTATGTGGACTCATTGTGTGAGGGATCTCAATTCGAACAGTTCGGATATTTTAACCGATAGATGATGCCCCGGCGCATCTTGGTTACAATAATCAAATACGACAAATCATATTTTTCGCTTAGATTTGTGTTTAGTGATTGTGGACCGTCAAGATCGAGTCTTATTTTAAAGTGAATTAATGGGGTAACGGAGTTCAAACTATAATCTCTACATTATTACATGCAATGTTCTTACAAATTAAGTTATGCTCATCGGGACACACTGATCAACACTTATATAAGACGTTTTTGACAATGTAGCAAAAGAAAATTAAATTTCTTAGGAAATTAATTCAAAATATCTGAATCAATTATTATTTAAAAAGTAAGGAGGCAAATGAGAAACAGCTGTCTAGATCCAAAAATTATTGTACTCGATCACTCTCCTTAGAAATTTGATATTTTCACGTTTACAAGGTAGATGAGTTCTTTGACAATTTAATTAGTTGACCTTTTTTGGTGATAGTGATGCAAGAGCAGAAGGTGAGGTCCGGTGAGTTCAGGGGCGGCATTTCATGAGGTGTGTATATGAGATGTTGAAATTAGTGACTTATTATAACTAATGGATGGATTACTAAGATATTTTTTATGTTAATTAGAATATAATGATTCGTTGTCACCGTGTGTATAACTTAATTGGTAGACTGTTGTATTTTATATGTATGGTTGGACGTTGGAATATTAGAACTCCAACTTATTCATCTTAAGAGGTGAATATTTCTAGTCATTAAGCTATTTAAAAAAAAAATTATAAGTGCAAAAAAAAAGGAATATAAGGACTTGTCCAAATATACATAATTTATATTTTTTTAAAAATATAGGTCTTTTTAAAAAATGTGGGTAATAAAAAATGCAGACAAGTAAAATCGAGTCATTACCATTTTCTTTTGTGGTTCTATAACTCTTTGATATTTTAAAAATTTTCAGAACTGTTCTCCATTTAACCGGTTGAATTACCCATAAGTGCAAAGAATGGGTGGCTACATCCTCCCATAACAAGTGTCATTCTTTACAATTCATGTGTACTTGCAAATACTTGATGAATAGTTGCTCTACTACTCTATTCTGGACATTAACAGCTGAAAGACAGCTTGCAACAGCTCTTTAAGCACGTTGGTCTTATCTCCATTTGTTTGAAGAATGGTCTCCAGAAACTGAGAGAATGGTCTCCCAGATTTTCTTCTAGAAGAAGCAAGCTGTCCTATTTTTATTTCCACACAAGCGGAAATACTTTACAAATCATCAAAAACAACTCATTACAGTTGGCACAAGAAATATCTCTGCCATCTTTGCAGTCCCAATGTCAGAGACCACTAAAAGAATGGTCTCCCATAAGCACTTAAAGTACATATTTTATTGGACTGTTTTGTTTCTTTCACAACAGTTATTTCTACACTCACAACAGACTTATTTGATGGCCAAACAACAAATGAACATCTCCATCTATAAATAGCATGTTTGGTTCAACTTGAAGAGCAAGAGTTTCAAGAACAAATTAGCATTCATACTTGTTTTATCTCACAAGCAATCAAGCTCTTCTTTTTCACTCATACTCCAAGCTCTCCTTAGAAATAGGATCTATATTTCAGTGAGTATTTTGAGTGTATTCCATTTGTAGGCTTCACAACCGGTTAGGTGTGTTAAGGCTTAGATCCCAAAACATTTGTTATTCTTTGTAAAGATTCACTTAAGTCAATTGAGTATAATTGTTTGAGTGTACCTTGATAAGGTAGATCAGCTTGTGTTAAGCTGGAAATATTTTGATCTTGGTTTAAGATCATAGAAGGACTTTTTGATCTTGGTTTAAATCAAATGAGGAATTATAATCTTGGTCTAGATTATATATAGCGGATAATCTCACGCAAGTGGGGACTAGAGTAGCTCATACTATTAAGGAGTGAACAAGGATAAGTTTTTGTGGTTTTGATCTTCTCTCTCCTTACTCTTTTAATTTGAGGATACACTTAACACACAAATCACTCATTTATTTATCATTGTGTTTTGTGGAGAATGTTCTCTGAGCATTCTAACAATTTTGTTGTTGAAAGTTTGTTATTAACTTTGCCTGCAATTAAAATTTTAAAATGTCACAATTCAAACCACCCTTTCTTGTGACAAACCTTGTTACTTCACCACGTACCATGGGGTTCAAGTACATGTTCAATCAATTCCCACTATAGAAGGGGTAGAGAAGATCGTGAGGTTGCAGGGCGAGCTGAAGATGGGTCTCGGGCTATTACACTATTAGACTTGATGTCTAGATATAAATGGTGGGTGACACGATAGCGAAAACTTAATAGCAGGTACCTAACAGATCTTGGAGAGACTATTATATCATTTTAAAATTGAAAGTTGTGTCTAACTCAACTCTGCAAAAATGACTTGTTATGTGAGCATTATCTCTACTTTATAAACTCATGTTCAGGTCATCTCACATTTGACGTGAAAGAGAGTTGTGTCTAGTATAATAGGTTAAACTTCCATTTTGCAGCTAATAAATCATAATTGAAGGATGTGATGGCAATTAGAATTAAACTATGTCTTAATAAAATTACATCTAGAAAAAGTATGAGTAAAATATCAAATACCCTCTTGAAATTTAAAATTTGTCAAATAGTCCCCTGAAAATTGGAAATAAGCAAGTACCCCCCCTGAAATTTGGAAATAGGCAAATATCCCCCTGAAATTGTAAAATGTCAATCAAATTGCTCCCTGCTTCGTTTACTCCGTCTAGTTTGATGACATTGTTGTTAACTGCATACGTGTCATGTTACATGAGGGGGTAATAGATCAGGATACACATCACAAGAGGGTAATTGACTAAAATTTGCAAAATCATGAGGCTAATTGACTGAAATTAGAGCAATTTGCCCACTGATTTTGCAAATTTTAGTCAATTATCTCATGTGACGTGTGTCCTAATCAATTACTCATGTTCGTGACACCACGTTGGCAGGTGCACGTATGCTGTTAACAGACACATAATCGAAATAGATGGAGTAAACGGAGCATGGGGTAATTTGCTTATTTCCAAATTTCGGAAAATATTTGACAAATTTTAAAATTTCAGGTGGGTATTTAACCTATCATTGGAAAAAGTATCTTATGGAAGAAACATAAAAATAGTATATTGTTCTTTCTAGTACATCTTACGCATGCTAGAGAGCAAAAGAAAACAAAAGTTTAATCATAGTTGATAAAAAAAATTGCAAAAACCGTAACTTTTGTCCTTAATGTAAAAAAGAAGGTCTTATTAGCTGTAAGGTACTAGTTACAACTTATGTAGTCCTCTTACGTACATCAAGAAGAGTCCAGATGAATGGTCATGCAACAAACACGTACTATCTTTTTCTTAGTGACCAAAATGCCCCAAAATATCTTTGCTCATCAAATGCTTCTTTTAACAAAGTTCTTTCAAATTCACCACCCTAAATTAGTAAGGTTTTGTTATAATTGATGTTAGAATCAAGCTGTATACAACTTAGGGTGTACAAAATGTTGGCATCAACATGTACTTAGGTAAAAAAGAGTCCTACACGTTAAAGGGTAAATGCCCTTTTCATTGATGATCAAAAATTGTTGAGATTTGATTTTGACCAAGTGTTATTTTGGTTTTTAGGCTAGAAAATTTGTGGACAAAAGTTGAGATCCATGATGCAACATTATTATTTTGTGGTTTGTATCGGTAGATGATGCAATATTATTAATAAGAATGTGATTTTCCTTGTTTTATTGCATTTAACAATATTGTTTAAATTCGTCAAAAAAAGAAAAAAAACAATA
Organism: Trifolium subterraneum; assembly: GCA_951799995.1. Taxonomy (NCBI): domain Eukaryota; kingdom Viridiplantae; phylum Streptophyta; class Magnoliopsida; order Fabales; family Fabaceae; genus Trifolium; species Trifolium subterraneum. The sequence continues at coordinate 47,978,714 of OX637464.1, read as the reverse complement.
TTGTTTAAAATGTTATTGCAATTGCGGGAACTTAAGAATGAGTACACTATTGGCATCAGAGAGAATCGAACCTGAGATTTTAAGAATGAGTACACTCTCGGGTCTCGGGCCAATATCACTAGACTAACACAAGTGGGTTTAATTGCGGGAACTTCGGACTCGTTTGATGCGCAGGATGAGAGATATGATATGATAACTATATCATATCCTGATTCAATCCAGTGTATGGTGCGCCAGCAGAATATGATAAGTTAATCTTGAAGTTTATTTCATCATGTCTCTCTAGTTAAAATTATTATCCTGCATTTGAGTTGGGTTACCAGCATGATAGAATAAGAAATGAAAATTAATAAATATAAGTAATAAAATAATTTGATATTAAATTAAAAATAAAAAAATATTAATTTTTAAATATATAGACCATTTTCTCACAAGGGTAATTTTGTAATTTATATAATCTATAAAATCAAAATTCTAATAAAATAGTTACCATGTTTCTTATCATGTATGCACCAAACACTAGACATGACAATAAAACTCATACCTACAGGTACCCGTCCAAACCCTACCCGCTTTGACGAGGAATGGAGACATTGATGGCCACCCCGCTTATACTAAAATTATATTTTACCTCTTTTAAATTAGAAACTCTTAAACAATCTCTTAAATTATATTCATATATTTATTTATTATTTTTAATTTGAGTATTAAACAAACCATTTTCTCTATTTCTTTTATTTATTTTAAAAAATATTGTTAAAACAAAATAATTTTGGACATTTAACTTCTTTTTTTAATAAAATTTTTTACTAAAATTCAATTCAAATTCATGTGGGAAGAGGTGTAACGAGGATACCCGAACCCCGCCGGGGAACCCGATCCCCGTTTGGTATGAATTTGAGGTTATCCTTTTTATTCCTGCTCGAAATTGGGATGAGTTTGGGGAAACCCAAACTTTTATGGGTTTGGGTTTGGGGAGAGCAAATTCGTCCCCGTCCCATTGTCATGTCTACCAAACACATGATAGGATAATTGTTATTCTGTTTATATCCTATTATATCCTTGTCTTGTTTTTTTTTTTTTTGACTAAATATCCTTGTCTTGTTTTATTTCCTATCTTATCACTATCATATCTTGTGCACTAAATAGGTTCTATGAATACAAGTGAATAATTTATTAATGTTATCTATCTATTAACAATGAATTAATTTAAGTGATAAGAGTTTTTAGTCATTTAAGTTGATGGATAGTTGATTCGTTTTATAGAAAGAATTCAGTTAGATATATTATGGCATCCTAAAATTAAATTCTACCTTTTTTTTATATAAATTATGTAAGCGACGCTTTTAAACATACTCTTCTAAATATGTAATTTGATGAAATTTAATCTTACTGAAATTTTATGGAATTTGCATGCATTATTCAGTATTCCATCTAATTTTGAATATAACCAAAAACAACATTTTAGGTTCATTCAATAAAATTTATATCTAGATTATCTTGATACATATTTTATTCAATAAATTTATAAAGTTGTTTTTTTCTTTTAATCAGAGGGAATATGATTCATTGATATTTCAGAATAAAAAAAGAGCTTGGAACATATAGTTCAGTTTGTAAGAATAACAGATTATATTTGCAAAGTTGAGATTTAAATTTGAAATTCTTCACTTACATTCAAAAGGTAAATTTATAACCGCTACTTGTTAAGAATAAAAAATGTGTGTTGCTAGCTAACCCTCATATTTTTTCTAGAAATCTCTAGCATTTTTATAGTAGAACTTTGTTTCTTTTTATTTCGTTCTTAGTGGTTCTAACTTCTAAGTGCTCCTCAATGTAAATTCCTATGATTAATTAGTATTGTAAAAAACAATTTGGTAAGAATATGTTCTTATAAAGGATATTTTTATGGTCCCCATGAACATAGTTCAGTTGGCAGAAACATTACATATTATTGTAGAAATCAGGGTTCGCACTTTATTGCTCCCACTTATTTACTCTAAAATGTTGAAATTTTAGCCATTAAACTATTTGACAAAAAAAACATATTACACGTAGCACCTAAAACAGCTAGTTCCAATAAATGCAATGTATATAACTATCAATTTTAAATACTTTCTCGGGTCTTTTTAATAAGAGATAAAGTGATTGCCCCTCTTTTTGTAAAAAATAGAAAAAGAAATAAAGTGATTTTTTTAATTCTTTTATAAGATACATTAACTAATTTTTAAATATTTAATTTTATTTGTGTCCTTATTTTATTATGAGAAAAAAAATTGACTTCGAGAAAGAAGATTTAAAGTAGGTTTTTCTAAACTTTTGATAATTTTGAAATACTTATCCAATAACCAACAAAAACAAGTCATATACATGTGAAATAAAAGTTAGTTACAAGTTAGTTGTGATTTTTTTTATTTTTATGTGGCTTGTTGTCATTGGTTGTTGGATAAGTACCTCCAAATTATCAAGAAATAGACACCGAATCAATTAAACAAATTTTTACATATCTTTATTTCATTTACCTCTTTCTGTTAGCTTTTATGTCTTTTAATATACTTCCTCCGTATCACAATATATATCACTTTGACACTTTTACACATATTAAGAAATGTAATCATTGTTGTATAGAAAAGAGAAATTATGAGTTGATTTACAAAATTGTCATTCATTTATGGTATTGAAAAAATAAATTAAAGAATTGAACGAGGAGAGAGTAATAAATAGTTAAGAGTATAATAGAAAGTTGCATTAAATGTTTCCTTGGTAATGTAAAGTGACATATAATTTAGTACAAATTTTTTCCTCAACCATTTCCTACAATTTACTTATGTTTCAGGCGGACTTCGAGCACGACGTTCTTTTTTGCAACTCATTTGGCTCTCATGTGTTTGGATTATATGAAATGAAAGAAATCAGAGACTCTTCAGAAACTCAGAGACGCTCATACTCTAATTGTTAGACAAGGTCAAACTCGCTTCATATTGGTGGTTAAAGACAACAAATACGAGTCTAGTTACAAATTATCATAGGTGGTGGTCCAACCCTTTTACATGTTTGGGCATCGCTTAATTATTATGTTGTTACTCTTTATTGACATTGTGTAATCTTGTAGTCTTCTTGGCACTCCTTGTGCAAAGAAGATTATTTTAGTTAATATATATATATATATATATATATATATATATATATATATATATATATATATATATATCATTTTTATCTCTTCAAAAAAAAAATTATTTCCTTCGATGTGACATATAATTTGCTCAATCATTTTAACTATACTCTCTAACTATCCAGTAATGGTTGCTCATTTTATTCAGTTTATATATACATTTATTTTTGCCATCTACACATTAGGGATGTGAACGGAGCGGGGAATGTGAGGAGAAAACTTCCCCGTTCCCCGCCCCGAAGTGTCTGCAGGGAATTTTTTGACTCCATCTCCGTTTTCATGGGGAATATTTATCTTCACCCCCACCTTCACGGATCTCCATGGTACCCGTGGACATCCATGGAAATCGAATATTACAAAATTTCTATATTTTTCAGACAAAATTATGATATTAATTTTTTCTTTTTTATTAAAAAATCAATTATTTCGCGCCTTTCTTTTTTTTAATGATCAAAAGAACACATTATGGATTTCATAACAAAAAACAATGCATAACTATATATGCATAATCATATGAAAATTCGTAACCAAAATATCTCATATCCAACCAAATTAGACAAATAAAGTTATGACAAAAAAATTAAGCAATTGTCTAAGAAAATCATGTTCATCTTAATAATAATAATGATAATAATAATAATAATAATAATATATTTAAGTATATACGGATAGATTCGGGGAATCCTCGGAGACGGATGCTTAATCTTCGATCCCCGCCCTAAAGTGTTAGTGGGAGAATTTTTGCCTCCATCCTCGTCCCCACGAAAAAAATCTCCGTTTTCGGATCTCTGAACGGGACAATCCCCGTGAAAATCCTCTCTAACGGATGCAAATTCACATCCCAGTAGAGATACATTAATTTTACGATTAATTAATACTCTCTGATGTGTGAACTAGACTTTGGTCCTTTATATGATGTATCCAATGTGAAAATAAAACAAAATAAAATATAAAACTTGTGACGAATATAAATTTGCTGTCACTATCTTAGCCAAATAAAAAAATCGAAATAATCATTGTGTGAACATCATTGGTCACATTAAATAATAATTTATTGTAATATTTTAACCCAATATCTCTACCACAAAACCAATAATTCTTCCATCTATAAATACTCTTTCTTGCTTCTCATTTTTCCTCCCCCTTCACCTTGCACTCTTCATTGCATTTAGTGTATATTGCTCTCTAACTTTTGCTTCTTCATACCCCCCTCCTTATTACTCTCATCACTTCATTCTTTTGTTTCTGGTAAGTTAATGACTTCAACTTCTCTTATTATTATATGATCTTATTCTTAATGATGATGATTCATTAAAAATAAAAGGAAAGGAAAAAAATATACACTATTAAAGAGTGAATAAATGTTTAGAATTCTAAGAGAAATATACACTATATATTTTTTTCATAATGAACAAAGCATTAAGGAGTGAATAAAAGTTTAGAATTGAGAACCGTACCTCTGTTTTTAAGATTATGTTTAGTACTATAGACATATCTTTGAACTTTTTTATTTTTTTACTATGAGGCTCTATATTAAATATTTTGTGATTATGTTTAGTACTATATGTACATAGTTCAATCAAGAAATTGTGGCCCATATATGAGCTTTGTTCATATGATTATGATAATGAGGGTTTTGGCTTTGTGTCATTATTTCCTTTATGGTTTAAAGGGTCCATTTTTATTTGCTTTTCTTTGGTTACTTAGTAATAAAAATTGAAGGAAACTTTTGAACTCTCTTATGTTTCTTTTGGTCATGTTTCATCAAAAGGGTACTTTTGTATCAGTTTTAAATTCATTCTCTTTCAATAATTGTGTATTGTCCACTCAAAATCATAACAAAAAACTTTATCCCTAATGGATTGCATTAGCATCATCAATCTTGTTTTTATTGTTAATTAATCCAAGACAATATTTGGTTGGTTCATGTCATGCAACATAGTGTTGATTTCTTTTATTCGTTGTTTGTTAAGGTTTTCGGCTTGAAATGGAGTATGAAAACCGATTTCGACAAGCTCAGAGACAAAAATATGATTGCCTTCTTTTTGGTGAGTCTTTTAGTTAAACAATCGTGCATTAATTGCATAACTGAAAATTGGTCAAAGAAAGTTGATGTTTTTGACTAATTTTTCTTTATATTTTGAAATGTGGGAATAGTTATGATTGTAACTTTGATGATTTGATGTTGCAGATTTAGATGATACTTTGTATCCACTAAGTTGTGGTATTGCAAAAGCATGTGGACAAAATATTAAAGGTAAGAATTTATTTGCAAATAGTGTTCTTAGTAATGTGTTTATGTTTTGTTGGTGTTGACTAATGTTTTTTTTTTTATGTACTATTGATATTGATTTGTAGACTATATGGTTGAGAAGCTTGGCATAGACAAAAACATAATTGATGACTTGTCCAACCTTCTTTACAAAAACTATGGAACAACTATGGCTGGTTTAAGGGTATGTATGATTCCCTTATTTTCCTAATTTTATATTCTATAGTGAAAAATGCAATTTATAATTAGGTGAATTCACAACAAATTGGTAACTTATAGATGTTGTTTTATTTGTCAATTTAGGCAATTGGATATGACTTTGACTATGATGAATATCACAGGTAAATAACTCTTTATATTTCCTCTTTTTTTTTTAATATTCTATCACTTTTAATTAGTTAATATACTTATTTTTTTATTACTCTTATTTGTTTTTTTATTTGTGAAATTAATATTTTGATTTTTCTGTTACAGTTTTGTTCATGGAAGATTACCATATGACAATTTGAAACCAGACCCAATTCTAAGGAACCTCTTGCAAAGCCTACCCTATAGGAAACTAGTAAGTTTTTTTTTATAACCAATTTGAAGCATTTTAATAAATTCATAAAAATTGAATACAACTCTAATTTAGTCTCTAATGTATATAAAAATTATAAGCAAATCATAAAGTATATAAAATCCGTCGATTGAGTCACTGTTATTAAGATGTTTTCGACTAAATTGACAGATTTTCATATACTTTAAATTGACAAATTTAATATATTTTAGAGACTACTTATTATTTTTATATAATTTAAGAGCTAAATTAAAATGAAAGTGATACTTTAGAACTAAATCATGGTTTATTAAAAATTGATATAAATCTAATAAAACTCTATTTTTTTTCCTATAGATCTTCACAAATGGAGACAAAGTTCATGCAGTTAAGGCACTAAGCAGGCTTGGATTAGAAGATTGTTTTGAAGGAATAATATGTTTTGAGACACTTAATCCAATCCACAAGAACACTGTTTCAGATGATGAAGATGACATGGAATTTTTTGGTTCAAGCAAAACCAATCATACAACAAGTACTACTAGTGCTAGTACCTTCCAAATATTTGACATTATTGGCCATTTTGCAAAACCCAATCCAAATGAAGTTTTGCCAAAGACACCAATTATTTGCAAACCTTCAGAATATGCCATTGAGTTGGCTCTCAAAATAGCCAATCTTGACCCACAAAGAACAGTAAGATAACCATCCTATATTGAACTCAATCATAAAATTCAATAATAAGGTTTTAAAATTATATAATAAAAATTATCTTAATATTCAATAATTTAGAGATCATATTTTAGATATTTTATAAAAAATAAAAAAACAAATTTATTTTTAAATTCTAATTATTTTAAAAGCTGTAAAAAAAATTAAAAATAAGTGACTTTTCAAAAATAAATAAATAGACTATAACAAATAGATTCTAAATTATAGTCATATAATTGAGACTGCATCACAAAATATTTACTATTATAATAAAGAATTACGGTTAAATATAGCTGATGTAGCCTCATAATCCGACGTTAGTGGTACATTAACAGCGACATAAAAAATATAATATTGCGGCCTCGATTGAGGTCGTTGATAGAGGTAACAATTTATTGAGATAAAGATATTTGGGCATAGCTCCCATAAAAGAGCCCAAAATATTATAAAATATAAAAAAACCTCTTTTACATAGACAGCAAATATAATAAATCCCCTAAATCAAAAAATAGTTTAAAGTTTTTTTCTCAGAAAAAAGTATGGAAGTTTTCATCGGAAAAAAAAAGATCTAGAATTTTTTTAAGAAAAAACATTCTGACATTTTTCTAATTTCTTTTTGTTGTTATTATGTTACTTTCAGTTATTCTTTGAAGATAGTGCTCGAAACATACAAGCTGGAAAACGTGTGGGACTTGAGACAGTGCTGGTAAGTCATATTGCTAATTTTTTGTTATATAGTATGAACTAATTGCCAAATTATTGATATTGTGTTACATTCCAAACAATTATGAGCCTCTAATTATTAATTGTTACACATCATCTTCATATAGGTTGGTAAATCACAAAGAATTAAAGGTGCAGATTATGCTTTAGAAAACATCCATAATCTTAGGGAGGCAGTGCCAGAATTATGGGAATTTGACATTAAATCAGAAGTTGCTTATGGCAACCGTGCTGTGGAGACATCTGTGACTGCTTAATTAGGACTAATTGATTATTTAATTACAAGGAAGTTCCTTAATCAATCATTGGTGGCAAAAAACAAAATACAAAAAAAATGAAAATAAAAAGAAATTTGTCACCCCTTGATGAGATGTAGTTGATGTATGTACATGCTTTGATGTTGTTATTATATAATAAAGTAATATAAAGTTTATGTATATGCTTTCATCATATTATAATATTAAATTTCCTTTTTGGGCATTGTCTACTTGTGCTTATGTAATGAATCAATAATTTTTTACATGCCTCCAAAGAGGAAGGAACTAAGACCATCTCCAATGGAGCTTCCTAAGTTTGAGATCTTAACTGGGTCTCACATATACACATCACTCGTTTATTATTTTTTAATAATAGTTCTTAATAAGCACTCAATCCCTCCAACTCAACACCTCTCCAAAAGTTTTAAACGGGTCCCGTCAATAACTTCACATCACAATAACTTATTATTTAATAATTCATATTTTATATTATTAAATTAATTGGATTATAAAATTACAAAATTAATATGTACTATTTTTTTATAATTCAAAATAATAATTAAAATTCGAAAATTAATTTAAAATAATATTGCCAAATTTAAGAATTACATAATTAAAAAATAATTTAAAATAACATTACATAATTTTAAAAATAGCTAATTTTGTTGATCGTCATGCCCAAAACGTTGCCAAATATGTTCGATAAGATCATGTTGAAGTTGAAGATGAGTTCGCCTATCTTGAATTTGTGCTCTTCTTTGAAGGTATGGTGTGAGATTTGGATGAGGACCATTATGTGTGTCACTTGTTGAAACATCATTGTTGGGATGTTGATAATAAGAATAATTAAAATGACCGGCGTACGTGTGTCGTTCATCTTCCACAATCATGTTATGCAATATAATGCATGCATATAATATATGTTTAATTATATTCATGTGCCAATTACGCACCGGGCCACGTACAATTGCGAATCGAGATTGAAATACTCCTATACTACTATATTAATTAATCATTTAATTATTTAATTATTAATAATATATAAAAGTAAGCGGGCCCCATAAAAAATATATTTTAATAAAAATTAAGGTGGGCCCCAGAGGAGAGAGAACTCTTATTTAAAAATCGGTTCCTATTAAGAATTCAAAAGTGTATTGCTCCAATGGTAGATCTTATTAAGAACCGGTTCTTAATAGTATAAGATCTACCATTGTGGATGCTCTAAGTTTAAGAAACAAACAAAGTGTAAAAGTAAATGAAAATGAAAATGAAAATTCAAAGTATATTCTAGCACAACTACTATAGTTAATTATGAACTAAACGGTTAATTAATCATCTTGAAACAAAAACAAAAAACAAAAAACGGAGTCCAAATATATTTGCATTATTCATTGCATATACAAATGCTAGCTGTTTACACAAGAGTTAACTTAAGGTAAAAAAAAAATTGGTGATTGATATGATGTCACTACATATATAATTATAGTATTTAGATGTCAATATCAACAAAATGGGCATTGGAACCAAATATTTTGAGCCTCACATTGTGAAGAATTATATAATATAAATAGATTTTTCAAATAAACTTTTTTTATTACTAAAGAAATTAATTGACTATATATTGGTGAAATCTTAGATCTATAATATTTATTAAGTGAATTAATTATGTTAAGTTTGCTCTTGAAATAAGTTGATTACACTTTTTAAATAATTTATTATTGTTTCAAAGAATTTAGCGGTGAAATTCACTCACGTTGGGTGCACAAAAAGAGAAAGGTATAATTGGTTCAAATTCACCCCTCAACATATCTAATGTTTCTGCAAATTTTTAACCTTTGAGTTGTAATTAGTTACAAAATTAAATAAGTTGTCATATTGCAAAAGTGTGAGAATTAATTAGTTTTCCCAGAGTATCATTTGGACTAAAATCTCGAATTCAAAAATGTGTGACTAAACTCATATTTCATTTACTTTTAAGGTTTAATTTAAGTAACAAGTGTCAATAATTAGCCTGAATATCTTCACTCGAATTCGAATTTAAAACATTATGTTTGTGAGTTTCTAGCGGTAATTATAAACTCCATTAATTTAATGACAAAATAAAATCATATTTTAGTGAAAAATAAGTGACTAAATATTGAAAGCCTATATAAGCTCCTTTCAATTTTTTATTTGTCATAGTAAGTTATCATTCAATCATGAATGAATAAATTAACAACAAATCTTTCCACATGAATCATGATGAATAAATTGTCCAACAAGGCAACAAATGATTAATTTTATCAATCATTCATAGTAATCATAGAAGATGATGAAATGGTCATTGAGATTCTTGCCACGCTATTGAATTTGTTTGAAATAAACCATTAAGTTATAAGTAGGTTAATTAACGTGTTTTAAATGCATGACATACATTAATTCATGAAGAGTACTAGTTGAAACGTAAGTTGCTTAATAGACTAATATACTAGTCTTCATCAAACTCCACAAAGAGGTCCCAAGAAGTTAAAATTGTAATTTGGAAGCTTATAGGTGAATAATTGTCCCTAAGTTAATCTTGGATTCTAGGATGATATATAATAAGATAGAAGATATATTTAAACAAAGCGAGGGGACATTTCCACCGTTAAAAATGCGTTACAAATATGATTATATGAATATGAAATTGAATTTGAATTTGAACCACACTATGCTTGTTGTGATAATAATTTTTGAGTTTAAATATGTCAGCGTAAAATAAAGTTAAACTAACAACTAATACGAATAGTTTAATCTTTCATGTCACTTTAAGAAATTGAAGTGAAGTGGCGTGATCGATGTGGCGGAAAACATGGTTGTGATTGATTGATAGTGTAAAATTATATTATACTATCGATACGTACATATTCCTTTTTCTTATAATTATTTTTGAAAAATTATATGCCCCGTTATCCCCTTTACTCGATCTTGAATTGAATTATCGATAGAACGTTGATCAATATTAAGGAAGAGATCGAGGATCACAATAGGATCCTATCTGATCTTTGTCAACACAGGACTCGAAGCCCCCTGCTCAAACAAAAGGGTAATCCTTCGGAATTGAAAATTCTTTTCGGATTTCTTATATTAATCATAGTTGAGGGGAGAAGACTAATTTTAAATTCTATCTATATAGGGGGAGCCATTGTGAAGCCTAGAGAGGCGGGAGCCACCAGCTCTCTAATGAAATCAAGTCCCGAATGCAGTAGAGCTAAAATCTCACAGGAGGAGAAAACTTTCATTCTTCCGACTTGAAAGCGAGAGTGAGCAATCCCCCATCCTCTTAATTCTTTAAGAATAAAGTTTGGATTTTTTGAACTTTAGTTTAAATATCTATTTTAACGGAAAAAAAAGTTTGAAAAATACGTTCCAAACTTTATTTGCGAGGTCAAAAATAGAAATTTAAGAAGATAAGGAGTGTTTTGGAATAACATTAAATCATCAAGTGAAAAAGACATTTTAGTCAATTTCGTGACCAACTTAATAACTGAAGACGTAACAAGTTGTGATTTCTTAACTAGATTTTTTCACCTACTGTAACAAAATCTTGTTAGGTAGCTTATACCTAACATGACTTAAGAAGTAAGATTTTTTCTCTCTCGCATATATGCATAATATACAGTTATACGTAGGAGTACGTAGTTCAATTCCCACGAAAGGTGGTGAAAATGGATTGAACATGTACTTGAACCCTAGGGTACGTGGTTCGATTTCCACGAAAGGCAAAAACACCACTAGAGAGGGGGTGAAAAAGATCATGAGGTGGCAGTGTCAGAATTGCCTAAGATGAGACCCGGTTGTTATAGATTTCAATTGTACTCTTTACTTGGTTTTCTTCATGAGTAGATTGTGATAGTCACTGTGTGTTGGCTTATTCAAATCATTGTGGAATAAGATCTCATGTCAACAATCAAATGTCGTTTTAATTCTACGTTTTTAGATATGAATTTTGTTTTAAATTAGAGCTAAAATTATTTTGAGTGAAATTGCAAGTCAAAATGAATTTACACAAGGTAACTTTACAAAATTATGAAAATAATTTAAACTCGCACGTTTTCACCCACGATTCAAAAATTCAATTTATTTTTTTTGTCAATTCAAAAACTGAATTTTATCATTTAGAAATAATTAGGAGGAACAATTTTTAGCACTTGTATGTATTTTTTATAATACATATATTCTTTTGTTCCTTCTTATAGTCAAACATTTATATTTTAGGTTGAATAACCGATATTTGTAGTCTATATTATAGACAATACATACATCAATTATTCAATGATCCTAAAAAGATGATTTTTTGGCTTATAATAGGGGACAAAGGATCGAAGGGAGTACATTAATAATTAAATATATAATAATTTTTGGTACTCGTTCTCAATAATGCCTCTTATATTTCTACGCACGTGTGCAAAAAGAAAAAGAAAACCTTACAAAAGGATAGATTAAAACAAGTGAAAGAAAAAACAAATAAATAATTATATTTTGATAAAATAATAGATTATTACAAGATTTTATATGATTATTTAAGTATAATACTCTCTCTGTTCCTTTTTAGTGTGGTTTGAGAATAGTGCACTATTCATATAATTTACTTTGACCATATTTTTTTGTTGATATATAAAAACAAATGTTAGCATATAATATATTGTTCAATTTGTCTAGATGAGTATTTTCAAAATATAAAATTTTAATATTTTTTATAATATATAATTAAAGATATTAATGATCAAAGTTGTGCATTGTCATGTGTGTCTTGGTCTAAAACGACACTTAAAAATGAAAAAATGGAGTACCTTATTTGATAAATAATATATACATAAGTGTAATAAGAGTTTTCTAAAAAATAAAATAATACGGGTTAAAATTTACGATCATTGTATATTTCAATCATATATAATATTCATTCTCACATAACATGCATGACTCAGTACATAGAAATGAGAGAAATATTATTCTTTAATGAATTTATTGATGGCCATATAGTTGTTGGAGTTATTAGTTATGAAACGCATGACTATGTTTAAAAAAAAAAAAAAGAATGTATGATTATTGTCGTATTCAATTCATGAGAATCAGTTTCAACATCATTGCAATTCAAAGCCAGTTTCAACATCAATTCAAAGCTAACCAATTGGTCTACATGAAAATCATAAATGTTCTAATTGACACAAAATAATAACTATGAACATACAATTACAATTCAATGTGTTTTATGCTCCAAATCCATGGGAAAACAACACAATCAACCATAAACAAAACAACAATGAAAAATTGAATGATTGAGGTTTGTAACTCACCAAATCTGATGCAAGAGGAGAGAGAGATGAGATTGAGCGGCTGAGAGAGATTGAGCGGTTGAGAGAGAGAGCGATTGAGCGGTTGAGAGAGAGATTGAGCGGTGAGTGGTGAGAGAGATTGCGAGGGAGAGAGTGAGTGAGCGATCATTGAGAGAGAGATCGGGAGGGAGTGAGATCGCGAGCACTGAGAGAGAGAAGACCGTGTTTTGTTTTGTGGTTTTTTGCTCCCTTTCTGTTTTTGTATTGTTATAAAAATAAAATTAAAATTTGGGTTGGGACAAGCCTGTGCACATGTCCAGGCATGCACAGGCCTGGGCATCGCCACTGCACCTCCCACTACTAGAGAATTCGTCATTAGTTGCGGAATTAGAGATTTTTATTATTATAATTAGAGACTGGTTTATTTTTTGTACAAATTAAATTAGAGTCTGGTTTTAATCGGTTGCTAAACCGCTAATATGTTTTTCATTCCTATTTTTTCCCATCAAATATAGACACTATGTAAATATAGACACTACTTAATTAATGTGTTAAATATATTTTTAGTCTCTATAAATATCTTAAATTTTGTTTTTAATCCTTATAAAAAATTTCAGCAAGTCTTGGTAATACAAATATTTTCTGCCCTGATTTTTGGTTCCTACTTTTCAATCAACTCGTATATATCATTCGAAATTTGAATTCTTTTTTCGTGATCATGTTTAGTAAATTATATGAATGTCTCTTGCAATAGTTTTAATTTTTTTAACAAATGATAAATTAAATATGATTTTTTTTTTTAGTTTTTTGCGTTAAAAGATTCATCTTATGTTAAAAAATTCTAAATTTTTGTGGGTGAGATTCTTATAATATTATAAACATGAATACAAAAAAACCATTAAAAAATGTGAAAAATACACAAGAGTTGATTTAAAAGTAGGGATAAAAAGTTATGATGGAAAAAATATTTGAAAGTACACGTCAAGATTATGTCCTTGTCATCTATCTTGTTGTGCAATTAGATCTAAAAGCAGAGAACTTCATATTACAAGAGTGAAATCGCAAAAAAAATATTACATCGGGTAAAACAAAACTGGTCTCGTTGGGAATTAAAACTTATTTACCCTAATATAAATGATTTAATTTACATTGAAAAAATGTTACATTTAATGTTACATTTGTTGCATAGTAAGGTGATACTCTAAGATAAGGTAGGGATAAGAAAATCTAAAATGTGAAAGTAAACATAAAAAGAAACAAAACCATATTAACAACAACAACAACAATAGCAGCAATGTCTAATCTTAGTTATGAATGCACCATTGATTATTAATAACACCAACAACATTACTATATGATATTGTTGAATTGAAATCTTTTCCATTTTTTTCATAGTAATAATATTAATGGAACAACTGTGTGAACTACTTTGATAGATATGGCTACTACTACACGTGTTCCTTTTGTTTCCGCTTCCACATCTTTTCCCAACCAATGCCATAAATTTTGCTTGGTGTCAAAGTCAATTACTCTACCAGTTTCTTCTTCCTCATTAAAGCTTTGTTCTTCTTCTTCTTTGCTTTCACTTTCAACACAAAAGAATTTTAAGGGTGTGAAGAGAGTTGGAAACAGAATTAGTGTTGCTGTTGTTGCTATGGCTGAATCTTCAAAGAGTACTGTGCTTGTTACTGGTGCTGCTGGTCGTACAGGTTTGATCTTTTTCTTGTTTGTTTTGATGGGTTTTCATCAAATTCTTTGTTTTCTTGTTCTAGAGAGAGTTTGGATACTAGAAAGTTAGGGTTCAATAGTTTTTACTCCTGCAATTTTAGCGAATTTCGGTTTATCTATATATATATTTCCGATTACCCTGCAATGTCAAGATTCCGTCCGTTTAGTCCCTAATCGAATATATTAGCTTAAAATTCCGTCATTTTGTCCATGTAATATTAGTGTTCGATCAATGTTAGCGAATGTGTATGTACCTTGTAAACACTATTTTACCCTGAAAATTGCATTTCATGTTTTGTTTTTGTTTTTTTTGTTTTTTTCTTAATTTTTTTATTTTGCTGCTGAAATATGTGAAAGCTGTGTAATTTAAATGCTGGGTTTGTGGATTTCATGGTAGTTATATGAATTTTAATTGAGGTTTTAGTGTATGGTATATTGTTGGAGAATATGTATTATTAGTGGTCTTGAAAATTAAGGTTTTTGGCTTAGGGGGTTAATGTATCTAACTTTATCGGTCCTGTTAGTGCCTTGATGCTGCAAATATAATGTTAAGGCTTGCAAATGAGTTTATAATCTATCCAAGATCCATTGGGTCACCTGCTATTGGGTCTCCCATTATCGAGTCACGCTCTGGATTTCTAGTCCTGGGCCTAAAGCGGGGTTTTAAGAGTTCCTATTGGAATGAGTTAGACAAGCCCAAATGTGTTTATGATGTTGCTTCCTTAAACATACTTATATTACTCCCTCAGGTCCTTTTTATAAGAGACAATTGACTTTTTAGATTTATTCAATAATTAATGTATCAGGGTTATAATATAGACCAAATACATCAATTTTGCAATGATTCAGAAAAGTAGATTGTCTCTTATAAAAAGGGCCGAAGGTAGTATATGTACAAACAGAAGAACATTGTATATGCATGGTTTTAAGAAACAGTTCGGGATGCAATCAAGATTCAAGACCACAATTGAGGTCACAAACATCATTTGACTGCATTTCTTTGAAATATTAAGGATTGGGAAGCGATCACATTTGCTAGGATTCATGGAGTTGTATGTAGTTGTTGGCTTATCAATAAAACAAACAGTCTCTTGATTAGTCATTCACATTGCAGCATATAATTGTCACTTAACTTTTCTTACTAAATTATATGAATGTTAGATTATGATTCCTACTCTAACAACAACCTACAAATCTGTCTTCAAACGTATAGTATGATGATATTTTTACTTCCAGGTTAAAAAATTCTATGTCTGGTCGACTTACATTATAAAGTTGAAGTAAATTCAGTTGATGACTACATGTCTTAATTGAATCCTTTTTATCACTTTCTGAAAATTCTTAATATGGTTTAATTGATGTTAATTTTCAGGACAAATAGTTTATCAAAAACTAAAAGAGAGGTCAGAAGAATATGTCGCTAGAGGGCTGGTTAGAACGGAAGAAAGCAAACAGAAAATTGGTGCCACAGATGGTGTCTTTATTGGTGATATAAGAGATACTGAAAGTCTTGTTCCTGCAATTCAAGGTATAGATGCTCTCATTATCCTCACAAGTGCAGTACCACTGATGAAACCCGGGTTCGATCCAACCGCGGGAAAAAGACCCGAGTTCTATTTTGACGATGGCGCATACCCTGAACAGGTACTACTAGACTATGTTTGGATAACAGTTTAATTGAGAGCTTATAGCATAAACACTTATCATACAACTGCTTATTTTAAAGTTATTTCTATTACAAAAGATAGATAATGTCAAACTGTTTTCATAAGTTATCCTGGAGAGCTTATATAAATAAGCTGAAAACAGCTTATAGCGTTATCATAAGTTGTTTTCATAAATTCTCCCAAAGAGTCTCACAAGTGTTTATGCCAGTAGATAAGTTTAAAAAGTCAATTCATGTTTTGATAAATTTTTTCATACTAGGTTGACTGGATTGGACAGAAAAACCAAATCGACGCTGGTGAGAATCTATACCTTTTGTGCATTACTAATTAATCATAATATAAACTTATTCACGTTCGTTTTAATGAAATTAAGTTTTATCTACATGAACAGCTAAGGCTGCAGGAGTAAAGCAGATAGTGTTAGTAGGATCTATGGGTGGAACGGACCTTAACCATCCTTTGAACAGCTTGGGTGATGGAAATATATTGGTATGTAATATAATGTTTCCTTCAACATCATTCTGGCCTAACTTTTGTGAAAATAATGTAAGTTTGGTAACATTGTTTTCGTATTGGTTCTAGGTTTGGAAAAGAAAGGCTGAGCAATATCTGGCTGATTCTGGTATTCCATATACTATTATAAGGTACAATATAAATACCGAGAGACATATATAAGATTTTCTAATTTTTTTTCCTGTGTGTGATGGAAATTTTTTTCACATTATTTGGAACGATGTGCCAAATTTTAGATTGCTCGATCTTTTCCTTGAATTGTATTTTAAATAAGTTGTTGATACATTTAAGACTGTATAACCTTTGCTACACTAGTAAGTTTTTTTAATCAACATTATAATATTATCAGTAACTTTTTTCAGTCAACCTTTTGGCATTATAATTTGACAAAGAAAGAAGAGGGTGATGTGTTTAATTGACAATGAACATCATTATATTATGATTTCGAGTTTATATTGATATGTAGGTTCATTATGTACGTAGCATTTTTGTTCGTATTTATAAAAAATATTTTTTCGTTTTTCCTCAATAACAAATGATAGAACGATCTTATTTCATCCATTATATTACTTGAATTTAGATAGGAAATAAAGGAAGAAATTGAGAGTACCAAAAATATAAATAAAACTCAATGCACCTTAGAGTGCTAGATGGCAGTGGAAACGATAGAACGTGGCAAACGTAAGTGTAGAAGGCATTTAGGAATCGATAGTAGTAGGCTTTGTTGTGTTGAGCAGTGAAACTTCTTTAGTAGTAGTTTAGCTTGTTTTGTTTGATTTTGCATTTGAAAACCATAAACTGAAAAGTTGTAATCGCTGATAAGTTTGAAACTTAAGGAAACACAAGCTCATAGATATGAAGAAACATAATACCTTTATGTGACATCTATAATTACCATATGATTTTTACTCTCTAAAGTGCATCCATAACTGTATCTTTGTTTAAGTCTCAATGAAAATTAATATCCAAAATGCTTGAACAATCTAATAACCAGAAACTACTTGAATTGTATACATATGAAAATTTCCACTCCTTTCTTACTTTCTGTTCTGAATCAGGGCTGGTGGCTTGCAAGACAAAGAGGGAGGTATCCGTGAACTCGTCATAGGAAAGGATGATGAGCTTCTCAAGACTGATATCAGAACTATAGCTAGACCTGATGTAGCAGAAGTTTGTATTCAGGTATCTCTTCTTTCTTATTCTATCGGTACATGGAAACAAATAAGCTCTCTCTAGTATTGTCAATGACAGATCGCAGAAATTAGCGGTTTGTTCAAAATCAAATTCCTCTATGCTACTCTTTAGCGCCACTATAACCGTTATTTGAAATACTTCGTACCAAATAGTGCACTGCGGAACAATAGTGATTTGTTTTAATTCTGCTACGCTATAGTGTTATAGCACTATTATAGCCGCTATTTGACAACATTGACTCTATCTCTACCAAAACACAATGCCACCATTGTTTTAATTCTTTCTCAACTATGTGTTTTTAATTTTCCTTCATTCAATTAATTTAACAGGCACTAAATTTTGAGGAGGCTCAATTTAAGGCATTTGACTTAGCATCAAAACCTGAGGGAACAGGTTCACCAACAAAGGATTTTAAGGCATTATTTTCCCAGATCACTACTCGCTTTTGATTTCGAATGTTGTCATTATCTTAAAATATTTCATATTTACATTTGGAATTGAACCAGAAATCTATTATTTGTGCTATCTAATGCAAATTTACACTATGACTTGGTAATTTAGAAAAAGATTGTATTTAAAGCAAATTATAGACTTCCCTAGTTCTCTAATCCTTGAGAGAAACACATCTATTTATCAGTATATCAGTTCATTTTAATTGTTCACTAAAAGTTGTCTGCATCATGTGACATGTTTACTTGGTTTGTAGCATTCATAATATTACAATTTCAAACTGAGCTTCAGTACTATCCAAATGATTTGACCTTATCTAAAGCGTATTAACCACTTGCGTTCAACTACTTAATTACACGATCAAGTATTTTTGAAGTTTTTTCTGAGACTAAACCTAGACTAGACCTTGATTTAGCTCTTCTTGCTAGATAAGGATTGCATTTATAAAGAAAAACCAATTGGTCTTCTTAGGATTTTCTGACATATTCATTGTTTTTGTAGTTTCTTCAACCACCTAAGGCTATTGATTTTGGACTTGGTTTGAAATCTTGTAAACCAACATACACTTACTTTTGAGTCTCTAACTTGAGAGTATCCTTCATGACAAGAGTCAAAATGTATCTCAAACTTCTTTTGCAATAACACGATCGCACACTCGGTTGCATTTGGCTTATGTCCAAAAAGACTCATAATTCCATTTATCTAACATAGAAGCTTAATTCTTTACGTGAAACTCATATTATCAAAATTATAATTGTCCGTTAAATTCTTTATCACACTAACTAATTCGACATTCCTAAAGCAATTATGTTACCGAATGGTCAGTTTAGATCACATTATTAAACTTAGGATTAGTAGTAAATTATTCCTTAAAATTCAATATTTGCAAGATCAAGAAAAACGTTGAACACGAAATTAGCTGAATAACTATTAGTTTTTATTACATAAACTAGACACTCGTAGATTACATAGCTCAAATTGCTTCAAAGAGAATCGTCAACAATTCCTAACTTTTTGGGAGCTAAAAATCACACTACAGTGTTGATGGATCGTGCTGCGATTTTAGCAATTACCTTCATCAACGATGTTGATCCGTTAAAGCATAACGGGCATAATATTAGGCTAGCACTAGGATTGATCCTTTTTTTCGTCTTAGACAAAACCTTTTTTTATTGGTCAGAATTCCACCTTTTAAAGTAAAAATAAGTGGGGAATTTTGGATTCGAAATTCGACTCTTCTATATTGCAATCTTCCTACCAAATGATATATGCTCGTAGTGACTTAAACCAATTCTCTCTATTTTTTAATATAAATAGAGGTATTTATAGTTTTTGAAGGATTGTCATATCATTTGGAAATTTTCAAAACTATTTTCAAATTCTACTACAAGGCAAATACTTATAAGAGTTAAATATGATTTTAATTTTTAAGTAATCACATTATTTTAAGTTTAGCCATTATTTGATGGTAATTTTAATCTTCTATACTATTGCAGTTTGTAAGAATAATCTTTATTTTGAAAACTTTTTGTTTCTAAAAAGGGTCCTTGCTGTCAAATGACCTTATAACGGAAGCTGTTGTAGCTCTATGACATAACATTTTTTAATGATCAGTCTAGTGACATATACTTAAAGTTGCGTTTCTGAAGGCTGATTTTCCAAGTGAGATTTTTGTCCTATGTTTGGAGCTACCTCTAATTTTTGGTAAGTTGAACCTATCGATGAAACTCTTGGGTTAAGTGATTGACCATCAACTTTGACGGGACAATAGGCCTATATAAACTCTGTTATCTTCTTGATAACCTCATTGGTATCTCCGAGTATCACCCAACCTACTCGATTCAAATTTGGACGGAATGCAAGACTAATCTTTTCACCAAGGTACTACCTGATGAGGCATGTTATTGACTGTAAACCTAAGGCTATTAATCAGAATTAAGATAGTAATAGAAGCAAACTCTGTTGACAAAAAAAACTCTAGATAAAACAAAATCAACTTAATAGTAATAGAAACAAAATAGAAAAATCAATAATATTAACTCAATATAAAATAGTATATCAACAAAATAGCAAGCCAAAATAGTGGTTCATAAATAATAGCAATTCAATTGGTAGATATAAACAATTAAATGTTTGATACTAAACAAACTAGTTATAATAAATATTTTTACCAAACCGTTGATATGTGGTTCCAACAGTGTCAATGGTGCCATGATATGTGGTTCTAACAGTCCTATATAGCTGGAATGTGAAAAAGCTAGGAATGTTCGCGGTTCGGTTTAATTCGACTTTGAGGCAAAAACTCATTCGATATTAAGTAGCAATTTCCCCCTTATGTTTCTTCATTACAAACTCAAGTAATCTTTTCGAGAGAGATAAAAAAAATCAAATGCTAAATATATGATATGACTATCAATAAATCAATACTTCTAACATGAAAAACCAACTATAAACTTAGCAAAGTTGATGTTTACATATTCATGGATCCATTAGGCATGTCCAAAAAGGTAAACTCGTCTTACCGATCAAAAGCTATCAACATAAATGAAACATGTATAGATAAAAATGAAATAGACAAACAACTTAATAAACTACAATTCTAAGATGTTAATCCATTAGGCATGTGCAAACTCGCTTGACCAATCTATTGGACCTATAAATGACAAACATAAGACGACTAATCTTGTCACCAAGGTACTACCTGATGAGGCATGTTATTGACGGTAAATATATGACTATTAATCAGAATTAAGATAGTAATAGAAGCAAACGCTGTTGACAAAAAAAAACTCTCGAATAAACAAAATCAACTTAATAGTAATAGTAATAAAATAGGAAAATTAATAATATTAACTCAATATAAAATAGTATATCAACAAAATAGCAAGCCAAAATAGTGGTTTAGAAATAATAGCTATTCAATGGTACATATAAACAATTAAATGTTTGATTCTAAACTTTGTAATGAACACCTTGGGTTGGTGCACCTATAGTAACTCCTATTTGTTATATGGCATCAAAATTTGTAATAAACAATTAAACTTTTTTCTTTACCACCGCTTGTTTTTCATTTACTTCATCTCATGCTTTTTAACTTTTTCCTGAGCCCATATGTAGCCTTCTGATTCATCTCCGATTCAATCTCGGCTCTTCTTTCACCATCATTGAGATCCCAGTCAGATAAATCATACTCACTGTGACTATTTATTTTTCTGCTTCCGTGGAATAATGTTTTGGTAACGGTTGTTAAAACGATTGCTACGATAACAACAACAAACAAGTTAATCATATTATTAGTTTAAAAAATGCAAACAAAGTAACACTGGGATTTCTACCTTCCTCTTTTTTGTTTTTTTGGGTTTAAATGGAAATGACACTAAATCCGAAGCATCTATTCCGTTCACTAATGTCAATTCGAACAACTTCCTAGCAGCAATGGCAACCGTACTAACAACAAATTGTGTCATCAGTTTCTTCTTCCATTCATCAGAACCTTTAAAGTTCTCTTTTTCAATCAAAACCCACCGTTTAATTATTATTCATTTATTCTGATGTTTTACTAATTATCTAATCATAGGTCCTTGTCAGACGACCATGATTTAACAACCTTGTTACTACATTTTGTATTTTAAATTATTTTTTACCTCATAAGATAGCAATCTACGATTTTGCAATCAAAATTTGTAATGAACAATTAAACTTTTTTTTTACCACCGCCTTGTTTTTCATTTTCTCCATCTCGTGCTTTTTAACTTTTTCCTGAGCCCATATGTAACCTTCTAATTCATCTCCGATTCAATCCCGGCTCTTCTTTCACCATCATTGAGATCCCAGTCGGATAAAGCATACTCACTGTGACTATTTATTTTTCTGCTTCCGTGGAACAATGTTTTGGTAACGGTTGTTAAAACGATTGCTATGATAACAACAACAAACAACTTAATCATATTATTATTTTAAAAAATGAAAACAAAGTAACACTCAGATTTCTACCTTCTTCTTTCTTTTTTTGGCTTTAAATGGAAATGACATTAAATTCGAAGCATCTATTCCGTTCACTAATGCCAACTCGAACAACTTCGTAGCAGCAATTAATGACAACCGTACTAACAACAAATTGTGTCATCAGTTTCTTCTTCCATTCATCAGAACCTTTAAAGTTCTTTTTTTCAATCAAAACCCCTGTTTAATTATTATTCATTTATTCTGATTTTTTAATATTATCTAATCATAGGTCTTGTCAGACGACCATGATTTAACAACTTGTTACTACATTTTGTATTTTAAATTATTTTTTACCGCATAAGATAGCAATCTACGATTTTGCAATCAATTGAAATTGATGACTTCACGTCATTACTATGATTCTAACCACTTTACACGTTATTTTAGTTAGTATTTGCTATGTTTTCCGTAAGAAATAAGGAGAAAAAGAATCATGACAAGTTGGCTCTAAGCATAAAGATTTGAAGAGAAAACAAGATTTTAAGCTAAAGCTGGCGCACCGGCGCAGGCAGCATGGCGCGCGGCGCCTAGAAGAGTCTAGAAAGGGCTGTGGATTCTGGAAAGACGCGCCCGGCGCGGACGGGGTGGCGCGCGGCACCACTGCGTAACCTAGGTCTATAAATTGGTTTTTTCATCACAATTAGGGTACAAAATTTTCCCAGAGCTAGTTTTCCTTCTTGTAATGAATTCTTTCACTCTTTTTATTGTTTATGCTTTGATTATGAGTAACTAAACTCTTTGATTGGATCCTAGGGGATTCTAATTATTATTGTTTTGAACTATGTGTTTCATATGATTTGTTAATCGAATTACGAAGTTAGTATTCATTCAATTGTCTTTTAATCTTAATGCTTTATACAAAGTCATGAATTGTATGATGATTATAATTGTTTGTTTACTAAGACATTAGAAACAAATTGATTGACCTAGGGATAATTGTTCAATTAACTTGTACTTTAGACATATTGCTTTGTTAATTGAGAATTCAAAGATTAAAGGGCGAAAACCTAAATTGGTTATAGGTCATCCTAAGACATTAGGGATTGATAATCAATTTAGAGGATTATGTACCAAGACATTGAACATAGTTATTTAATTTAATCGAATCATGAAACTAAGTTCGTAGTTTGTTAACAAGCAAGGAATACCAAGACAATAGTAATTAGATGAACCGAAAAGGTCCAATCGCTTTCGCATCTTGAAAGAAAACCCTCTTTTCTTGCCGTTTATTTTCTTAAGTTTGAAACCTAAAAAAATCCCCCCAATTTATTTTATTGCAAGTTTACTTTCGTATGATACCAATTACTCGAATTTGATTCGGAACAATCCCTGTGGATACGATAATTTACATACTTACTTTGATGCTTCATCAAATGGCGCCGTTGCCGGGGATTGTTGATTGAATCAACAAGGCAATTGGACCATACGATAGTTAATTTTTCTTTTATTTTTGATAGTTAATTTTTCTTTTATTTTTCTGTCATTAATATTCCAAAAAAAAAAATATATATATATAAAAAAAAAAATAAATTAATTTTCGCTTATTCTTCTTAATTGCAGTTGCTGCTAAATGTATTGTTGTTTTTGTGCATGCGAGGTAACGCACAGGAAAAACTATTGTACGATCCTGAGATTGAGAAAACAGCAAAGAAGCACAGAAAAGCAGCAAGGTTAGCCCGAGAAACTGCTCGGCTAACTAATACCGAAGAGAAACAAAGCGACACCGAGGGGTCTAGTCCAATCACTTCGGACGACGAAATCCGTACGATGGGTGACGAAAACCCACCGCCGCCTCCACCTCCTGTGAGAACATTGGGTGACTACGGGCAAAATAACGGAGGGCATGCTAACCTTGGTTTCCAACCGGTCAACCCAGTATTCTTCGATATCAAGAACACGGTGCTCAACGCTCTCAAGGAAAATCAGTACTCGGGGGCTGAATCAGAAATCATAAACTTGACGAGTCTTAGTTTAAATTTTGTTACGCCGCTATCTTTTGGACGGAACAATAAACACGTGATTTCAATTCTAGTAAAGTGCAATGCTTTATAGTATCTTTCCCTTCGTACCACACCAAAATTCTACCTTGATGCACTCTGTTCAATATAAAATAGTATATCAACAAAATTGCAAGCCAAAATAGTGGTTCATAGATAATAGCAATTCAATTGGTAGATATAAACAATTAAATGTTTGATACTAAACAAACTAATTATAATAAATATTTTTACCAAATTGTTGATATGTGGTTCCAACGGTGTCAATGGTGCCATGATACGTGGTTCCAACAGCCCTAAATAGCTGGAATGTGAAAAAGCTAGGAGTGTTTGCGGTTCGGTTTGATTCAATTTTGAGGTAAAAACTCATCCGGTCCAAAAATAAATTTAATCGCGATTCCGTTTTGATCCTCTAATGATTAAATGCTATGCAACATAGCATGATCATATTCATCATTGATGTCACATCGTATTTCATAAGACTTATCGGTTAATAGATGTGTGTCACATGAAGGCACCAGCAATAATACTTTTATATTTTAGAGCGATAAAAACCTAAAAATTGACTAAAAGTAAAAACCTATAAAAAAATTATTTAGAAAAATCAAACCACAATATTTACTCACTTTATATCGACAAAAATTATGTTTAATCCTAAAAATTAAATAGTAAAATACATATATTTTTCTTCATCCATGGGAAATTTGAACTATACTTTACATGATATTGCCTCCAAAAAACAAAAAAAAAAACTCATACACACACAAAAAAAATTATTGAATTTCTAAATCTTTACGTATACATATTTATTATTATCTAAATGCTAGGATTTAAACCAGCAACATAATAATAGGTGAAAGTAGAACAACCAGAAGTCCATGAAATTGGAAGAAAATTAAAGTTTTGAATAATCAATCACTATCAACATTGTTTGTGGGGTTCCTAACCATGAATGGCACCATGTCTTCGAGCAATCCTTGCGAGCCCAAATTTTTTTGGGCCTTATCTTGTGTAGAGTCCAATAAATTCGGTAATATGAGTTCCAAAGAAGCACTAGTTTGGGCTTCATGGGCTTCTTGAATAATCTGGTCTTCATGAACATCATTTCCTTTATGGACTTGGGTTGGGCCTTGTGAAGAAGTGGGCTTGGACTTCTTGATTGGTGGGTGGGAATTAGATTGATGTGACTGGCCCACTAAGAAATATGGATAAGTGAAATGCAAGTGGAGTCCTTCATAAGTGATTATAAGAGTGTCAGGGTCTTCAATGGATCTCTCAACTTGTTTCTTAGCACCACACCTTGGGTTGGTGCACCTATAGTAACTCCTGTTTGTTCCATTGCATCAAAATTTGTAATGAACAATTAAATTTTGTACTATGAAATTAATCTACTCCGTTGTAAAAAATAAAAATATACTCAAGTTAATTAAAGGCATAATTCTTTCATTGTTCTCATTTCTTGCATTGAAATTAAACAATCAGAAAATGAAAATTATTTTCTAAATCAAACATATCATCATGATTGACAGATTTTCATGATCCTTTTGTATATTTCTCACCGATTCATTTTGTACTCTTATTTTTAAGGATATACAAAACCGACCATTAGTTTAAGGCTCGACTAGATCCAACATGGCCAAGTGTATTTTAGGCTCGACTAGGCCACCAAATTTGTTAAGAGTTGTACATCAGATATGAGATGGCATACACATAGGTTTATAAGTAAATATCACCTCATCTTACAAGTCAATTTTATAGGACTGAGTTAGACACAACCTCAAATTCAAATATGATATTAGAGTCTCATCCAAAATATATTGGGTCATCTGTTTTTAAGTTTTCACTATCGGTGGATTGACTCGGTCCATTTTATCATTTTGGCCCACAGTGCTAGGCCAGGTGGCCTGATTTAATTGCTCTATTACACATTCCCTTTGTGCTCTTTTTTATTAAAATTTTTTATCTCAATTGGCTAGTTACTTTGGGGAGTTGCTTACATACTCATTAATATAACACCTATGGAATTTGATAAAAAGTTGAATGTTGTAGGTAATTGAATTTGAGATTCAACTGTAGACCCAATTTGACATTGACATCTATTGTATCATGAATAATGTAGGATACTTGTTGACGAAGAATGCCATCTTTTGTATCTTTATCTCTATCATAATAACAAAGAGTACCACTTGTTTGATTATGAAAATCGCACTAGTTATTAATATGTATTACTAAGCTTAAGCATGTTAGTATATTTAGTAAACCTATAAGCTTGTGTGGGGCTTACTCATTGATTCTCATTGTTATGGAGAGAAAAAAATCACCAAATTTAATTCTATAGTCAGTTTGAGGATAGTGAAAATCTGTATTAGCTGACTTGATACATGTCATGGCAATGAAGCCTTAGAATAACATTTTGACAAACTTATTACAATTTATGTGGACTTGTAAAAAAAAATTACTTAGGAAAAGCCACTAGTTTTGCGATTTGAGTCGTTCATTCTTAATCTATAACGACTTACACTTTAATTAAGAAGATAATGAGATGGAAAATTTAACTTAAAAAATGTTAATCGATTGAATTATATCATTCAAGATTTATGTGGATTTATGTTATAAGCACTTGTTAGAATTTTTTTTGCCTTTTTTTAAAAAAAAAAAAAAAAACTTGTTAGAATTTTGGAGGAACGTGAATTGTTTGTAGTAGGTAGTAGCAAAAGGCTACTAGTTGTGCAATTTAAGTTGTTTGATCATGATCTAACGACTTAATTATATTATGAGATGACATAATATGACTCAAAATTCAATTTCTAAATGTTAATTTTTCTATCGTATGTATTGAATGACTTGGATTGCGCAATGCAATGTTTTTTCATATGTTACTACAACAACAAATTTCATTTCATCTGACAGATTTTATAAATATAACTTATGATATGTCTACAAGTTGATTAAATTTTACTCGAAATTTTCTATATACTATCAATTTTCTAGGTGACTAAAAATTTATGTGTATTTTATTGAGCTATTGAAGTGCACACTAAATAAGCTTTATTTGAGAAAGATATTTAAAACTTATTTCCAAAGTACTTTATATATGCATTAAAACGATTGGTTTAAGAAAATCTTTGAATCTTTTTCACAAGCAAATATGCAAAAACTTATAAATCCAAAAGTAAAAGCCACATTGCATTCCATATATAGAAGAAAGTCAAGAGTTTACCTAGGATTTGGGCTATTTTTAATGGATTTTTGACCATACTTCCTCCACCTATATCCATCATCACCCATTCCATTGCCAAAGCATTTGATTTTCAAAGTATACTTATTCTCAATCTTACTCAAACTCTTTTCCAATATCGAAACTCTGAAATCAAACACAATTACACACATCAAGTTCGTGTTCAATTCGAACTAAATTATCTACATCTGTTTTATAGTTCAGCAGTCGTAAAAACCATTAAATTTAGAGATAATTTTTTTTTCTCTAAATCTAACGATCCCAACGACTACAGAAGACCAAGTTGGTCAAATTCATGAAACTCAACCTTATAAAAATTTACCATCAAAGTTGACAAAAAAAATGTTGTAGTGCTCTTACCTTGTTGATGAAATTGGTTGAAAGTGGTTACTATGGTTAGTAACTAACAAAGCATTTTCAATATCTGAAATGGTAGGACCTGAATAAATATTTGAAATGAACCTATTAAAGACTTGGTCTTGTGAAAAATCATCATGGCTTGTGTTGGTTACTTCATTTACTATCCCTTGTGGCAAAATACTAAGTAGAGAAGATTCATCAACTAAAAGGTCTCTTAAAAGTTGATGATGTTCTGACCCTTCTGACCAATTAGAAGTCATTATTTTCTCCATCATTGTCTTTGACATGGATGACTCAATCATATTTATTAGGCCTTTAAAGAGAGGAATTTAAATTGAAGTGAAGATAAAAGGCTAATGAGAATGGAAAGAGTGGAGCAGATAGATGAGGTGGTGGTTGTTGTGATGTAGTAATATTATGTGTTTCTTCTATCTTGACTTATAAAAGAAAACAAAACAATGTGGCTATGTTTTATTTTTGGATGTATTCTAGGTTGACTTTTTTTGGAGATTTCTATTCCAAACAATGTTGTAATATTGTCGGTTAACTGCAAATTGTGTCATCTTTCACTGCCTCATAATTTGATAATGGGGCCTTTTTACTACTATTCATATAACTTACTATGTGGAATCTATGCATTCAATTGCATGAAGTTTCTTTGTTTTTTCCCCTCTTTTTGGCTTTAAACAAGCAAGTGGAGCAAGTGTAAATTTCATGATTAATTTTTAAAAAATTAGTGACACGATCTGGATAACATATTAAGTAGCGATTCCAGAACTGACCCCCGAACCAGATTAAACTGGTGGTAAAAACCAAAAAAATATTAAGTAGCGATTTGGATTGAATGCAGTCAAAATGTTGAGCATCTACATGCAATTAGAACATTAGTGACCATCTGATCTTCATCCAATGATGACTGGTGTCATATTTATTAAACACAATTTTTTCATCCCATGCAATCTAAATCGATTAAGCAGTGTCCATGGATTCGTGCATATCAATATTTCAAAAACTACAGAGAATTGCAGTCAAATACAACAAATGCAACACCAATTTCAATTAAGTTAAAGACATAGCGATATCAAAAACTCGATGTTGAAGTTCAAATTGAAGCGACGGATTTTTTTTAAGACCTTAACTACAACATCAACATTTTTAATGTTTTGATGATTACAATTTGAAACGTTAGTAAATCTTATTGTTACTTGTAATGTTAAGTTTTAATATTTTTTTAATGGATCATTGATGTATGGCTATGGTTTTAGATTAGTTTTTGGAATTGAGAAAGTTTAAAATCCATACAAACAAAGATAAGGTGATGATGCATTATGGAGGGAGGCGTTGACATTTTGAAAACATTAGTACTACACTTCTGTTTTCTTTTAAATGTTTATATTGTCTTGTAATGTGATGAGATTGGTGCATCACAATGTGACAAAACTTACTTGACAACGCCATTTCAACCAAGGAAATTTGAGTCAACCTTAAAGAATTAACTTATTCATATAAGTTGAAATATTTTTTAAGATGCTCTTTGACCATTGTAACTTATTTTAAGGAGAAATATTTATTATATATAAGGGTAGTTGAGTTTGCATTATTTGCAACTATAGATGAAACGGTAGGTTACTTACTAAAGTAGGATTCTCCATATCAAAAGTAATATTAAGAAACCTATTGGAGCTATATACTCCTATAATTAATTAAATCAAAATCATAGAATTTTTAATCCTATTAAGATTTTATTAGAAACATAACATTTATTACAGAGAACATGCATTTTCTATTTAGTATTAACTATGTATACATAGGAAGATATATATATGTAGGGTGAAAGTGAAAGCTAACACTTTGATAGAATTTTCCGTCCATCCTAGCTGTTAATCAAAGTAATTATAGTAAGTAGGATAATTATAGTAAAGATTATGAGTCATGAAAGTTTTTTTTGGCATTCTTTCAATGTGAAGAAATGGACACGAAGCGTATAGAAAATTAGTGACTTTGAGTAGTAGTGGAATGATGATCTTACATCGAATTTCCTACCAATTGATTAAGGTTGGACGTTCCAAAAATATAGTGCAATAGAATTGTATTATATAAAAAATTAACTTTAAAAAGTTGAATGCACAGATTTTGTAAAAAACATTTCTATATTAAGTTGTTTATCATGTACCCTTAAAATATGCGTTAACATTTGCCAAATTTACATTGGATCGGATTAATATGTCGGATTAATATGCGTTAACTATTTACCCCTATATAAGCAAATTCTAATTCAAAGGCAGAATTAAAACTTCTCACTGCTTATTTAAGGTGTTTTGAATTTCTTACCAAGATCAACCATATATTTTTACCAATTTATATTACTCTAAAGCTTATATGAAGAATTTGAGATGAATTTTAGCAAGTACTATATACTTCCTCCGGTCACTATTATAAGCAAAAAATCACTTTTTAGATTCATTGAAAATATCATGTACCTAGTCCATATTATAGACCAAATACATCCGTTTTTCAATAAATCTAAAAAGTGATTTTTTGCTTATAATAGTGACCGGAGGGAGTATACTTTTTCATGATAAAATAAAAGTCAACAATTGTAGGAAACAAATAAAACAAAACTATTATTTGAATGAACAATATTGCTGATTTCCATATCCACAAAGAGACAACAAAGATCAATCCCTATTAATTAACACTATCAACTCTGCATATAAATGAACCATGATATGGCTATTCCTGCTGCATTTTAATCTCTAGAAGGTACACAAAGTATCGTGATTTCTTTATCTCAATCTGCTGTTGGATTACTTCGAAGCTAGGGAATTATTTGTTCTTATGTGGCTTTGACTTGTTGAAACCAAACAAGATTATAATCAGTGGCGGAGTTAGGATTTTTTTTTGGGTGGGCCGTTAAATTGGATATAATAATTTAAATTGTAATAAGTATAATGTTGATCACTCAAGATGAAATGTCATAAGTTTGCTAGTGTAAAAAAAAGTTGGTCATTAAAAATTAAACTGCCTACTTTAAAATAATATTTATGTGTACCAAGTGATTCAAAATAGTAAATAATTAACTTTGAACTAATATTTACACAAAATTTGGTCATAAAAAAATTACATTGTTTATTATATTACATATATATATACAAAAAAGTAAAAAGAGAATGATATAATCCAAAATAAATAATATTAATCAAAAGAGAATTAATTTTTTTTAATTGATTAAAAAATTGTGTTTATTCACATAAACAATTAGTGAGAAAGTCAATAGTGAATACATAAATATGGAAAAAAAAAATTACAAAAATAATAACGTGATTGGTTTAGTGACTTGAGACATTAATTTTTACACAATTGATTTATTTTTAAAATAGAAATAGAAAATTTAAAGAGAATGACTTTTTGAAGAAAAAACAGAGAAATTAAAAAAATACATTAAAGCAGAATTTGAACCTGCAACGTTTGGTTGTTTACATACAACAAGTCAGACTGATAGGACAAATACAAAGTTACGATACTTTAGCGCACCATTAATTTATCTATTCTACCTTCATAATTTTATATAGCTACATGGGTATCCAAGCAATTCTCAATTTTTTGGGGTGGGCCGCGGCCCGGCCGTGCCACCCCTAGCTCCGCCACCGATTATAATAGAGCATATTCCACAAAATTAATATACTATTTTAAAATATAGAAAATATATGAGAATAGGTTCAACTAGATTACTTGAATTTGAGTTTAATTACTATCAACTTATTAGTCTGGTAGTATATTGGCTTCAGACATGAGGTGTGCTCCTCCTTAGGCTAATTTAACTTCTTTAAAAAAAACTTGTCAATTTTTTTTGCATAATGAAGAGTTAAAGCCAAAAAAAAAAAAAGTATTACAAGGTTATAATACAGAGAGTAGAAATTCTCATAACATTATCTAAACACATCCGTTCTAAACTCGCCAGAGGCGTCTATTTTTTATAGAGCTGGGTATGCGGGCTGGCCCGCCCCGTTTAACCCGCCCCCATAAGCCCGCACATTAAACGGGACGGACAAGCCCGTCAGCAAATATAAACGAGTTAAATATGTAGGCCCGAGTCCGATCCGCGTAAGTCCGCGGGTTAAATGCATAACCCGCGGACTATGACAAAAAAAATAAAAAATCCACTTTTTGAAAAACTAAACTAAAATATTGATATAATAAAAGCGAAAAAAAATTATATTGTTGGTAATTTTATGTTATAACATATAAGTTGTAAGTAACAAGTAGAAAAATATAGTATGTGACATTTTTGAGTTTATGTATCTTATCTATTCAAATAATGCAACCAAAATCAAATTCAACCGGTTCTAATCGCCATTCTTTCTCCACACACACCTCAAATCTATAAAATAAACACAAATGGTAGTATTTAATAAGAATTTCAATAGTGTTGTTCAAAAAATTAAAAAAAACTATAACAGTCCAAACCAATATTAAGAGTACAACCAAAAATCAAATATCAGCCGATTCAAAAACAAAATAGTAATGTATATAATTAACTAATTGAAAACTGATAGAAAATAGTCATGCCTAGTTGATGTCTCCATTGTAACACTTGAAATCCATTTATAGGATTTGTTTTTTATAATTAGGACGTTTAGACTAAAATTTTTTTTTTAGAGAACAGTTAGATTTGAAATTTTTTTATAATTTGTAAAAGTCATAAAATTTATAATTAATTATATAAAAAAGACGGGTCACGGGCCAACCCGCGAACCCACGGATTTAACCCGCATAACCCGCGGTTTTAACGGTCCAACCCACACGGGCAAAAATATAAACGGACAAAAAGAAATTGGTCTTAAGTCCGCGCGGACTGCGGGCTAAACGGGTAAACCCGCGGACCTTGGCCCGTATACCCAGCTCTAATTTTTTATATAGGATTCACTATCTCAAAGAAGAAGGCTAGTGGTGTTGTCGGTTCTCCCAACACCATATTTGGAAACAAAGTTCTTTTTACATTTTAGGTTTCAATTTAGTCTTTTATGTTAATAGAGTCACATATGTAGAAAATTTTAGAGATGATATGTGAAAGTTTTAAATGAAATCATCTCAAAATTTGATTAAAAAAACAAACAAACTTATGTAACATCACATCAGTAATATAAAGGACCAATTTAAAAAATATATATATAGAGAATCAATTTAAAACCTAAAATATATGTTACTCCATCTTACAATATGTGACTTATTTAATCATTCCATGCAAATTAAAAATAAATTAATAAATAAATAAAAGTGTTCAAAAAACTAAATAAATAAAATAGACAAAATTACATTACAGGTCCTTTATTTTATTTTTTTGCAACACTTTGGTCATTTATCTTTTTTGTGTAACACTTTAGTCCTTTATCTTTTTTATTTGTAACACTTTAGTCCTTTTTTTTGTAACATTTTGGTCTCTTATCTTATTTATTTATAAAAAATAAAGGACATATATGTTACAAATAAAAAAGATAAAGGACCGAAGTGTTACAAAAAAAAGATAAAGAACCAAAGTGTTACAAAAAAATAAGATAAAGGACCTGCAGTGTAATTTTGTCAATAAAATAATAATTTTAGACATAGTTTTCTTACCTTCTAAAATTTAATAGAGTATACTTCTAAATACACGTGTGATTATTTAGAAACATGGGGTGAGAAGAGAAAAATTGTGTAAGAAATCACATGAATGCAGAACGTGTAAAGTTTGGAGTCATGCGTGCTAGATCCAGTTGAACGTTTCTAATCAGCCCAAGAATTTGGAAGTGACATATGATCCAAAAGCCCAATGTTTGTGCTGTGGTATTGCTAACAATTCATTTGTCCACCAAAAGACATCTTTTGTTAATGTAAAATCAAAAGATGGCCAAGTATAACATGGAAGACTCAACAAACTCTTTTATGGTACAAGTTGGGAATATTATTATAAGGAATTTAAATTTTATAAAATTCACCGTTGGTTTGAAAGTTCATATCGTATAGATAATTCATAATTTTTTAGGGGTCTCAATAACATATCAAATGATTTTCAATTTCTTTTAAAAAATATGGATGATCATACGATATAAACTTTAATCTAACGGTGAAATTTATAAAATTCCTATTCGTTATAGTAATATTTACAACTTGTGGACCAAGGCTCGGTAAAGTGTTCCATATTAGACAAAACCACAAGGTACACAACAATTCATATCCTTAAATCTCACTCTTTTTTATGGAACATCCTTAATAAATTTTAATCTAAAATTTAAATTAGTTTCTTGACTTTTTCATACTAAACAAATTAGTTACTCCGTTAATCGGAGATTATTTTGTCTCCATTATAAAAATATCATAGATTGATTTTAGTTTTATTTTGTCAGAAACGACTGGTCCGTTAGAAATTTGCAAGGAATTAAAATTGACGTTCAATATTTAGCTAACATGTCTATTGTGTGGTTGCATATTAGGGATCTGGCAAGAGTGAAAGAGGGTGGAAATTGAAAACTCAAAAATGTCTTGCCTTTGTAATAATGATCACAAAATTAAAAACAAAATGCAAAACATGTTATAGTAGCCAGAAAAAATCACAAGTGCTTCTTTGGATACTTTTTCACGAGGTCTAGGACCTTAAATTTAATACCATGTAAAACTGAGAAGCTCATATGATTCATGAGCTAGAGCAAGGTACAAAGTTGTAGAGTCATGTAAAGTGTATATACTCCTACATATATGCTTTATGAATGCTAAGAAGGAAACACCTGGGAATGGGTTAGCTCAGTTGGGTGATACATGTTAGAATTAATTCAAAACAAACTCATTGTGTTTACTTGAAAATAGACTAAAATGTCAATTTGATCTCTAATTACTATTTGTTTTAGGCTTAACTTGTTTTTTTTAAGATAAACAAAATGACAAATTGAGTTATGATTTGTGAAAAGATTGGGGTTTAAATCTCAGTTATAATGTCCGACCTACCTATTCTGATATTTCTGCTAACTGAGTTATGATTTGAGAATATTTTTTAGGCTTCTTTTTCTTTTTTTGTGTGTTAACTCTCCGGTTTCTAGGAGGCGAGACTCTAGTAATTCAGAGTTCGGTCGTGCGGTAAGTAAAGTCTGACCAAGAAATTGTTTTATTCATGAATGATTCATCGTTTGTTGAAATTCATTAACCACTTGAACTCAATGACTTGACAGTTTATTTTATGGCAGAGACTAAATTAAATTGTGATGAAATAAATAGAGTTTTTCCTGTCAAAATAAAAATCTTCTTTGAACTCTTAATAAAAAAACTTAAAAAATGTATACCAAAAAAAAAAAAAAACTTAAAAAATTAAAAAGAGTCATTAAAGTTAATAAATATTCCATAACATCCAAAAAAAATTAATAATCAATTAAAATACAACTTCAAGCTTTTATCATCACCAATTTTAGATACTTAAAAAGAGTCATCAATTATCATAATCATGTACTTCTTTTTTTGGTGAAACATACATAATCATATAACTTTTATTAATTTATTTGTTCTCAACTGATTGTAATATTTATTTTCAAATGTTAATCAATTTTGTCAAAATATATAATATGACAATAGTTACTAATAAAATTAAGAATGTGTTCATTAAATTTAAACTTAAGGTGCCAGGACTCACCTTGCACACCCACAAATCCAACCCAACGTTGCTTAGTTCTTAGGGTTAAAATCAATTTTTTTGTATGAATCCTCTAGTTTTCAGAAGAATGTGGTCTCAATAATGTCGAATTCAGCCGTAAAATAAGTAATCGAACTCAAGTTCTACTACGGAATGATGAGTTAAAATTAATTTCAAAAACACCAGTACACCACAATTAATTACATAGATCAAATAGCTGCGAGCTACTGTGACTACATTACGGAGTTGTGGCGGAATCCATTTCCCCAGATGATTAAGAAAATATCATAGATTAAATCGAAGCAGAGCCAGCCAATAACCTCAATACAACAACACGCGTATGAAAGAAAGAACAACCTTAACAAAAGGAAATGTGAAAGAACAACCTTAACAAAAGGAAATGTGAAAGAACAACCTTAAAAATTCCAATACATAAACTGAAGCAAAAAAATTGATTTTTAGAACGAAGCTAAGGAACACTCAAAAATCAAAATACACAAAACATTTCATTCACAAGGAGTTCACATTAAAACAAAGCATCTATGTATATGATAATTAAACATAATCACTTCTCATTATCTGTGTAACAAATTTCATAAACCATAATCTAAAATTCCAAAACTCTACCCCAAGAACACAATACACAATTATTTATATATAATAAATCTATAAAACTAACAAACACTCTCCTTTTACTCCTACAAATAAAACCCACAAACATAAAGTACCAAATACAAAACCCAAAAAATAAAAATTGAATCTTTATCAAGCATAAGCTTCTTTTCTCATTACAAAAAAGGAATCAAGATCAGGTGGTTGAAAATACCCTTCCTTAGGCGGCGGTCGTCTATTTCCAGGAACCGGCTTCTTCCTCGGCGGCGGTGGACAAATGAAAACAGCCGGAATCTGATTCTGCAACAACCTTGGTGTTCTACACTCATCTTCCATGACAACCCACTTAACAAAATCAAAATTTAAGTGTATATTCAATGACCCTTTTGAATTTTCTCCCCAAAATCCAACAAAAAAAAACAAAGGAATTATGAATCTAATCAAAATCAGTTTTTCACAAAAAAAGTGTGAACTTTGAACTTTCAAGGAAAGAAATTGAATGAAAGTGTTTTTTTCATTAGAAGGGTATTTATAATAGGAAATAATGTACTAATTTATTTAATTTTAAATATTTTAAAATTTTAAATAATTGGTGGGAAAAAAGTGGAGGGATTGTGTGAGGTGTGGCGGAAAAAAGGTATTTTTTAAAGTGCGTTATGATTAGGTGACAGCTAAGTAAATAAAATAATAAGATGCCACGTGGCGTATAATGAGTGGACGACAGGGTACAACGTAGGGTACGTTTCGCCGCGTATTTTTTTGTGTGATTCAAATTAGGCGGCGTCGGTGTTTGCGCGGGAAAATGGAAATTTTGAAAGTGTTTTTGTGAGTTAATGACTACTGTTGGATGAAGTGGTGGGGTCCATTGAGAATGGACGGTGGATGTTGATGCTGGGATTGGAAAGTGGGGTCCAGAGGGTATGGGGTTTGTTTTTTGTCGTGTAGTGGTGATTTAGATGAATTGTTAATGGATACATTGGATTCAATTATTCTGACAGATGAAAAGGAGTGAAGAATTACACGAACCAATGTTGATTAATCACATATCTGTCAAGTTATTTATTTGTACCTTTCAAAGTTGAAGACAAATACTATAGGGTCACATTTTTACATGAGGTAGTGACGTTGTACAATGCTAGTTTACGTTTTACATTTTTACATGAGATTAAATTAGATGTTACGGTTGAATTCAATTTCTCACAAAAATAAAAAGGCTTAAGTACCATTTTGATTCTCTTATTTTTAATTTTTTGATGTTTTGGGAATCATATTTAAAAATCAACTTTTTAATTCTTTTGTTTCAAAATTTTCAACTTTAAGTGCCTCACATTCTAATTGAGAGTCAATTTTAATGATGTAACAAGCTCAATTATAATATGACAAATAACATATGGATTAAACAAGGAAAATGTTAAACAATGCCCCGGGGCATTGTTTAAGGAAGCAAATCTAGTAATTTGGCATTGGAGTCTGTGTAATCAACTCCTCAAAAGTCTAAAGAGTGTTATTTTAACTTTGAACCTTTCTTTTTCTGGGTTCCTTAACCAGTGTCTCGGGGGCATCGGTTAGCATGACCCATTAAACAATTATACATGTCATTATTATTTAATTCCATTTCAGTAATGAATATATTAATGAGGTAAATAATATTTTAATGAATGTAAATATTTTTAATAGTTTTTAAAAAATTAAATAATTATGACATGTGTACTTTGATTTATATACATGTCATTTGTCGCATCATATTGATTTGACCATATCATCAAAATTGACTCCAAATTGAAGTAGGAGATCAAAATGCAAAAAAAATCAAAATAGGGGAATAAAAAGTTGAATTTTAAAAGACGGGGATCAAAACTTCAAAAAAATAAAAAATAGAGAGACCAAAACTGCATTTAAGACAAATAAAAATTAAATTAGTTCTTAACATTTTATATCAAGAATAAATTAGTTTTTGATTCATTATATTAAAGGGATAATTTGACCAATAATGAATTGGTCTAAATGGTAAGGGTCTTAGTCCCCTTAAGAATATGGTCAGAGGTTCGATTTATGGCTCATGCGTATGGAAAAATTCGAACGGTGAGAACTTTGTACCAATATCACGCTAACAAAAAATAGTGTTTGATTAAATTCAGACTTCAACACAAATAAATCCCGAAAGAAATAACAAAAAGATAAGCTTACTGCGATTATATATTGTTAACTATTCTTATAATGCAACCTCTTATTTGATTATATACATTCCAAATTTCAATTATGTTTTCACTTATCACTCACATACATTTTCGTGTCCGGAGCACAACGAGAGTTCCATTTATACATATTAATAACCCCCAATATTTCAAGCAATTAATCAATATAACGATATTGCAACCTGATAGTATTGTGACTATGAAATTAACATTATGTCTAGGCTGTATATCTATATATTTTTTTTTATAAATATACTCCATCCGTTTCTTTTTATTTGTCGTTTTAGAAGAAAAAAAATTGTTTCAAATTATTTGTCGTTTTGATAATAGTCTCCTTTCAACAAAACTAATTAATGCTATATATTTGGAAAACTAAAGTTTTTTTTAAAATATTTTTTGGTACATAACATATTAAATTTGTTGTTTTTTGTACATAATATATTAATTTTTTTTGAAAGAGAAAGTGTGTAAAAAAAAGAATTTATTGATAGGAAGATACGGTGCAAAAACACACTTTCTTAATTTGATATTTTTTCTTCTAAAACGAAAAATAAAAAGGAACAGAGGAAGTACTATATATAAAAAATGTGCTATATAAACCAACAACACACTATACTAGATATGCAATTCATAGCAACATACAGTATAATCATCAAACATATCAATTCTAAAAAAGCGATATAATCAAATGCACAGATAGCCTATATATAAATGCATGCTCTATATGTGTGACATCGAACACTGATCGACACATATATGCAAATGATTCCAGAATTTACCTCTCCATAGAGAGTCATAGGTTCAACCCCTGCTAAATGTGTAGTCTCCAACCGGCGTACACAATGGTAAAGTCTTCAAATGAAAAACACCGAATCAATAAAATTTCCAGAATTAGGTGGTCTCCAGTTGACACACCTCGTGCAGTCTCCAACTGACATACACCAATATGAAATGCATGGGCATATATTTTCTATTTTAACATATATAGGGTAGTCTCCAACCGACAGGCCTCGTGCAGTCTCCAACCGAAATACACGTTCATATATGATCATACAACAATTAACGTATCATTACGCATATGTAAATCACAACCACATGTCCAATCATATATAAGACATCTATACATCATGGACAAAAAGAGTTCCAATCAAGTACATGCATCAATATATCATATTATTCATTCATATGAAATTCACATCTTGAAACATGTGTAGAATATAGCATGTTCTCAAATAAGTTCTCGTCACGAGAATACATCACAAAAAATCACGCTAATAACTTATGTTGCATCACAACGAGAAAACCACACATGACAAAAAACAGTTACACATCAATACAAGTAATCGACATTTTTGGCACTAAATGAGATAGTCAGAGAGTGCCCTAACATTGGTGAACTTCCATCACATTCACTTAAGCTACACGAACACAATCTATCTCTCTCGACGAAGTCCCCAATTCGGCTAATCCGCTTAACCTTTTAAATCACACAACTTATCTAAGTTGTCAATACTTTAAAAGTGAAGTATTCATGTCGAAACTTATCAAACTTTAAATTGTTGAGTACATAAACCACCAAACTAAGTTCATTTAGTTAATCCATAAAATTATAATCACAAGGTATATAATGAATAGGATGAAATTAAGAAATTCTAAGGTAGTATACCTTGTGATTACAATTCATTTTAACTACTTTACTACCTTAGAATTTCTCAATTTCATCCAATTCATTATACTCTGTGATCACAATTCTATGGATCCACTAAATGAACTTAGTTTGGTTATGTACCCAACAATTTAAAGTTAGATAAGTTGCGATAGGAATATGTCAATACACATTTAAAGTTCATACAATTTAGATAAGTTGTATGATTTAAAATGTTAAGAGGATTAATTAGATTGGGGATTTTGTCGAGAGAGACGAATTGTGCTCGAATAGTATCAATGTTAGGGAACTCTCTAACTACCTCTATAGTACCGAAAATGTTGATTACTTGTATGCATGTGTAACTGTTGTTTGTTACGTGTGTTTTCTTGTTGTGATGCAACGTGTGTTATTAGCATGATTGTTTGAGATTTATTTTAGTGACGAGAACTTATTTGATAACATATGCTATATTCTACACATGTTTTTATATTTCGTGAAATTCATACGAATAATATGAATTATTGATGCATGTTCTTGATTGAAAATCTTGTTGTACATGATGTATAGTTGTCTTACATTGGATTTCTAAATATATGTATGGACATGTTGTGAATTACAAATGCATAAATTATATGTTAATTGTTGCATGATCATATAGAACGTGTATGTCGGTTGGAGAATACCCTATATACTTCCTCCGTCCCAAAATATAAGGGAAAAGCTGTCAAAGAAAGTTGATGTATTTAATCCAAACTTTCAACCAAATACATCAACTTTCTTTGACAACTTTTCCCTTATATTTTGGGACAAAAGGAGTGTGTTAAAGTAGAAAATATATGCCCATGCATTTCAAAGTCGTGTATGTCTGTTGGAGACTACAAGGGGTGTGACGACTGGAGACCACCTAATCTTACGGGATTTTATTGAGTTAGTGTTTATTTGTTGGAGTTTTCACCATTGTGTATGTCGGTTGGAGACTATAAATTTAGTAGAGGTTGGACCTAGGACTCTCTGCGGAGAGGTTAATTTCGGAATCATTTATATATGACCATCAAGGATTGGTGTCACACATATGGAGTCTGCATTGATAGGTTATTTGCACATTTGATGTTATCAATTTGTTTGGGATTGATATGCTTGATGATTATATGTTGCAATGAACTTCATATCTTGTATAACGTTTTCTTAGTTTATACGTTGTATTTATATTGTGATCCTCTACGTTACCCATGATCCGGTGTTGGACACCCAATTTCTCTTTAGATTGCGAGTTCTAGCGTATTGCGATGTCTTCGGAGTCGTAGCAAGAAGGACTAGTTCATTGTTGATAAGCGGGGAGGTTTGATTAGGGATGACAATGGGTAGGGTAATATAGTACTCATCCCCAAACCCGCATGGCTAATAACTTTTGTACCCATGCCCATATCATATGGGTAATAACTTTTATTAACAACCTCATGCTAAAATTCATATCTCTGTTAACATATTTATAATATGGTTGCATTATGTTATAAATAAATATTTAGATAATGTTAACATGTGCCTCAAAGACACATGTTAAGGTATCTAAATATAGAAATTTAGCTTTTAATGATGCAAAATTATAAATGTTTAAAAGTTGAATACACAATTTTTAAGAGAATATTTTTACATTTGTCTCTTTAACCCTAAGGGCATATGTTAACATTTTCAAATATATATATATTATGTAGGTATGGGAGAGGAGTGGGTACTAAGGTACTTGTACCCTACCCGCACCCGTTAATTTTTGCAGGTAATTACTCATTCCCATGCCTAAAATATGGGTTTTTACCTTATCTATTATGGGTATTTTTGCGGGTATGCATTGGGTATGCATTCCGTATGCGGCCTTTTGTTACCTGATCATATTCACCAAATTCAACTATTAAAATAATCAATTTATTTTTTTAAATTATATTTTTTACGTATTCCCTTTCTCTCAAACCTTCTTGAATTAATTCATTTTGATTCATGAATTATAAAGATAACATTCTTGTTTCGCTCCTTGGCAAAATTAATTAAAATAATTTATTTATGTTGATTCATCGTAGTAATGTCCAGTCAGTTCCTCTTGAACATGTGACTTGGCAAGTCAATCAAACCATATCATATCATGGTCTAATATGACGACAAAGTGATGAAGAACAAAAATCAATGATGTATTACGGGTTGAGCGAGACTTAAAATGACACAAGTTTTAAAATCACAACAAACAATAAATAAGGAAATCAACATTCAAAAACCTAACAAATCAACAATAAATCAAGAAAATAAATATTTAACAATAACAATAAAACAACAAATTAATAAATCAATTATAAACAACACAATGATATCGGAAAACATAAGTAGCAAGAACATGAAATAGAATGGAATACGGAGCATGCAAATACACAAAATCCATTTGTTGTAAGATTTTTCGACGTTAACTTCGCTTCATATCATATAAATTTAATCATAAATAATATAAACAGGGAGCACATAAACACACAAAATCTTTTTTGTTGATTAGAACACGGAGCACACAAATCAATTATATTCTAACCCGAAAGCACAAAATCCTACAAATTTATTTCCTCTTGTGTAAACAGTCTTTATAGGCAATCAAAATCAAAATATTTAGCAATATGAACCAAAAATTTAATTCATCCATCAGTTTATCAATTTTAATTTGCTCAAAAGAAACAAAATAACAGAATAACAATCAATAACCTCAACATCACATTCAATCAAATCCATAATTAAAATTCAGAAATCAAGGCACTCACGATCAGAAATTAATAACCTCACAAGAAATCAAATCAAGAATCTAACCTGTCGTCGAACTCAAAGCGAACCAGTGACGATGAGATATTGATTGAGAAAATATGCGTGTGAAGAGCCTGAGAGAGTAGA
Source organism: Trifolium subterraneum (assembly GCA_951799995.1). Classification (NCBI taxonomy): domain Eukaryota; kingdom Viridiplantae; phylum Streptophyta; class Magnoliopsida; order Fabales; family Fabaceae; genus Trifolium; species Trifolium subterraneum. Next base: position 47,935,567 of record OX637464.1, on the reverse strand, counting down.
TTCGGTGGCACAACAAGGTGAAGTGAGATGCAAGATGGTGATAGGTGACTTGACGAGGAAAGACGCGAGACTGTGAAAGAAGTGTTGACGGCGGTGGGTGTCGAAAGAGAGAAGAAAATCTAATGGATTTTAGGTTTTTTGTCCTTATCAAAATTTTGTGAAGATATAAAAGTAATTGGCTTTGTAAAGACATTTTGATTTTTATTGGGCGGGCCGCAACTATATTTAGCCCACATGCAATTCTGCCCTCTTTCTATGGAATTTTTATCTTTCCACCCCATGTTTCTTCCAACCCTCCCTGAAATTCTAATTTTTCCTTCATAAATAGTTTTCAGAAAACGTTTTCCAAAATGCATATTTTTTCGGAATCTATTTTCTAAAATAGATTTAAATGTAGTTTTCAGATCTATTTTTTTTAATTCACATTTCAGTGATTCAGATTCTATTTTCCAAAATGTTAACTACTTTGGAAAAACATTTTCCAAAAATTCAAATATTACGGAATGCAGAATCCGAAATTTCTTTGGGAAACATTTTCCAAAGTGATTGTGGAAAACGTTTTCCGAAATCCTGTTATTTGTGATCATAACTGCAAATTTGCTTGTCTAACCTGATTTTTCATCAATCTTAATAATGTTTTATCTTGTTTTTAACATTAATCAGTATCCAAACATAATCCAAAATATAATTGTGTTGATGGATGTGAGTTATGTACACTTGCAGATGAGCATGATGTTTTGCAGCAAGCCTGAATTAATTAAACAAGATAACAAACATCTGAGAAGCTTGCAAAAGATAGAGAGATAAAGTTTGATAAACATTTTGACTAAAAAATGATCGAGACTAATGAAAAATTAGGTTAGAACAACAAATTTGCAGTTCTGATTACATATAACAAGATATTGGAAAATGTTTTCCAAATTCACTTTGGAAAATATTTTCCAAAGCAATTTCGGATTATGCGTTCCAAAACATTTGAATTTTCGGGAAACGTTTTTCAAAATAGTTAACTTTTTGGAATATAGAATTTGAAACACTGAAATGTGAATGAAAAAAATAGATCTGAAAACTACATTTAAGTGTATTTTAGAAAATAGATTCCGAAAAATATAAACTTTGGAACAAGTTTTCCAAAAACTATAACGGTCAAATGGGAATTTCAGGAGGGCTGGAAGAACATTGGAGGGATAAAGAGAAAAATTCTTTTCTATGTGGATTGGACTATGAGTTAACCAGGACTTTCCACTACTGGTGGAACTTAAACAGTAGTGGAAACACGACTTTCCACTACGGTTGCAAAAGTGGAACCGTAGTGAAATCTCTTATTTTTTAAATAAAAACACACTAAAAAAGGACTTTTCACTACGGGTGGAACTTAATCAGTAGTGGAAACACGACTTTCCACTACTGATGTGGATCTGTAGTGGTATCCATGTACTTACCACTACACCTGCAAGCACTACTGACCGCCAACAGTAGTGGAATGTGTTTTTGGCCGTAGTTGTATCCCCGTTCTGCACTAGTGCCGTGTTTAAAAATGCATATTTAATTTATCTTTTATTAAAAATTCTAAATTTTTGTATGAGAGAATTTTATAATATTATACACATGAATATGAAAATTCATTCAAAAATATGAGTACGTATAAGTTGTCTTAAACATATAAGTTGTCTTAAATGCAAGGATCAAAAGTTGTGCCACAATATTTGAAGACCAAAACATGTTGAATTTTTTTATAGAGTAAAAATAAAATTTAAGATATTAATTTATAAGGATGAAAACTTATTTAACCCTCGTTTATATTTCATGTCTATTGTTGATCTCAAAACAAGAATGGTAAATCTATCTTCAATATAATTCTGTTGATTATTCTTCTAGCAACTTGAATTAAGTCTATTTTAGTCTAAAAATGATAAAATTGTTCGGAAAACTATCATTTTGGTTCCTAAAACTAGAACTCGTTATCATATTAGTCTCTATGTATCGAAATTGCAAATATATTGTAAAGAAGATTTCCTTCTTGAACTTGGCTGAGTTTTGATAATAACAAACTCACATCACAAAAGAAGAAAGCTTATGGATGCTCAAGATGAAGACCAAGACCAAGACTTAGGCTTTTTATTTAAATTAATTGTAAGTATGGTCCTTATCTTTGATCTATTACTTTTAATAATTATATAACTTAGAATGCTCAGAAATTATTTTAAAATTAATTACAAAATAAGTTTCTAAGTTAAAAATAAAATTCCATAGGAAGCAAGCTTTTAAAATTATAAACCTTTTAAAGCCGTTCGGTCGTGCAACCGATTTAAAAGAACCTTGTGCTGTTCGTCACCTCTAATATGTATATTTTGAAACCAGAATTATTTAAATCGTCCAGGTGTATAAACCGATTTAAATAATCCTGGACAGAATGCAAAATTTATGTTATTCACGAACCATTGTGTTTTTATAAACATAATTTTTATTATAAGATTTTTTGAAGAGTTGTCTTGTTTCATGGACATTTTCGAAAGCCTCTATAAATATATTTGTGATCATTATAATTAAGAAGAACCAACTTTCGTATTAACAAATTTTCTAAATTATCAATGTTACTTTTCTCATAAACTTTTAAATATATATCTTGTGAAACTTGGCCTATATTTTCATATTCATAATAGTTTCTGAGCACTAAGATATATACATTATTAAAGTGATATTGATTTGATAACAATCATACATGGTTTTTTTCATTCTTGTAACTTTATAGTATTGCTTGTTGTCCAAGTTTGTGGAAACAAGTGTGTTTGAGAGAAAGTGCGTTTCTTTCTCTTGTGTTGTATTTGGGTAAAGGTTCTTTGAATCTGGGAGATTCAAGGTCCACCATAGGTTTGGTGCTTGTGAAATCAAGGAAGTGGTGTGCTTCTTTGTTATGTTAGAAAGATTGTAGGATAGGTCTTTGTCTAAGACTTGTACAAAGATTCTAACATAGTGAATTCCTTCAAGGGTGTGAAGGGAGTGGATGTACCAATAGGGGAACCACTATAAATTTCCTTGTGTCTTGTTCTTTCCCTTATCTCTTTTATTTTTCTACATATTGATTCATACATTTATCATAACTTTCAAGAAAAATAAAAGGAATCCACAACATCTCTAAAATAAAATAAAAAAAAGGTATTGAAACTTAATTCCCCCTTCTTAGGTTGCACTCTTAAACTTACATATATTTCAATATTTCATTTGATAGTAATTTTATCGACTAAATTGACCAATAAAAATCACATAAGACTAAATTGACTACCTAAAAATTGATTCAAGGACCAAAATGCGTAACATAAAAACGAGTTACACATTTGAGTACCAAAATAGTGGTTTGCCCAAAATTGTTTCTATACTATTATATACTAAAAATACAATTTCACGGTGGGAATGATATTTCTCGAAGACTTTACTTATCTCGCGGTCGAACTCTGAATTACCAAAACTCTATTTTCTTATAAACCTGAGGATTAATAAAAAATAATATACAAAACACTACTGTAAAAATTATCAAGAGTTGCATTACTAAAAAATGTTTTATTGTGTATGTTAATGAAAATAACTACTATATATTCTTTGTGTTTAGCATATTAGGAACTATTCATAGCACCGTATATAAGTTGAGCAATAAAAAAAAAACAAACTATTTGGCAACTTTCATGAAAAATAGGCAATTGCATGGCATATAGATCTTGAAAGAATATTGGCACCTATATAATTATGTTGATCAAATTTCAATGTAACTTGGAATAGTTAAGTTCCAAAATTAGTAACTAATACAACAGAAAAAATATACTAAATTAACTTGAATAAATTGACTAGTCATCAACATTGAGAAAAATTAATTAGTAGCCTTTAGAAAGTGATAATAAATACTCTCAAATACTAGTTTGATTTCTCTAGAATTGATTTGATATATTTTATTTTTCTAGAATATAATTGATTTTACTTGAAGTTAGAAATAATTTTTGATTATAGAATTGAATTTTATACTCATTTATCGTTCAACTCACTTTTATATTAGTATATCCAAACATAAATTGCTTTATCTTAAATTCAATTTTAATCAGAATCAATTAATTTAAAATCAATTTTTCTCACCAGAGAACCGATTCATGCACTAAGTGACACTCATTCAATAATGAAGGTCTTTTTGATACTCAAATAAAGGAAATTACCAACCTCACAGAATATTGCTTCACAACCACTCTAAAATTAAATCAGACCTAAAAATTATGTTCACCAAACAATATGAAGCCACAAAATGAATCTATGTCCCTCACATTTTCTTATATAAACATTTATAAGAGCTCACTTTTCACAATCACAAACGAAGAACACAAATGGATTTTTTCAAAGTTCTTTTGTTTTGTTTATATGTTATATCATTGTTTCCTGAGCTTGTTGTGAGCAGAACAAGACACTATACATTTAATGTACATAACTAAACTCATGCATGCAATATTAAATTTACTACTTCTAGCTATCATTGCATATTCTTCATCTAATATTTCTACTTTGCATTGCATTTTTCATGTACTAGATTGAGTATTTGAATGTCACAAGATTGTGTCATACAAGAACTATTCTGAGTGTAAATGGGAAATTCCCAGGACCTCGTTTAGTGGCAAGGGAAGGTGATACAGTTTTGGTCAAGGTGGTTAATCATATCTCAAACAATGTAACCATTCATTGGTATGTACACAACTTCAATTCCGCAATTACGGCTTAACTTTTTTGTAATTTATCGCAATATAAAGGTTCACAGTGTAACTGCAGTTTAAAGAATCATACTTTTTAGTATTGTTCAAAATTGCAGTTGCAGTACTCGTAACCGAACTCTGGATTACCGAGGCCGCTTTCCTGGGAACCAGATAGTTAATACCAAAAAAAAGTTGCGGTTATGGAACTTTGATACTGCGGCCAAATGTGACCGATATGATTTTTATTGTAAAGACCTCTAAAATGTTTATATCAGAGTCGCAATTGTGGTTGCGGACCGTAATCTAAAGCAATAACCTAATATTCTATATCATGGTGATGTTGGATTTTTGTAGGCATGGAATAAGGCAAAAAACAACTGGTTGGTCTGATGGACCAGCATATATTACACAATGTCCAATTCAAACAAATCAAGCTTACACATACAATTTCACCATAACTGGACAAAGAGGAACCCTATTTTGGCATGCTCACATATCATGGCTAAGAGCAACACTTTATGGACCTATCATCATTCTCCCTAAGCGCAATGAATCTTATCCTTTTCAAAAACCATATAAAGCAATCCCCATCATTTTCGGTATAGTTATGGCTAGAGTACTCCACGGTTCTAAATTGCGGTTGCAGTCATGGACGTGGCTACACTGCAAACTTTAGTATTTCGACAAAATGCAGCCGATGTAGCCACAATTGCGGCTGCAATATTGTTGTGGAGACCATTAAAAAAATTATATTGCGTCCGCAATTGTGGTATAGCGGACCGCAATTTAGAACTATGTTAATGGAACTATTTATATAGTGATGTAACTTGCATAGTTGTGTGATTTCAGGTGAATGGTTTAATGTTGATCCAGAAGCTGTTATAAATCAGGCATTGCAGACAGGAGGGGGACCAAATGTATCAGATGCATACACCATCAATGGTCTTCCGGGACCATTCTACAATTGTTCATCTAAAGGTATAAAAACAAGCTTGTACTATGCAAGAGTATCTACAAGATTTCAAACATATGGAAATTGTGTAGGAAACTTGTGCATTATTTTAATGTATTTAGATACATACAATATACATATATGGATAAATTATTAATCTTTACTATTTTTGCATTTGGACTATATGACATTTCCAATTTTTACCTTTATCATGTAAGAGTGGTAATTGACTAGGTATTTGTACTCAATATAAGTGTGTAGACTACTAATTTACTAAATACATCACTAATTATTTTTAAGTGAACGAGTAAATTGGCCCTCAAAATTGTAAGTATTGGTAAAAAATAGTTCCTCATTTTTTTAATCGCCAAATATATCTTCAAAATTGTAAAATATCATTCAAAATAGTCATTCTGTTAATTTCTACGGTTAGAGACTATGACGTGATATGTTAACTAGACATGTCACACTGCATATTGATCTCTATGATGTTAATAGCGGCGCTATAGCGGGATAGCGTAGCGGTAAACCCCCTCCCCGCTATGCTATAGGTCCGCTTTCCGCTATCTAGAGAAGCGGAAATAGCAGCCGCTATTTGCAGGCGAATAGCGTTTTCATAGCGGATTTGTTGCGCTATCTGACCGCTTTTGCCTTTTGGGGGAAAGTTTTTTATGAGAACCTTAATTTTTTTTAAATAAATCATAAAGTTAGGGGTATTTTGGTCTTTTCCGCACCCTTTGGTGCCCTAAGTTCTCATATCACGTGATTACTTTTCTCTTTGCGCCGATTCTTCCAACGTTTCTCATATACTTCAACGCTCTTCTCCTTCAACGCTCGCTTTGAAAGTATGATTTTACATAAATTTAGAACTTGTCATTAACGGCTTGTCATTTTGTGTACTTATAGAACTTGCTTATGCTTTATTTTGATGGAATTTCATTTGAGTACTTCTAGAACTTGATGAAATGTTATTTAGTCTTTTATTTAGAACCTATTTTAATTTGATGGTAAATGATAATATTTAGTATAATTATTAAGTATGAAAATCCCTTTAATTTTGTATATTTCTCTATTTTTTAATATTTATGCATGTTATTGGAATTTATGTTTAATTTCTACATGGATTTTTGGTCTTCACAATAGTGGTCATCCCGCTACCCGCTATACCGCTATAGCATTTTATGATCTAATATCAATATTCACTTATCTGTACAAAATACACCATTCAAATCATAGTAAATGTTACATAATTTGAGTTTGAAAACCAAAATTTGAAACATGTTAAGGGTCAATTAATAAAAACTACTAAAAAAAATGACTATTCATCTATGATAAGCCACTAATTTATTTATTTTACTTTTTTACTTTTTTTTTTTTTTTGTATCATGGTTTTTGTAGATACATTCAAACTAAAGGTGAAGCCAAACAAGACATATCTACTAAGAATAATCAATGCAGCACTCAATGAAGAACTATATTTCAGCATTGCAAATCACACCTTAACAGTTGTTGAAGCTGATGCTAGATACATAAAACCATTCAACACAGACACAATCCTCATAACACCAGGACAAACCACAAATGTTCTTCTCAAAACCAAATCATATTCCCCTAACACCACTTTCCTCATGCTTGCTAGACCTTACATTACAGGCCTTGGCACATTTGACAATTCTACCCCTGCAGGTTTCTTGCAATACAAGCAACATAACTCATCAACTAAAAATCTTCCTTTTCTCAAACCAACACTTCCATCATTAAATGACACAAATTTTGTAACAAATTTCACAAAAAAATTCAAAAGCTTAGCCAATTCTAAATTCCCTATCAATGTACCGAAAAAAGTCGATAAATCATTTTTTTTCACTGTTGGATTAGGAACTAGTCCTTGTCCAAAAAACACAACATGTCAAGGTCCAACTAATAACACGAAATTCGCAGCCTCGGTGAACAATTTTTCATTTGTTCTTCCATCAGTTTCTATTATGCAAGCATTCTATTTTGGAAAATCAAATGGAGTGTACAAAACTGATTTTCCTAAAACCCCTTTGAACCCTTTTAATTATACAGGAACTCCACCAAATAACACAATGGTTAATATTGATACAAAGGTGGTTGTGTTGAAGTTTAATACTAGTGTTGAGTTGGTGTTGCAGGATACTAGTATTCTTGGTGCTGAGAGTCATCCTTTGCATCTTCATGGTTATGATTTCTTTGTTGTTGGACAAGGTTTTGGAAATTATGATGCTAATAAAGATCCTGCAAAATTTAATTTGGTTGATCCTGTTGAAAGGAACACTATTGGTGTTCCTGCTGGTGGTTGGGTTGCCATTAGATTTTTTGCTGATAATCCAGGTTGGTACTTATGCATGTATCTTAATCAAATAATAATAATAATAAAAAGGAAAATAAAAGTAGGCTCTATAAAATGACAGTAATTAAATCAAATCATGTGAGCTTAACTCAATTGGCAGAGACTTTGCGTTTGTAATAGTCTTTAAGTTTTTCGGATAATAAATAAAATCTAAAAGCCATTAAATTTGTGTCTAAAAGGTAGCATATTTGTAAACATGTATGTCTCAATCATTGTTGGTTAACGTTTATGTAACAATGACATGTGGAGTTTTTGATGGAAACAGGGGTATGGTTCATGCATTGTCACCTAGAGATTCATACAAGTTGGGGATTGAGAATGGCATGGATTGTATTAGATGGATTTGAGTCCAACCAAAAGCTTCAACCACCACCTTCTGATCTTCCAAAATGTTGACTTTGACTTACACTTTTCTCTCAACATTCATTGGGGCCCTATACTTCATTTTCTCAATCATTCTCAAATATTTTAAATTCTTTTGATGTGTGTTGAATAAGCTGTGACATTGTCACAATAAGGTTTGTTGTTGTAAATGATTTTGTCTTTGTCTTTAATCTTGATGTTGTTTTCATGTTGCTTCAACCATCACCTTCTTGATTTAATTTATTTGATTTGATAATTAATATTTGATGAGTTCCTTTCATATGTTCTATTTTGCTTCTATTTAAAATTTTAAGTCATCTATTAGTAGTAAAATGAAATGATCAGTCACCAAGAGATAAAAACAAAGTCACAATAAAAATAAGTGATACTAATTAAAATGTAAAAGGTTACCTTAGCCTCCGTTTAGATTGATGAAATATAATAGAATGGAGCGGAGCGGGATGGAATAAAATAATGTTCTATTGTTTGGATTTGCAAAATAATAACGGAATGGAATGAAATAGGATGTAATGGATTCCATCCAATACTACCAATACCTTCCATTTTGTTCATCTCCATATTAAAATATCCAAACAATGGAATGAAAGATTTATTCCGCTCCGCTCCATCTTATACCACTCCCCTCTATTCCGCTCCGCTCCATTCCGTTACATTCCATCAATCCAAAGAGAGCCTTAGGGGGTTAACCCTTTTTTGAATGATCATTGACACATCAAGTGTTCCAGCCCCCTCCGATGGCAGTTGCAGATATCGAACCATAGTTAAGTCTAGCACTAATCGCCACTGAACTAACTATAACAACCATTGGTAAAATTTTGTTATCAATTCATTACGGAGAAAATGACTCATATGTACCCTACCATTACTATTAACTTCAAAATGAAATCTGATCTATATAAGATTGATACTTAAGAAAGCATAGTCTCAATTCACTAACTTCACCAGGACGAATTGCTTTCTAGAATTCATACTAATTATGGATATATCTCTTTGTAAGAATTGCATGATGACAAACTAATAATATATGGAATAGGACAACTGTGCTACCACCACTTAGGGATATTGAAATTCATATGTCAAATATCATCTTCATAGGAATAAATTCAATAGATCAATTATTTTTAGCAGGGGTTGTCCTTGGGACTGTGTCCACCAGCTTGAGCAACAAAATAAGCAACTCCATTTTGTAATATAAACTATTAACATGTAAATATGTTACTTTAGTTAGTCCAGTTGATAAAATTTTAAATAATTCATTGCTGCAATAAAATATTAATATATAAGATAAAATTGTAAAATTTAGCCATAATGCATTTATAGGTCCTTTAAGTTTTACGTTTGTATCAGATAAATCTTTTAAGTTTTTTAAGTATCATATAGTTCATTTATAAATGGATGTGTGAATAACAAGCATATATGGGACATCCCAAATTTATAACATCCGTTACTTAAGCAACAAACGTTATAAAAATGAAAGATTTTGAGGACAAAACACCCTACCAAATTTTTATAACGTCTGCTACTTAAGTAGCGGAATGATAAAATCGGAAACACGTAGGACGCGTAAGTAACCGGAAGGGTGGCAAAAGTGATTCTCTTTTTTTAAATATGTTTTTAATAGGCCAACTAGCCATGAAACTTTCAACAAGACCAAATGGGCCTAAAAATAATTCTAAGATAGGCTAAATGCCAAGGATTTCTCTTTAGCCCCCCTGATTTCTTCCCCCTAAATTTAAAATCTAGGTTGGAATCTACGTTTTGAATTTTTGGTGTAGGTTTAGAACGTAATTTTCAAACCAATTTTACATTGAAATTTTTTGGGTTTTAGATTCCAAAATTTTGCAAATAACATTGTTATATGCTACCTTCTTGACTTGACACTAACATTGTATAATATGGACAAATGTCATCCAAACTTCAATATCCGGATGAGTGAAAATTTGGCAACAAAAAAATGGAATTTTATACTAATTCATCCATTGTGGTGACTCACCGTGATTCTAATAAGCACTTTATGATGCCAAACATGAACTTAGTATTAGTATCTTTAGAATGCTATGGTATTTGCTTCTCATATGTCCAAAGCACAAGAACAATAGCACTAACAATGAGGACAAACTAGTTTGGAGAAACTCGACAACTCATGGGATTCCCGAATTGCAGGACATTGTTCTAGTTGCCATTGCAAATTAATTTGGAAAATCTGTGGTACTGCAAGAATAACTTAAGGTTTGATAATCAAAGAATTTTCCTTCTTAAAGTCACCAATAATATAAAGGCCTCAACTTCCCTAGCTGGAATTCATTCTAAGGTCACATGATCCTTTCATTAACTTCATTTCCTACTCAAATCAATTGGGTAAAATGTAACACTGATGGTGCAGCCAAAGAAACTCTTGGGCCGACCATGTTATAGATTTTAACAATAATTGCAAACAATGAAAACAACAAAACCTGTTGACGAACTCAATTACCAACCAAAACCGGAAAAATAACTAGCAAACCTGTAAGTAAATAAAGACGGGAGAAAAGGAAGCAGATAACACAGAATTCATGTGGTTCATTCTTAGTGAGCTACTCCACAGGAGAGAGATCGCAGAACAATACAAATTCAAACCCATGCCGTATAGTTTTCCCTTGTTCCCTTATAATATCCATGTTGAGCAACCGTTACAAGAATCCTCAAACCTTTGACACTATTTTCAAACAATCCATTGATCTCTCTATATCTCTAATTTTGTTTTCACAATGTGGAAAGTTTATATTTCTTAACCTTAGTGATATTGCGAAAACAGAATGTTTACTTTAACATAAAACATAATTGCCACCAATTGTTTGTATCAGAATGTAACAACCTGTAACATACTCTCAGATGCTGAAACATCTGTATGCTGTAGGAATGCTACAACATTCGGCTTCTATCAGATTTTGAGACACTTTTACAGACTGCTTCGCATCTCAGAATCAGGTGGAAGAAATGTTTGCAAATCATATGCAGTCTGAAGTTCGGAGTGGCTCACATTGTGTATGTTTGGTATCATGGTGGGTATGTTTGAATCATAGTGACTCACCGTGATTTGTCAAAAGCTACACTCGGTTGCTTCTGCAAAATCACGGGGATCACCGTGATACCAAACATAGGCTAGTCCCTTGGCATCTTCTATAGTGATGTAATAATTTTGCACTCAAATTTATTTTATTATGAAAGAGCTTCCAATGCAAATACAAGATAGCAAGCTTCCAAAAGTTGTTATGAATGATGTAATAACAGTAGTTAATGATAGTAGCGAGCTAATGAGTTAGATAATTCTCATTTATGATATTATTCTTCCGTGCGTTGTCCACGTAAACATCTAGTAGAAGATAATTTGAGAACTACAGCATCATCAAGGAAAGTAACGCAGCAAACAAAGAGATGCGAAAAGGCCAAAAGAAGAAATCTTGTATTACCTTCTGAAAGAGGTTATAGAGTAATCAGAATAACCAGTCTTGAAAATCTTCATACAAGTAATATATACAACATCCATTGTCAGAAACAGTGTTGTCAAATAGTGGCTATAGCAGTACTATAGCGTAGCTGAATTTGAACAAATAGTTATTGTTCCACAATAGGCTATTTAGTACAAAGGGTTGTTAAATAACGGCTTTAACAACGCTGTAGCACTGTAGTATAGCAGAATTTGAAGAAACCACTATTTTTTGCGATCCACGATTGACAACACTGGTCAGAACTATATATAGATATACTCCTTTATAATTTCTGCTAGAGCATAAGTGCAGAAAAGTACTCCTCAAATTCTTCATCAATTGTGGGTGGCCTTACGCTTGATTCAGCAGGTTCTGCATTAAAATATTATCATATGTCATCCTAAGAGTTATAGACCAAAATTGTTTATCAAAGGTATGTAACCAAGAAACTATTTCACAAGTTCTAGTATGATCCTATCTTTTTCGCATATTAGCAGTGTAACATGTACCGAATAATGCATACCTTGGTTTAGTACGACTATTCCGGATGAAAGGGCATCCTTGTCAGGTTTCAAGCCATGAGATAAAAGCAAATCTACTAATTCCGTATCTATAGATTGATCATCACTGCTTTCTTTAACAAACTCGCTGCTTTCTTTAAGATACTCCGAATATATCCGACGAAGCTGCTCCGGGTCCATATCTTGTATATCAGGATCATCACTATCAATAAATGTTTCATCTTCACTATAGTTCAACCTATCAACTGTTGATAAATCAAAAGAGTAGTGGTTATCATCAACATTATAAGCATTTCTATTCCTGCACTTCAATTTGTATACTTTTCTTTTACAAAGTAGTGGCGATGAAATCCGAGTAAAAGCACAGGTACTAAAACAGCGAAACTATATATATGGATATGACACATGACCACTTGATCATTCTTCTATTAATATTAAGGGTATGTTTGGACTAATATTTATAGTTATGCTAATTAACAAAAGAAGCGAAAGATTACCACAGAGGTATGTATTTGCAGAATCTGCCTCAAGTTTGGAATCATCATTTACAGACATGGAAGTATCAGAGTCTTCAATAAAACTATTGCTGTCTTTGGCAGATTGGTGTTCAGATCTATCATCAAGGAATGCATCATCCATTCTGCTATTAACCGTGTGGTTATTCCCACTCTCTAAAATTGGACTTTCATCAATCATTGATTCATCTTGAGAAGAAGAAGAACTCTCAACCCGGCATTTATGTTTTGGTCTAATCAAATCCAACTGAAAACCTTGTAATTTTCTTTTCTTGTTCCATTCAATAATGTTAATGTCACGCATTTCATCTACCTGAAATCTGGCAAGAATTGAAGAAAAATCTCAGTTCAAACGAAAATAAATATGAAAAATCATGACATTAATACAAATAATTTATTGAACCTCCATATGAAAATAAAAAGACCATTAGATAAACACATAATGAAGGACTAATGACCACTTGGTATCACGGTGAGTATGCCAAAATCCGGTGGCCCACCGTGATTTTAAAGAAGATACATGATAGAAACCAACTGATATATAATAAGGAAATAGGGAAAATCCCCTTTGATTACAGAATTATAACGCAGAACTTCGATGGTCTGCACCTTCCTAATGCCAAAATGGCCCTTTTCCACTTAAATTCCCTGATACCCTCTTTCTCAATCACCCCTTCTATTTATAGACAACACTTATATGACAGTTATTTTCTATAAAAACTGTCTATTCTTATCTAACTGCAGTTCCATATTACAGTTATTATCTATGAAAACTGCCAACTAATACTCATAATAATAACTAACACTACAAAGTATAGCTTTTGGAAAATAACAGCACGTCACCGTGATTTTATGATAATCTTTACTTTTCTAGTTGGAGGTACTTTTATTCCTTTTTAGATCAAAAAAGTCATAGAAGAAGCTAATGAGATTTTAGCATCCTATTTTGTTTGTCAATGTAAAGTAAAGATTATCATAAAATCTTCTATTTTAAGATGATTTTCAATATTCCTTCCACTATATATTTACATAACATAATCATCTAGGAGTGTTAAAACACCAAGTTGAATAAGAAAAACGGTATCATTAAAATCTATAACATAAAATACCAAAATAAAAGTGAAACAATCAATGATCAAATCAAACACAACAAAAAACAAGAAGATAGAAAATTTTTGAACAACCCATTTGAGAAAATTAACCTGTTGACTTGTGAAGGGATCTCTTTCCTTGCTTCAATCTCCATATGCAAAATCAAGAACTGCACTCAAAAACAAAAACAAGACAAGTTTATTGGTGTTGAGAGAAAAAGTGAGTGACCCTTTGGAAAGTGGAAAGGTAAAGTTAAAATCTTTAAGGATGCCATGCTGAGAATATCCGAGAATTTATGACCCACACTTTCCTTTGTCCGGTTTTTAAGGCTGGACAAAAAACCGAGGTCATTCCAATCCAAAAAACTTGAAAAGAAAAAAAATAATATTTACTTTTGCACCACTTTCTACTTTTTCGTGTGTACGAGTATGACCCATTTTCGTTTTACCTTTTTGTTATTTAAGTAAAAGCATTATAGAAATGAGATTTTGTTAAAATTGTTCGTTATTTATAGTGGATGTTATAAAAAAACAATTGTGGTAAAGTGTTTTTAGAGTGAATCCGCTGCCTAAGTCGCGGACAAGTATTTTGATAAAATCGTAGATCGTGTGAGAAAATGGATATGATAGTAAAAATAAATCTAAAAAAGTTAGATATTTGGAAAGTTTCTATTGGGCTATGGGTCCGTGGGATGTAAACTTCGGTTTGGACTAGGTTGGTATGGGCTAGTCTGGGCAGAGGAAATTGGACCGACGGTGCCCAAAACTTGCCCGAATGTAATCATGGTCCTTGTCCACCCTTACTTGTTCTTGTTTACTATTCCCTCCGTCTTGAAATATAAGAACTAGTTTGATTACTGCACGCATGCCAATACACAATTTTGATCACTAAATATCTTTAATTTTCTATTAGTAAAAATTATAAAAACTTGATATTTTGAAAATACTCATAAAAAGAAATCAACAAAATCTTATATACTAATATTTATATCTATATATTATTAAAAAAATGTGATTAAAGCAAAATAAGTAAATAAAGTCATTTAGTCGAACTATCTCTTGTAAAATGGGACGGAGGAGGAAGTACACCAATTGCGTACATGGAGCGTGAGTCTAACATCTTTTTTGAGGTTTGAGCGTTGTAGTTTGGAGCAAGTTCACGTGGTGAAAGTATGGTTGAGGATAGGGTTGGCCCACTTGATTGTGAACATAACATGGTGACGTGTGAGTTGTTCATGTGCAATGTAGTGTTTGAGAGTTCTTTTATTAGCTGTGTTCATGGGTTAGATTTAATTAAAGTTAAGAAAAAGATGTTAATTTGTATACATTAGATGTATTTTAGGTACGTGTTTGATGATTTAAAGTGTGTTTGATATGATAAAATTTGATAAATTGGATAAAATAAAGATGTATTTTTTCATTTTAAATTACTTTAAATTTAGGTGGTTCGATGATAATCAGACAATCAAATTTATCATGAAGATAAGAGTGGATGTAAGTTTGATTTACAAAACATAAATCCTAAATTTTGTTGTTTTAATTTACATTCTAGTAAGACACTGTTTGGTAAGTCAAAAGAACCTAGCTTATAGTTTGTTTAACACTTGAACTAGCTTATAAACTTGTTTGAAAAAAATAGATGTGTTTGGTAACGAGCTTTTCTAATAAGCTTATAACGTTTTTTGAGGTGTTATTTTAAGTAGCTTATAACTTATAACTTTTTACATTTTATTCGATTTTTGCCCTTATAATTTTTATTTATTATTTATTTATTTTTTTTAAAAAATATAATAACTACCCACTAATATTTCTTTATTTTTTAAAAAACATATAATAAGTACCCAATAACCATGTATTTTTATGTCATTTTGTACTTACAACTAAATTTACCAAACACTTTAATTTCATTCTACTAGTTTTTCAGCTATAAGCTATCAGCCATCAGCTATAAGCTAATTTTTCAACTATCAGCTAGCTTTGACTTATTTTTACCAAACAGAGCCTAAGTAAAATGTTAAGAGAGGTCGACCCTCTAAATGAGTCTAATTTATTCTGACGGGATTAATCCCTGCAGTTATTGCACAGAGGTTACCTTTAATTACAAAAAAAATGTTGGTTATATTATTTTATTTTTTTTTACTTATGTTGGTTTTGATTTTTGTTCAATTTTTTTTTGACAAAGATTTTTGTTCAATTAAAGATAGTTAGTTTTAAATATTTCAAATATCATGTTATACAGAGTGTAGCAGAATTTATTTTTTTAATTCATATAGTGCCAAAACACTTAAGTTAATCTTTAACTCGGGCCAAAACATCTAAATAAATATTTATAACTCAAACAGTTGTCGGCAGGCAGAATTTTAGAAATTTTACGATTAACAAATAATTTTGTAAAACAACAAAATATAGGGTAAAATAAAAAAATTTTACTCCCTGTGATATTTGCGAATTTTATTTACTTTCTTGTAATTTTTTTTTTTATTCTCATGTAATATCAAGATTTTGTCCTTTTCACCCCTCAAGTAATATGTTGGTTTGAGATTCTTCATAAATGATGACATGACATGCTTAGTAAACCAAAATTCGCTAACAATACAGATAGCAAAAGGACGGAATCTTAAGTCAACATATTCAATGAGAGGCTAAGAGGACATAATCTTGAATTGAAATTACATAGGCGTAATCGAAAAAAAGTATTACCGAGGGGTAAACCCAAATTCACTAACATTACGGGAGGTAAATACTATTTAACCCCAAAATAAAACGACAAACAGTTCCTACTCAAACTTCAAACTTTACAACACAATTCACTCTACCGAGCCCACAAGAAGTGGCGGTGGTCGTCTACCTTTTACATAAGGTGCGAAAAAATATACACACTACCGTAATATATAAGATTCAAATCCATTAAACATAATTCTATCTACTATATTGCGAGTGATCACTTCTTCAATTTGTCAATAGGTAGTCAACAATCATGATGGTGACATAAACCATCTTAACCTAATAGTAATAACGCCCCCCGCCGCTTGCACTCGAGGACATCTTGAGGAAAATTGATCTAATAACTCAGTAAATCCACTAAGCCTTCACCCTCATCGATGAAGAACAATTGCAGGCGCGCGCGCACACACATGTCACACAACCCCATATACGATACAAAGCCATCATCTCCACAAGGACTCACATTCTTTGTTAGACTCTTGATAATTGTATTTTCTTTATGACAACTCAACCACCTTGTATGCATTCCATCACTAGGCCCCTTTATACAATTTTTAAGTTTTTCTACCACGATTCTTGGTACTTCTTCATCATTTTTGAATCATTACTTAATTTACTCTTGCATTACCTTATTCCAAAATTCCTTTCACTTCCTTGATTGTCATGGTTAGCACACATAATTCAAATTAGTATCATCTTACCTCGATTGATTTTCTTCTAACTTTCTTCATACAATTAAGCGTGTAGCCCAATGAGCCACAATCGAATATTTATAAGGCGAGCATAAGCGCAACCAAAAACGAATAAATTGAATTGTTTCTATATCCTACTTTAGTCTTGCATAATCTTCAAGACTTTAAACTTGGTCAAAAGGTAGTGGGACTTAATAATTAGGCGTCATGTTCGTATTCCTTGTTTATGGTGAAGAATGCATACATCATTTTGGAGGGAAATTTCACACTATGAATGAAGTTATCATATAACGTTGTAAAGTGGAAAGTTTTAAGCTGAAGTGGAAAGTTTTAGGGCCCGTTTGTTTAAGATTTAAAAAAAAAATAGATTTTTTCTTTGTATTTTTAAAAATAGATTTTTTTAAAACCGTTTTTCAAAATATTACAAGTTTCTTTGTATTCATTTTTTCTAAATTGAAACACCAATTTTGACATCATATAACATAAATGTACATTATTGTAGTTCAAAACATAGTCAAAATCACAATTTTTTCAAAAAGTTGTATTTCAAAAATGATTTTTGTGAAAATATATTTGAAATAGCTTCAAAATTAAGTGATTTTTTGAAATTTTGATATCCAAATTTTTTTTTCAATAAAATGATGAAATACCTAAAATAACATTTTAAGAATAACTATTCAAGTGAATTTGGTTGCTCATACTCTTGCTAGGGCGGCCAATTCTTGGGCTAGCTTCCATAGGTTTGAGAATATTCCCTTTTGTATTGAATGTTTAGTTTTTAATGAAATGCAGTAAGTTTGATTGATTCAAAAAAAAAGAATAACTATTCAAACAAAATTTTCATTTGAAGCTTTTATAAAAAATTTCTTTGTAAATTTTTTTTATAGAAAATTTTCTAACACTACAAACTCTATTTTCAAAAAAATCCAAAACAAACGGTCCCTTAATCAGCCACATGGAGGAAGTTATTTTGTTGGATCCAAAAAATCTGTTGTGAATTCGATTAAATCACACCAATACCTTGATGTGTGTGGAGCAAAACAGTTGAGCAACCAAAACAAGCAAGACCGACAACAATAATAATAAGAAAAGTAAACCGCGAAAACGTAAAGAACACAATAGTTGTTTACCCAGTTCGACTAATATCACCTACTTTGGGGGAGAGAGCATCTCTCCGTTCCACTATCAACTTTGAAGTTCTTGATTACAATGAGATTTACAAGAGTTACAAGAATTAGAAATTCCCTAATTTTACCCTTTTCTCAAATCTTTCCCCGTGACCAAGAGATTCATTCAATAAATGTTTCCAAGAAGAGAGAATGAATATCCAACCCTAGAAAATACCCAAGAGAAACCCTCATGAACTCTAGCCTCATTTTGGTGAAGAAACTCTTCAAAAACCCTTTCCTTTCTCTCTCTTGCGGCTGCTGAAATCTGAACAATACATATATAAACATGTTTTCACGCTTGGAGCTTCAAAACTCACGCTTGGGGCGTGAACACCCTCCCATCAGCAGCACGCTATTTCACGCCTGGGGCGCCATTTCTTCCGCCCGGAGCGGCAACACGGTAATAAAATCAGTTTCTTGCATCAATTTGAAGGCAAATTCCAACAAAATCAAACGAGGTAACCATTATCTTTATATGTGTTAATGTGTGCATAGTTAATTTTAAAAAATTAAAAATATTTTATAAGAAGTGAAAAATTAGATGGTAGTTTGAGAAACTGTTCCATTTGACTTGTGATGGTAGTCACATACATGTCAAAATATCCATCTTAGATCACTTTAATAATTGTTGGTCTTCTTATCAGTCAAAACAAAAGGGATTGTCTTCTTCTCTTGAATTCCTAATTTAAGTCAAGATTCATAGTTTCTAAATTTTTTGAATATGGGTTTATGATGCACCTTTATCTTCTTCTTTTGCCAAAATTTGTTGTTATTGCTCCTTTTGTCCTTTTCCTTTGATTTTTTCTTCATACAAATATAGTTAAAACAAAGATATAAATAAGACTTGTGATAACCGTTTTTTATGTACACTTGAGGGGCCAATTTAGTGGAAAATGTTTAACTTTGTGATTTCTAGCAATGAGTTTGAATCTCTTGCAGACAGTTGTAAAGTGACTATTAATGTAACTGATTAATAAAATAAAATCCTTTGTTTGGGTCGTTCGCAAAAGAAATTGTTGTTTTATGCAAAAGATAAATTTGGAAGATCAAAATAATTTTTTTAAAATATAAAATAAAAAATCACTAAAATATATTTGAATCTAAATATAAAATGAAAAACTGAAAACTGAAATCTCCATAAAACTCTCCCACTCATAACTTTTCAAATGAGTGTGACCATACAAGAACAAAAACAATCACTACAATCAAATTGTCCAAAACTTTCCCACTCCTATGAAACATACTATTACTAATAATAAAAAAACAAAAAGCAAAGAATGTAGACAAAACTAAATCCAAAAAAGCAGAATCAAATCCAATTCTAGCTAATCCAAAAAATGGACACATAGAAAAGTAACATAGTGGTCTAAATCTTTTCAACATTTTGGAAGATCAGAAGGTGGAGGTGGCAGCTTCTGATTGTGCCGTTTTCCATCTTGTACAATCCATGCCATTTTCAATCCCCAACTTGTATGTACTTCAAGATGGCAATGCATGAACCAAACACCTACTCATTTATCATCAACAAAATATTAATGTCAAAAACACCAACAACACTAAATTTTCATACCCAAAATTCAAATTAAATTATGTAAATTTGGATTTGTTCACTCTTAATTAGTGTATTTGATGAGTCAAAAAAAGTTGTGTATTAGATCATTTTGATACTCTAAAATAAAAATATTAAATTTGTCCTTTTCAAAGTAGTTTTTCAATGTTATGATTTTTAAAGTTTCATGAAATTTCATTAATGTTTTATATTTCTATAACCAGATATTTATAAAGTATTATTTAATCAATTTTATGATTTTTAAAGTATTATTTAATCAAGTCATTAATAAACTTCAACTATTTATAGATTAATAAATTAGAAGCACGGGGTCCCATAAGTCCTAGCTCAACTGGTAAAATATCGAAATTGTTATGCCGGACGTCGTGACCCGGGTTTGAACCCGGGATCTCACAATTATTTGTTAGTTTAATTTCAGTGGATTACCACTTCATCTAAAAAATAAAAAAAAATAGAAGCATGGGAGTCAACTCCTAATTCAACCTACTTTTTTGTCAATTTATTTATTTAACTGCCGAATTTTAAATTATTCGGACCTATTTTCACTGACTGAGATATAAGGGAAAGAAAATATCCAATTTTTTTTGTTGTGTAAGTATCCATTGCGCGTAACCATAGAGATTAATCCCTCGAGTCTTATGTGACTCAAATGGACGGCATATTCTCCCTAAGTGTTTGTAACGTTGCTGCATGCCCAAATCAAATATATAACCTAAAACTTTGGTTAAACTACAAGATACTCATCTATGCGCTCTCGGCTAAAAAGAAATATAATATGATGTCAAACATAATTTGATCAAAAAAATTGACTTTAGTATTTTAAATGTTACCCACCTGGATTATCTGCAAGGAATCTCAAAGCAACCCATCCACCAGATGGAACACCAGCAGTGTTCCTTTCAACAGGATCAACTAAATTGAACTTAGAAGGATCATTTTTAGGGTCAAAATTTCCATTTCCTTGACCAACAATAAAGAAATTAAATCCATGAAGATGCAATGGATGACTCTCAGCTCCAATAATACTTGTATCTTGCAAAACCAACTCAACATTGGTATTGTATGGTAACACAACAACCTTAGTTCCACTAGTTACAAAAATGTTCTTTGGTGGTGTACCAGTGTAGTTGAATTTATGAGGTGGATTAGAAGGAAAATCAGTAGTGAAAATTCCTTTAGATTTGTTGAAAAAATGAGCTTGAAGTAAAGCAGTGTTTGGCATAACAAATGAAACATTATTAATAGCTGCTGCTACTCTTGTGTTATTAGGTCCTTGACATGCTTGGTTTTTTGAACATTGACTTATTCCTAAACCAACAGTGAAGTAAAAGTGTCTGTCAACAGTTTTTGGAACTTTTGCTGGGAATTTCTTGTTGGCTAAGCTATGAAACTTTTGGTTGAAGTTCATTGCAAAGATAGTGTCATTGAATTTAGGAAGTTTTGGTGTAAAAAGAGTATGGTTTTTTGATTTTGTGTTTGAAAGTGAGTGTTTCTTGTACTCCAAGAAACCAATTGCTGTTGTGTTATCAAAAGATGCTGGACCTGTAGCATAAGGTCTTGAAGCTATGACAAATTTTGCATTTGGGGTTTTGGATTTGGTTTTGAGAAGGACATTGGTGGTTTGGCCAGGTGTGATGAGAACAATGTTGGTTCTAAATGGCTTTACATACACTGCATCAGCTTCGACAACATGGAGGGTGTGATTAGCAATGCTAAAGAACATTTCATCATTGAGTGCAGCATTGATTATTCTAAGTAGATATGTTTTTCCTGGTTGAACCTTGAGCTTGAAGGTATCTGCAAAAATAGACAATTTAACAACTTGATTGAATCAATCTAATTAATAATCACATGGGTCAGTTTGGATTGACTTATTTGAACTCATCTGCTGCCTGCTGGCATATTGTGAGAGTGTTTGAAAGAGCTTATGGAAACAA
This sequence comes from Trifolium subterraneum, assembly GCA_951799995.1. Taxonomy (NCBI): domain Eukaryota; kingdom Viridiplantae; phylum Streptophyta; class Magnoliopsida; order Fabales; family Fabaceae; genus Trifolium; species Trifolium subterraneum. The sequence goes on along the minus strand of OX637464.1, from coordinate 47,913,447 downwards.
CTTATTACATGTCCATAAGCTGTTTCAACTTATTTCAAAAATCTCTCTAAGATAGCTTATGTAAAAAGCTTATATGAAAAAAATGAATTTATTTTATCTTTTGCTATATAAATAACTTATATGATAAACGCTTAATTAGGCTATTTATCTAGAAAGATTGATAGACTATCATGGACTATGTGTTTTTCGGATGTATATATTTATGCTATAAGCGCTTAATTAAAAAAAATTCTTACCTTTAGCTGCACAGTTGTGGAGAGGACCTGGAAGGCCATTGATAGTGTGAGCATCTGAGTTATTAGGTGCCAATCCTGTTTGTATTGCTTGATTTATAACTGCTTCTGTGTCTGCTTTCCACCAATCCCCTGCCATGTTATTAAATTATTAATTTAGCAATTCTAATAGAAAATGTACACTTTATAATGTGTATAGTTAGTTTATATTAAAATTTTGTGACATAGTTTGAATGGTCTCAACTTACCTAATACAATGGGGATTTCTTTGTGGGGATGTGGAAATGGGTAAGGTACATGTCTTTTGGGAAGAATGACAATAGGACCATGAAGAGTAGATCTAAGCCATGAGATATGTGCATGCCACCACAATGTTCCTCTTTGACCTATAATTGTGAAATTGTACACATAACTTTGCCCCGGTTGAATTGGACATTGCGTTATATATGCAGGTCCATCTGCCCAACCACTTCTTAGTTGGCGAATTCCGTGCCTGAAAAATTAATCAAATTTTAAGTACGCACCGACAATGTAAATTTTTTTACATTCATTTAATCATATTTTGACAATTAGATATCTATACACGTATTTTTAAAAATTATACAAATTCGTAAGTCTAATTGTATAATACCAATGAATGGAAATATTGTTCTGAACGTGATTGACCACTTTAATTACGACTCTATCGCCTTCTCTTGCTATGATTCTAGGACCTGGAAATTGTCCATTGACAGTTACAATGCTCTTTGTTTGACAAAGTCTTGTGACATTTTGCAATTTGATCTACACAAAGGAAAATGGAAAAAGATAACATTAATACCAACCAAATTGAAATGAATGCATCTATTTGTCACAAAAAATAAAATAAATCATGATAATGCAATGCAATACACATACATTAAACTTGTAATGCCTTGTTGTTCTAACATGTTTTGCATGTGCTAGCTCTGGCAATGTCCAAAAAGCACATAACACAATCAACATTGCTCTCATGAAGCTTGACATGTTGAGAGAAACAAAACCCATTTTCCTCTTTTCTCTTTCAATCCTTTTTTTTTAAGCTCTTTAACTAGAAAGTGAGGTTATTGTTTTTTGATTTGGATGGAGAAAACAACATAGTGATGTAGCTTATATAGTAAAGATTCAATTAGTGTAATTAAATAATTAGGTGATTGAAAATATGAATTAGTGTGATTAGATAATTAGGTGATTGAAAATGAGATATTACAAACTTGCTATAACTTGTGCAATAATGTTCCAAGCTTTATCAATGCCACTTGCTTAAGAGCAATAGAGTATTTTTCAAGCTAGATTTCATATTTTGTAACATCCTCTAACGATGTAACATCATTTTCCAAAATGACCCTTTCTAAGACAAGTTAATTATCTCACTATATCATTACTCAACAATTAACTAGTGATGACAATTAATTTGTAACTTTAAAGTGACAAATCTAGGTAACTTTTGATAGATAATGAAATGATTGTGAAATTTTGTGTTGTTGTGACATTGGAACATATTAGTTAATATGATTCAATATTAATAGATGAAGGGTCAATTTGGTCAAATCATATTAATATTATCCAATAATAATTTTTTGCATATATGGAGTGAGAAATAAAAATATAAAATGAATTTGATAGATGAAAGTGATTGATGAGCACAAGCTCATATGTTAGATGGACTTGGTTGCAAGGTAAACTTCACACATCTACCGTTTAATACTTGCTAATAAAGGAAGAAAAGGAGAGATTAGTTGCATGTTCACAACCACTGTTTAGTTAGCAATGTCGTTTGTTAATTAATTTAATATTATAAAAATTCTAACAGCTTTTGATTTTTTTTTCTTCATTAAACAGCTTTTGATGTTATTCATGTTGAAAGTGAAAGAACATGCGTTTTGAATTTTTTATTTTGCGCAAAGGGATTCAAGCGTTTGTATCTTTACTATTTTCAGAAAGGACAATATTAAATTATTTATTTATGGATTAAATATGTTTTTGCTTCCTATAGTTTCGAAGAATTTCGTTTTTAGTCCTTAAAGATTTTTTCACACTTTTTTACTTTGCATTCAACTCGTGTATATCATTTTAAATTTTAAATTTTTTTCTGCGGTCATGTTTAGTACATTATATGAATCTCTGTTACAAAAGTTTAAATTTTATAATTAAAATATTAATCAAGTTAATTCAAAGGATTTGATCTAATGATAAAAAGATAGAGTTTGTACTTGAAATTTAAATCATGTAGGAAGTTAAATGTTTTCTAAACTTTAAAGTTTTCTCTGTCTTAAATTGGAGTATTATTCCCTCGCCCTAAATCTTTTTTTCATAAAATAAATATTATTTAAGAATAAATTAATTTCAATTTAAATTTAGAATAAATTAAATTTTCTAGCCAGAAGCATTACAAAAAGTTTCCATAATATTTTTAAGGGTTAAATATAGTTTTAGTCTTATGTTGTCTTATAATCAAAAATAGTACCAACATTTTTCTTATGGTGAAAAAAATCTTACAAGTTTTTCCGCTATCAACTTTGGTCCTCACCGTCAATTAATTAACAGAATGATGATGTGGCAGAATATGGGCCTCATTATTTTAATGAACTGACAAATCATACAGTGACACAAGTAATACTAGTCTGGACACCCGTGCCAAGGGCTAGAATTTTCTTTTATTTTTTTATAGAAATTTCAAATATATATATATATATATATATATATATATATATATATATTAGAAAATGAGGGTTCGAATCCGTGTCATATATGAGTTAACTTTTTTATTCATAAAAATATAATAATTTTGGACTTTCTCTGTTAAAAATAATAATTTTAGACTTTATCTTTCAAACATAAATAATTTATTAATTTTAGATTGTTTTTTGTCAAAAATAAATGATGGCTTAAATGCAGTTTTACCCCCCTATTTTGACTGTTTTGGAATTTTATCCCCTTTATTTTAAAACTCGGAATTTTGCGCCCCTTATTTTGACGGTAACAAAAAATTCTGAAAAATGATAAAAAATTCTAAAAAATGACATTACTAAATTTTGGATAGTCATTGTTTTTAGGATAAAATTATGTTAATGCAAAATTTTGTAGGTGCATAATGAGCACTCACTACAAGAAATTCTGCTATTACTCATGGAAAAAACCGTCAGTAATTGACAAAAGCCGCGGATAACGTTGAATTAGTGACAGATTACCCACAACAACAAAGTGGTGGGAAAAAAGCCTCGTAGGAAATTTTTACCCACGGTCAAAAAGCCGTCTGTAATTTACTGTCGGCTTCACTATGAGTAATTCGTGGGTAAGCATAATTTCAGCAGCAACGTATTTGTCTCGATTTACCCACGGCCATCAATAGTAATATCCACGGCTAAACCATCAGTAGTATTACCCACATAGGTAATATATCTAATTTAATTATGTTTTTTATGTTTCACTAATTACCACTCATTTGTCATAATAATTATATAATTCACATCAGCCGTATATGATCAACAAAAACCAAAATTTGATCAATTTTATATAACTTCAATCCAATTTGACATAAATAAACATCAATCCATGAAAAAAAAACCAATCTAGCCTAGTGTAAGAAAGTCTCGAAATATATTCAATAAAATAAGTATAAGAAAATTAAGAATAAAACATATGCAAATAATCTAGGCCGGCGACAAAGTCATCCATGCTTTTAGAATCATCTTCCTCATAATCTTGATGACGACGGTGTTGGCCACCCTTGATGCAAGCAACACTTTGAGCCAATTTTTTTTCACTTGTCTCCAAATTTTGTGCGCTGATTTGCTCTTCAACAGCTCTTCAACTTTCCTCCCGTGCAACTCAACTTACATCATTCTCCGCAGCATTTGCTATTTGCTTCACAGCGTCAATCTCTTTGGTGCCACTACCAGATGCATCGCCTACACTTGGGAGACATGTTTTAACTTCTATTGAAATGATTCATGTTCAAGTGAAAACAATGTGAAACTTAATTAAATACATTGTTTGTACAACAAATCAAATAAAAATGAAAGTTATGTGACGGCGACCTAATTACACTTACATAAATTTTCTTGGCTCTTTCATCCACCCATGAGGATTCCTTTTTCTTTGTAATTCTTAAGAAGACCTCATCCAACGTGGGTTATCTACCCAACTCCCGACACTTAAACATATAACATTGAACTTATAAAGTTAAAGTTTAAGCAATTAAGTGTATAACATGAACATTATACCATCCATATGACTTGCTCATTGATGGATATGGATCCACCTATATGGCAGATCCACCCTTAGGAGAAGCACGGTTGTCCTTTGCCCGGACGGTTTTCACTTTATATGACGGAGCGTCCCATATTTTTCGTAGCCCTTTCAAAGAATTCTGCCCAATCCAAGATGGCCATTTCCCCTTCTTCGTTACCTCCATCATATCTCATAAAGACGTCTTGAACCCTTTCCCTTGAAGATATTCTTCAGCTCAAACTTATCCTCAGGATGCCAAGCAACTTTGTCCTTCGATTTCTCAACCATTTACAAATTAAACACGTCATAAAAAAATTAAAATATTAATAAACACAAACAAAACTTCATGTGTGTGTCTATATATATATATATATATATATATATATATATATAACATACCAACAACCTATACTGTTTTGTCTAAAGTAGCAAATAGAACTTTTATTTAAAAACAAATACAACTCGAAGCACATTGAATGGAAACAGGATGTTAGTATAACACAACCCAGAAAAAAAGCACAGAACACAAACCCCATCTAATCACACCTCAATACAAAATAAAGGGAAAATGACCCAAACATATTGGTTTGAATTTTGAAAGACTCCTGTAACTTTTTGTATTATGTGAACTGTCTGTACATGCAATCTTCCTATTGAATATTTATGCATAATAACTTCCTTTATGAGATCTCCACACATGTAATCATACATGCATAATAACTCCCTACCCGTGACATCAAGAACATGGCAATAGCTGACATGTTAAATTAATTTACCAACATGGCCTGAAATTAATTCAAGTGATATTTAGTAACACAGATCAATTTTCTTTCAGCCAAACACAATAAAATATTAGAATTCAAGACTCACAGTGAACTATTAAGTTAACTAAGATCGATGACGATGGTAAACCCAAAGATTAGATCAAGAGGATCACATATTCACATACCAAAGTGTTGCCTGAGGGCGAAAATTATCACGATCTGCATAGGGAAAAACATCACACATTCATACTAAAGCAGTCCAACATCAAACAACAACAATAAAAATCACATCAAGAGGCTAAAATAATTTTAATAACAGAACCTACACTACATAATTGGATCATATTTATATGATAGGTTGTGGCAAGAACCTACACTACATATTTTTTTGAATATCAGAACCTACACTACATACCTGCATAAATATCTAACAAATTGCTTCCATCTATAAACTAATTGCGGCTATAAACTAATTGCGGTTAAAATAAGAAATGCAATATAATCAAGACGGTGAGGGCTTATAACAAACTGTAATAACTTTATTAAATGAAGATTGGAAGTGCATATGTTACCTTGATTAGTCATTGTTTCTTTGTTGTTCCATATCATATAAAAGCCAAGAATATCTCCTCGAGTTAGATAAATTGGATGGCAGAAACTATAATTAAGAACCGGTATCCATTACTAAACAAATTTACAACTCCAATCACCAAGATAAATTGAAAAAATGTTCTATAATCATAGAATATTGTCTTGAGGTTAAACACTAATGTTGCTCATCACTAGTTTTCCTTTTACATAGATTTCATGTGATTGCACATGATTTGATTCAATTCAATTCAATAAACTCATTAACAGTGTAAAACCAAAGTATCATAGTGACTTACTCTGGAAGTCCACTAGCTAGCAATGCTCCTTTTGCCTTCTTTTTTTCCAAATTAAATTGACCAAGCAGATAGCAATCCTAAAATCACAACGTAGCAGCCTATCATATTCGAAGGAGCACATGAATTTAAAAAAACCCAAAATTCACAATATAAAGAACTATTGGATCTATCAATTCTCCATTGATTCCCTTATTGACAAATACAATTGTGGAGAATTACCTTGAAATTGGATGAAGCAGAAAAACTGTATGTGTAGGTTCTGGAGCTGGCGCGCCGCGCAGCTCCCCCCGCGCGCCGCGCAGACATCTGAAGAAATAGGGTTGAGGTTCTGGTAAGTGGCGCGCCGCGCAGCCTCACCGGCACGGCGCGCAGACGCGCAAACCCTATATATACAGGTGCGATTTCTGCTATGCCGTCACGGTTGAAAAGAGGTTTTTTGAGGGTTTTCTCAAACAACAAAAGGCTAGGAATGTTTCTTAGGGTTGGGAATAATCTCTTTCATCTTGTAAACACATATCATTGAAATCTCTTGGTCACGGGGAGAGATTTGGGACAAGGGTAGATTTAGGGTTTCTAATTCTTGTAACCTTTGTGAGAATCTCATTGTAATCAAGGAACAAAGTTTGATAGTGGAACGGAGAGCTGCCCTCTCCCCCAGAGTAGGTTCATTAACACCGAACTGGGTAAACAATTGTGATTGTGTCCTTTACGTTTTCGCGGTTTATTTGTTTAGTATTGATATTGCTTATTCTCACTTAATTTTGATTGCTTTATCGGATTGCTCCACACACTAAGGTTATTGGTGTGATTTTAACCGAATTCACAACAATTGGCGCCCACCGTGGGGCAAGGGTCAAAACGATTAAAGTATCATGGGTTCTAAGTGGGACATTGAAAAGTTCAACGGGAGTAACAACTTCAGTCTTTGGAAGGTGAAGGTTAGGGCAATACTTACTCAACAAAAATGCGATGAGGCGTTGAAGGGAGTGGCAGCCATGCCAACTACTCTCTCAGACACGGAGAAGGCCGAGATGGATGGCAAAGCATTAAGTGCTATCATCTTGTGTCTTGCAGACAAGGTACTGAGGGAGGTGGCAAAGGAGAAAAGTGCAGCAGCTATGTGGGCCAAACTTGACAAGTTATATATGACTAAGTCCCTGGCACATAAGCGGTGTCTGAAGCAACAACTATATTTCTTCTGTATGGTGGAGAATAAATCGGTGTCGGAGCAACTATCAGAGTTCAATAAGATTATCGATGATTTGGCGAACGTTGATGTGAAGATAGAAGATGAGGACCAGGCGTTGCACTTGTTGTGTGCTTTACCTAAGTCTCTTGAGCATCTCAAGGATGCATTGCTATACGGCAAAGAAGGCACTATCACCTTGGATGAAGTCCAAGCGGCTTTGAGAACCAAGGAGCTGACAAAGCTCAATGAATTGAAAATTGATGATAGTGGAGAAGGTCTGAATGTCTCAAGGGGCAGAAGTGAAAACAGAGGTAAAGGGAAAGGGAAGAAGCACAGGTCTAAGTCTAGGGCAAAGGGTGATGGTGGTAGCAAGTTCAAATGCTATCACTGTCATGAACAGGGTCACTTCAAGAAGGACTGTCCTCAGAGAAGGGGCAGTGATAGTTCGTCGGCTCAGATTGCCGTTAGTGAAGAGGAAGGTTATGAGAGTGCAGGTGCACTAACAGTTATTAGTTGGGAACCGGAGAAGAGCTGGGTCATGGACTCCGGATGCTCTTATCACATTTGTCCAAGAAAGGAGTACTTTGAAACCTTGGAATTGAAAGAAGGTGGAGTTGTGCGTCTTGGTAACAATAAGGCGTGCAAGGTTCAAGGTACTGGTTCTATTCGTCTTAAAATGTATGATGACCGCGACTTTCTTTTGAAAAATGTGAGGTATATCCCTGAACTTAAGAGAAATTTAATTTCGATAAGCATGTTTGATAATCTAGGGTATTGCACTAGAATTGAACGTGGTGTGATTAGAATTTCTCATGGTGCATTAGTAATAGCTAAAGGGTCTAAAATGAATGGTCTTTACATTTTAGAAGGTTCCACCGTTATTTCTAATGCATTAGTAACTAGTGTTGAAAATGCAGACATAACTAAACTATGGCATTTGAGGTTAGGGCATGTTAGTGAGAGAGGTTTAGTTGAGCTAGCAAAACAAGGTTTGCTAGGACAAGAAAAATTGAACAAACTAGATTTCTGTGATAACTGTACACTAGGCAAACAACACAAGGTGAAGTTTGGGGTGGGAGTTCATAAGTCTAGTAGACCGTTTGAGTATGTTCACTCGGACCTTTGGGGTCCAGCGTCGGTTCCTACTCATGGTGGAGGTTCGCATTTTCTTAGTATTATTGATGATTACTCTAGGAGGGTATGGGTGCACATCATTAAAAATAAAAGTGATGCTTTTGAAAAATTTAAAGAATGACATACCCTGATAGAAAATCAAATTGGAACTAAACTGAAAGTTTTAAGAACTGACAATGGCCTGGAGTTTGTTTCAGAGCAATTTAATGAGTTTTGCAGGAAGAAAGGTATAAAGAGGCATAGAACCGTTGCATACATGCCGCAGCAGAATGGTCTTGCTAAAAGAATGAACAGGACCTTGTTGGAGCGGGTGAGGTGTATGCTGTTGGGAGCTGGATTACCCAAGAGTTTCTGGGGAGAGGCAGTTAACACTGCTGCCTATTTGATCAACAGATGTCCATCAACAGGAATTGATCTAAAGACACCTATGGAGGTTTGGAGTGGCAAGCCGGCAGACTACTCCAAGATGAAAATCTTTGGAGCTCTAGCATTTGCTCATGTTAAGCAAGATAAGCTTGATGCTAGAGCTGTGAAGTGTGTGTTCATTGGTTATCCAGATGGTGTGAAAGGTTACAAGCTGTGGAAGATGGGACCGGGAGGATCAAAGTTTATAATAAGCAGGGATGTCACTTTTGATGAGACCTGGATGGGGATGAAGTGCAAAGACCTGAATGAGAGTCCAGAAACGGGGGTGGAGAATTTCCAGTTTGAGGTGGAGCCTTTCACTGATAGGAGGGAAACAGAGGAGCAGCCTCTAGTCCCTGAAGAAAGTGGAAGTGATGATACATCAACTTCTGACTATCAACTAGCTAGAGATAGGGAGAGAAGAAGAGATATCCGTCCACCTAATAGATACGATTATGCTGACCTTATTTGTTATGCTTTGAATGCAGCTGAAGATGTGCAAGACTCGGAACCAAAGAACTTCAGGGAAGCATCAGAAAGCATAGAAGGCAAGGACTGGTTGAAGGCAATGAATGAGGAAATGCTATCATTGGAGAAGAACCAGACTTGGGAACTTGTACCATTACCTAAGAATAAAAGGGTAATGGGTAGCAAGTGGGTGTTCAAGAAAAATGAAGGCATTCCTGGAGTTGAAGCACCAAGGTATAAGGCGAGACTTGTAGCAAACGGTTTCACTCAGGTGGAGGGGATTGATTACAACGAAATCTTCACACCGGTGGTGAAGCATTGTTCTATAAGGGTACTTATGGCAATTGTGAACCAGTATGATCTTGAGTTGGAACAAATGGATGTGAAGACCGCATTCTTACATGGAGAGTTAGAAGAAACCATCTACATGCAACAACCTGAAGGTTTTGTGGAAGACAGTTCTAAAGTATGTCTGTTGAAGAAATCTTTGTATGGGTTGAAGCAAAGTCCAAGGCAGTGGTATCGTCGGTTTGATGATTTCTTATTAAAGGCTGGATTCGTGAGAAGCAACTATGACAGTTGCGTGTACATGATGAAGAGGAATGAGAAAATCATTCTCTACCTTCTTCTTTATGTAGATGATATTCTTATTGCAGGTTTTGAAAAGCAGGAGATTCTAAAGCTCAAGGAGAAACTAAATGGTGAATTTGAGATGAAGGATCTCGGTAATGCAAAGAGGATACTTGGCATGGATATCATGAGAGACTGGAGTAAAGGTTAATTGTTCTTATCTCAGTACGGTTATTTGAAGAAAGTGGTGGAGCGGTTTAGAATGACAGATTCTAAGGTAGTGAATACACCACTTGGTCACCATTCAAAATTGTCAATAAAACAGTGTCCTCAATCCGAGGATGAAAGAAAGAAGATGGAAACTACCCCTTATGCAAGTGGAGTTGGAAGCATCATGTATGACATGGTTTGTAGTAGACCGGACTTATCCTATGCAATAAGTGTGGTAAGTCGGTTTATGGCAAATCCGGGCCAAGTTCATTGGCAAGCTTTGAAGTGGGTTCTGAGGTATTTGAATGGGTCCTTGAAGGGAGGTCTGAAGTATAGAAGAACTGATCCAGGAAGAGATGCTTTGGAGGGTTATGTGGATGCGGATTATGCGGGAAATGTGGATACTAGAAAGTCTTTATCTGGTTTTGTATTCACACTATTTGGTACAGCGGTAATGTGGAAGGCTAACCAACAATCAGTTGTGGCCTTGTCGACAACTCAAGCGGAATATATAGCTCTTGTTGAAGGATTCAAGGAAGCTATATGGCTGAAGGGTATGATTGGAGAAATGGGGATTAGCCAAGGGTGTGTAAAGATACATTGTGACAGTCAGAGTGCCATTCATTTGGCGAATCATCAAGTGTATCATGAAAGAACTAAACACATTGACATCCGGTTGCACTTTGTTAGAGACATGATTGAGACAAAGGAAATCATAGTGGAGAAAGTAGCATCGGAGGAAAACCCAGCAGACATGTTCACCAAATCATTACCAAGAGTCAAGTTCAAGCATTGCTTGGACTTGATTAACTTTGAAGAGTAGACGAAGATTGGAGGTTTTGGTAAGTGGCGCGCCGCGCAGCCTCACTGGCGCGGTGCACAGACGCGCGAACCCTATATATACAGGTGCGATTTCTGCTATGCCGTCACGGTTGAAAAGAGGTTTTTTGAGGGTTTTCTCAAACAACAAAAGGCTAGGAATATTTCTTAGGGTTGGGAATAATCTCTTTCATCTTGTAAACACATATCATTGAAATCTCTTGGTCACGGGGAGAGATTTGGGACAAGGGTAGATTTAGGGTTTCTAATTCTTGTAACCTTTGTGAGAATCTGATTGTAATCAAGGAACAAAGTTTAATAGTGGAACGGAGAGCTGCCCTCTCCCCCAGAGTAGGTTCATTAACACCGAACTGGGTAAACAATTGTGATTGTGTCCTTTACGTTTTCGCGGTTTATTTGTTTAGTATTGATATTGCTTATTCTCACTTAATTTTGATTGCTTTATCGGATTGCTCCACACACTAAGGTTATTGGTGTGATTTTAATCGAATTCACAACAATAATTTTAAAGAATACATGAATGATAAACCCCAAATCAAAACCTTAAAACCGAAAATCACAAAGTAGAATCAAACAAATCAGTAGCAAGGAAACAAAACCTCACCCGAATTCCAAAAAGTAGCAGGGAATCAAAACCACAAACACCTTAGGCTAGCCAACACCTTAGGTTATGTTTTTAATGAATATTTTTAGGGCATTTTTCTTGTTATAACACTCCCTCCGTCCCAAATTGATTGACACAGTTGACTGTTTCACGCATGCCGATGTATAACTTTGACGATTAATATTTTTAATTGTATTATAGTAAAAATTATAAAAATTTGATATTTTAAAAATACTCATCGAGACGAATCTAACAACATCTTATATGCTAATATTTATTTTTATTTATTAGTAGAAAAATATGGTCAAAACAATATGTATGAATTGTGGAATATAGTCAAATGTGTCATTCAATTTGGGACGGAGGGAATAGTATTTTTCTGGTTTTTTTTACTGTATTTTACTCTCTTTTTTTTGTTGTCATTTTTCACAATTTTTTTAGTAATTTTTTCATTCAAAAATAAATAATAAGATAATGTTTAATAATAAATAATTATTGAGGTGGATAATAACATAACGCATCAGCGCTATTACATAAGCAAATATGAGTCTAATATTAAAGAGGGGGCAAAATGCAAAGAATTATAAAATATGAGGGGTAAAATTCCGAGTTTTAAAATAGGGGGGTAAAATTCCAAAACTGTCAAAATAGAGGGGGTAAAATTCCGAGTTTTAAAATAGGGGGGTAAAACTACATTTAAGCCAAAAATAATTTTAGACTTTAAACATATATGTATTTTTTTCTTTTTGGTAAAAAATTAAATTAATCTATCAATAGGGGTTTGTTCTGATGGAAGAGGGTAATCTCTTATGGGGTGAAGAGCTCTATCAAGATCATCTAACCTTAGGTCTTGTATCTTAATTATTAAGTAAAAAAGTTTTATTTAAAATATCAAAATGAATTCGATCTATAGGAAATAACTAAATCAAGCCGGTGTAAAAAGTAAAATTAATAATTGAAACCAAAATCTTAGACATCGTATCTTAATTATTTTTTGTAAAAAGTCCAATCAAAATATTCAAAGAGATTTGATCTAACGGAAGATGGTAATCTTTTAAAGTGTGAAGAACTAAATCAATCTCGCATAAAAAGTAAAAGAATTGAGACCATACTGTTAGGACTCACATCTTAGTTATTTTTGTAAAATATTCAATTGAAATATCAAAAAGAAATCTAACAAATGAGTGGTAATCTCTTACGGTGGGAAGAGCTAAATCAAGCCCGTGTAAATAATACATCAATTGAGACCATAATCTTGGGTCTCACTTCTTATTTATTTTTGTAAGAAGTTCAATCAAAATTTCAAGAGGGATTCTATCTAGAAGAATAGAGTAATTTTGACCATGACATTAGTCCTAACATCTTAATTATTCTTGTAAAATGTTCAATTAAAATATCCAAAGAGATATGATCTAACGGAATAGTGTAATCTCTTATAACGTGAAGAACTAAATAAAGTTCGTGTAAAAGGTAAAACAATTGAGATCATAACCTTAGGTTTCCCATTTTAATTAAATTTATAAAAACTTCAATTAAAATATCCAGATAAATTCATTCTAAAGAAACATGGTAATCTCTTAAGGTGTGAAGAAATAAATAAAGTCCGTGTAAAAAGTAATTTAAATGAGCTCTATTATGTGGTTATCTTCTCAAATTTTAATACATTTACCCCCACTAATGGTTTATAACTAATCACAAAAATTTATCAAAACTAATAAATTCTAAGGATCTAACTATTGCTAAATTTTGGGGTATTACAACTTCCCCCCACTACAAAAAATTTCGAAAATTACAAGTTATTGACTAAGAAACAAAAGGACATCCAATCCAACCTCTAAGACACCTTAAGAATTAATCTTCGTTTCATTCCTCCACGTGATGCTTTGTCTTTCCACACATGAAACATGTGGGAGGGTTAGAGCTCCCTTTCCCCTTCTCTCACGGCCACCTACACCATTCCGCTGAGACTTCTACCTCCGGTCATTTTTACACGACCAATAAGTAGCAACTTGGTCTGACCTGACCGACATGCTCTGATACCAACTATGTAACACCCTAATTCGCCATTGATTCTATTTATAAAAAGTTAATTAATTTGTTTTAAAAGGGTGTCACACTTGCTCAATAAAGCTAATTATCAACCATTTAAAATCATGCAGCGAAATTAAAAGATGAACAAATATTCTAAATCTTTGATCAACAATGTTCAAAGGAAATTAACATAGTTTCGAAATCTCAAATGAAAGTAATACTGAAACAAATAAAGTCCCCCTTTATCAGAGTGACTCCTAATAAAAGACTGAAAACAGTAAAGAAAGATAGCTTTCTAACGCCATCCTTGGTACTCAATAACTAAGGTTGATCCTCTACTTGCAAATCTACGATTGCACATCGTAGGGCCAAACTAGAAAGAAGAAAAAAAGAGGTTAGAAATGAAAGTACATAAGATACATAAATTAATAGTAACATGAGAAATAATAGAACATAGAAGTTAACAAGGCAAGGTATCGCCATCGTGAACAATATATCAAGATAAATCAACAACATTCACACAAATATAACAACTCAAGATAAGAAAAGTTAAGAATGAAACAATTCAAGCATAACATTTAAATTCATAATTCAAAACACATAAGTGAATGCAATACAAATTCTAAACCCTCTAGATCCATGTGGTACCAAGGTCAGAAGTCAAAATTATGTTCCTGAAAAATATTCGTCAACGGCTTAATCAATGACTTGGAATTAGACTCATGAATGAATGCATATCATATTCAATACTCAACAATCAACGAAATAAATAACGACAATAACAACAACAAAATACATCCTTTTAAAATATATCTCTAGAATATATCATCATCGATTCCAAAAATATATTTCTAAAATATAATTCTAAAATGTATTTCTAAAATATATATATACTTGGTTGCATATATGTGCTTGTGTTGAACTAAATCTAATGCTTGTGTTGAACTAATGATGATGAATTGTGAGCGTGTGGTGTTGATGAATAACATGGTGAGGAATTTTAAATTTTTTTCATATTTAATCATTCTTTTTCTAGGATTTTATTTAACAACTTTTGAGTTTTAGATCTACATAAACGTTTTTTGGATTGAAGTTGTTGGATTTCTGGTTGTTGGGTTGTTGTTGATTTTTTTTTTTACAAAATGTGTCATGCTACCCCAACTAAATTGTGTAGAATATTTAGTTGAAATACATATAACTGAATCCAAGTACATTAACATTAAAAAATAATTTCTTAAGTTACAAGATATCAAGAGAACAACATGATAAACAAATTAAATTACAGAGGAATGAAAACTAAATTTTAAATAATCATATTAACATAAAAACAAAGAAGATGAGAGTCTCCTATTCGGATAATCCAAGTTCTGTCTCGATCATCAGTTCCTTCCTAGTCCTTGTTCCGGTTAACCTATCTACCTGAAGAATACAAAGGGCGTGGGATGAGACTACTAAGCCTCAGTGAGCTCCTACTATCCAACTAATAATAACTACATCACGGGGCAACTGAACTTACTAGTTCTCTAATCCTGATAGTCAATCTCTAACATGAATTGCATAACATAATTTCATGGCAAATTCTACGGTATATTTGTTAAAACTGAATGTACCGGTACAATAGGATATTTAACCAATAGAAAAGAATTTTTTGTCCACATCATCACTTATATATTTTATATTAGAAGTCAACTAAATTAAATGTACCGGTACATTTTTCTTTACAAATTTAACCCCATAAATAATACAAATTATATTTTAATATTTAATATAATAATTTCAAAAATCAATTCATCTTCATCATTTGTATTAAAAACCAATTATATAGAACTGTCAATATGTATCAATATGAAACTGTTTTCTCAAGGATCTACACTGAGGCTTAAGGTTTTCAAGTGGTGACCACCTTCCAAAGCGATGACGAAGAAGAACGGTGTGACAAACACAAACTTGTTTTTCTTTTTAATGGGCAATTTTCCTCCATTTTCTCCACACCGTCACACACAATGAGAACCACTTTGGTGAATTGGTGTCATACTCAAGAGATAGCGTTCATTGTTTTACCATATCTCAATGCATGAAGATGGAAGAATGTCGTTGAAGAAGCACTTTCATTGTTTTGCTTTTGTGTTTTTATTGAATCAACTATTTAATTATACCTTTAAACCTCAACCATTTGATCAACTTATTCCACGTGTCATTTATTCATGTAGGAAGCGTCGATCATGATAGCAATAATAACAGACAGTTTGTATCACAAACACATGCGGCAGCCTTGTTCCCCTTAATAATGTTGTCGGCATAGGCATTGTTGTTTCTATAGGGGAAGAATGGTCACGATAAAAAAACAAGGTGAGTTCATCTCTTTCAACCGAACTTTTCCCATACATATGAGCAGTTAGAAATTAAACTTCTAATAATATGCATAATAGTAATAGTAATATAATAATAACAACAACCACCGAGCCTGGTGCCACAAACACTACTTGTTTTTCTTTACAATGACGATAGTTTTCCTCCCTTCTTCTCCACACATGCACACAACCTAATTATCTTCGTGTTTTTAACATCACTACATCATCTATTTTTTTCTCCTTTCTTTGCATCAGTTTTTAAGATGACTGCATCATCTGTTTTTTTTTTTATTATTATTATTATTATTATTATTAGAAATTGAGTTTAATTTGAAAAGGAATGAAAATTGTAAAAATATAGAGTGTCGAGAAAGATGCGAAGTTACGAAGAATTCAAAATTCCAGAAGAAAATGGCACATCTAGGTGAAGAAAAAGAATTTTAAAGCCCAAAAGTAATAATCGTAACCAGCAAACTTACAGAGTTGAAGGTTCTCAGTGTCGTCGCCGCCATGTTGGAGGATTTGGTCGGCATAGAGAGGCGCGTCGAAACCATCTGAACATAAAGGCAGGGACGATCAGGGGTTTGAATGTGGGGAGTTTGAAATTAGTTTTGATGAAGAAGAAAATTATCAACAAAATTGGGCGGTGAAAAGTGAAAAATTCATATGTTTTGTGGTGTTAAATCTAAAAATATAAGTCAAACTTAATTGTTACACCGTGTAAATACTATTACGACATGTCAAATTACTATTGGTAGATCCATTTAATTGCACCGGTACATCATAATCTTCCTATTATACCATAGAAGACCCCTAAAAAAATACATATGTTGATGTGTACTATTTAATTTGCCACATGGTATTGCCACATACACATTTTTCTTGCCAACTAGTTAAAAAATGGGATGGGGGACCAAAAGTGCAAAATAAATCAAAATAGGGGGGTTAAAATGTTTGATTTTAAAATATGGGGACCAAAATCACTAATCTTGTAAAACAGGGGGACCGAAACTGCAATTAAGCCTAGATTAATTTTGAGACTCAATAATGATAGTTATATATGGTCAATGTTCATAAAATATTATATGTGTATCAATAGATTAATCCCAAACCATGATGTTTGTATGTGCAAGGTCATTGCTTCAATAAATCCTACATTGCCATTTTTTTTTCAAATTTTTGTTCTAGTCATTTTAAATTAAATTGAAACTGATAAGTTTTTTTGGGAAAAACAAAGCATAATTTTAGTTCTCGTCGTTTAAAATTAAATTAAAACCAATAATTTTTTTTGGAAACCTAAAAATTTAAACTATTACATGTTGAACTCATTCACAAACTCAACCACTAGGTCATTTTAATCTTTGAAGATTCTCTCTCTTTTTTAAGTTATATATAATAATTATTTTTTATATACTTCTTATGTCATTTACAATTTAAATAGATGACAATTCTTTTTATTTTATTTTATTTTTAATTTTTTTATTAGAGGTCCATTTTTGATATTCAACTGGACCTCCAAATAGTCGGAGCCGGTCCGACTGCATGAAGTTTTAGCTAGAGGTAAATATATACACACATTTGTATTTTTTTTTTTTGGAGTTTAAAATCTTTACTATTTTGAACTACGACACTATATCTGACACTATATTTTCTTTTTTTGGATCAAGTAGCCCCGTGGCTCTGATCTCTTTATTCTAGACTTTTTCTATTAAAAAAAATGCACCAAGGAATTGGACCACACCTCCAAAATTTGAATGATCTTTAATTTCTTTAAACTTGTTTAATTGTGACCATACCTCAATCAAGTATGTGGGCCTCACTACCCCAAACCCAACACTTTCTGGCTCACCAAATCACAACGTACATGAGCTAATCCAATCCTAGATTTCACAAGATCAAATTCCATCCACATATTTTGTTGTTGATGATGTCCAATGATGAATGACTCTACACCTAGGAGATCTGAGTTCCCAAATGTGAAGCAATACACCGAATCATTCCCTATGACTCGACCCGGTACCCGATATAAAAGTTGTTCGCCCGAAACCCTCATCTCGGCTCCATCGAAAACTAAACTAACACTCGGAACTTCGGGTAATTTTGATTGGTTCAATGGAAGCCGAAAACAAAGATCCATTCCTACTTCAAATGCAAAATTTGGATCGTCCAATACTCGTAATGTACTATTTGTTTGATTAACAAACTCTTCTCTCAACACATTATAAACAGGCCCAAGTAAAAATGTAAACTGAGTACCCAAATCAAACATAGCTTGGCCCGCTCCAGTATGATCTGGAACGAGTACACCTTCTGACAAATTAAGTAATTTATTCGAAACCATAATTCCCATGAGTTGAACCGTATATGCAGCCCGATCAAAATAAGGTAAAGGAGTGGATATTTGAACTAATGGAGTATAGTTCAACGACCCAGTCCACGAGAAATTGGATTCCCCGAGAAGTAAAATACCTGAGAAATCCGAACCAGATATACAATAGGAGAATTTAGGTATCTTGAGCTGAGAAACAAACGAAAGCGACCCGAGATTCATACCCATTAACCCGGTTGAGTTGGAATCTCCATCGGAGTTTGTGCTAATGCTCGATTCCATACACCCGAATACAATACCTGGGTTATTGGATCCTCCAAACCCGAATGTATCAAAAGCAAGGTTCCCTTCAGAGGAAGAAAAATCTGCATATGAGAGAGTAGCATGGCAGAGATTGTTGGAGTCACATGAAGCAGGTATGGGAAAATCTCGGGTTCGGGTCGTGCAAGTACTTGAAGAACAAGGAACTGGTTTATAGGAAGAAGAAAAATTCGGGTTAAAAAATGGGTTGGCTGAAACCCGGTTTGTTCTGTTGTTACAATGAAGCCATGAAAGCTCACTTCCTGTATCAATTACTAATGACACATTTTGTGGGGGGGTGCCAACAGTAATTGAAACTGTGAGACTTACATTGTGATGAAAACGAAGCTTGTTTGGTGGTCTTGGAAGATACCCAGATGGAATAACTTGTGATTTGAGTGGTAAAGTTAGCATTTTTGACTGTGTTATGAGTGGTAGAGTTTGTAGAATGATGAAAATGAGAATTTTGAGAAATGAGTTTGTGAAAATGGTTTGAATGGTGCATCTCATTATGGTTTTTGAATGATGTTGCAAATGTGTGTCACAATGTTTTGGTTTTGGGTTTTGAGAGGTGTTAAATGATGGGTTGATTTTGAGTAATAGTTTAGAAAGTGTTGTAGATTTTGGGGACAAAGTAAAGTATATATGAAAGACAAGGGAATTACTTGATGTTGTAATTACCTTATAGATAGGTAAGAATATGTAATGTAATGTAATGGTAGATGGTAGATTCTACTATACAAGAAAGAAATATAGTTGAGATAAGATCTACTGAGGAAGGTACAACAAGACTTTGGTTGTACCTTGGATCATTATTATTCTATGGTACCTAACTAACATACATAATTTTGTTTCATGTTTGGTATGTGTATGTTCATGTGTATCATTGTATGTTAGATTTGGTTTCATTCTGCTGACTTGTTGAATTCTGTTTTTTATTTATCATTCCCATTTGGTTTCCAGTTTTATATATTTTTTAAATACAAAAGCTAAGTTGTACACCATAAACTATGTGTCCGTTTGATCTACAAAATAAAAATACGGGACTGAACAGTACAAGACAGAACAAAATAGGACAAATATTTGTGGTATTGAATAAATTTTGTCTTGTATATGTTTGATGAAGAAAATGTTATTTTGGTGATTTAAACAAATTGTGCTGAGGACAAAAATTTGTCTCATGGTTCTAAGGGAGACAAGAATATCTGTTTTTGTCATGTCCTTTAACCCTCAGTTTGTTCAGTCCCAGTGATAATTTTAACATCAAACACAATATAACTGAAGTTGTCATGTCCAATCTCTTACTTTTTAGCAGATCAAACGCACCCATATATGTCAGACATATGCATGCATCTCATGACCTATTTAAGATAGATGAAAGTGAGATAAGCTAACTTTCCCACATGATGAAATAGTAAACATCCACATGTTCAAACTATAACTCATCTTAGAGAGCTGTACTTTTTCTCTTATTTAATAATAAAAAGCAAATAAGAAGAATCATTTTTCAAAAATCTATTTCCTGATCAAGCAAAGCATTAAGTACTTTGTTTTAAGATAATAGTTTCTTGAGATCGATATACAACAAACCAAGAAAAGCTGATATTCAAGCCATGCCTTTGATAAAAGTGTTGCCATCATCATAATATTCTTTTCAATTATTCCCTTTTATGATAAGCAATATAACACTTTGCAACCTGGCAATAATTTTTTATAAACCAAAGAACCCTTAAATAAACTAGGGCCAAAGAAAATGATTAATTCTCATTAAAACTTTGATAATTTGATTTATTTAGATCTGTATAATGTTAACATTGGCTCAATTGGTTGGACACCGCATTATATATGTAGGGGACCGGGGTTCGAACCTGGGTCATTCCACTTATCCACTTTAAGGGTGGAATTTCAAGCCGCTAGGCTACTTGACCAAAAAAAAAACTTAAACCATACACTTAGTAAAAAAAATTAGTAAAAAAAACATAAAACCATACAGGAGATTGATTAGAATCAGGATTTACATTATACGCAACAGAAGCACTTGAAGTACTAAACATAATAGGTATAAGTTTGGTATTGGTTGGAGCTACAAACTCGGATTCGGCAAGAATCTGATTTGACCACATTAATCATTAAACAAATTAAGATTTACCTCAATCTAGTAAGTTCTAGCCTTTGTAATTTTTCTAAGACATATAGTAAGTTTCAACTTAACTTGCTTCATCAAATAAACAAATATTGAAAAGAAATTCCTTTTACACTTCTTGATCGATTTACTTTTAGGATGTCCAAAATAAAAAAGAAGCACGGGTATAGTTATGAACTTGTGGAGGTTTACTATTTCATTATGTGGAAAAGTCAGTTTATCTCACTTTCATCTATCTTAAATAGGTCATGAGATGCATGCACATGTGTGACATGTAGTTTATGGTGTACAAGTTAGCTTTTGTATTTAATCCACACATTAATATGATAAACCCTCTTGATCAAATGTGTCTTTAGTACTATTTAGAATGTACCATTAATATGAGATTGCATATTATATATGTACGAGGTCGGAGCTCGAACTTCGATCATCTACTTATCCATCTTAAAGGTAAAATTTCTAATAATTAGATTATTTGACAAAAAACAAAAAAGAATGTATCATTAATGTTACATAAAGACCGATACTTAATCTTCTCCATTAAATAGAGAATCCGGTAAATAAGAACATATAGAATGAAAAATGTTAACAAGTACTCTTATGATACATGTGTCTCAAGAGTTTGGGTTCACTCTATTTACTACTTCTCCATTTAGGAGAGAAATAAACACAATAGAAGATTTGTGGGACCCACTCATTAGTGGGACCCACCTTTAATGAGTCCCACAAATCTTCTATTGTGTGTATGTGACCCACCTTTAATGAGTCTCACAAATCTTCTATTGTGTCCATATCTCTCCTAAATGGAGAATTAGTAAATGGAGTGAACCCAAACTCATGTCTTAACTATTTTAAAAGTAAAATTTTAGAATTATTTAATGGGTCATGTTAACATGTGCCCTAAGGGCACATGATAAGCTACCTAAAAGTAGAAATTTTGCATTTAATGATACTAAACATTTAATGTTCAAATAGTTGATGAATACACAAGATGCAATAAATTTTTACCACATTTGTAATCTTAATATGTGCCCTTAAGGACACATGTTAACATTCTCCATATTTTAATATAAAATAGTGAACACTAGGGGTGATCGTATCCGAACCAATCCAAAAGTAAAACCGCAAACCGAACCAATCCAAACCGAAACCGCAGAAACCGCGCGGATCATTTTTCTTTTAAACCGCGCGGTTTGGTTTGGTTTGCGGTTTTCATTTTAGAAAACCGAATCAAACCGCAATACATAACTTAACTCTATCAACTAGTAGCAATCAACCTATTACATAGTCAAACTTAACAACCCCAACCCAAATTAAGTCCATAAAACAGTAGGCTGTCAAAACATATCATTTAACGCGATCTAAAATTATACTATTGGTATTAAAAATAAGTTCTTATGTATATGGAATTTATGTTTACGCATATTATATCATGTAAACAATAAATAAATTAAAATTTCTTATGTTTATTTTGTAACAAGTTTGTAATATCGTCATATTTTTTATATCGCGATAAACCACACAAACCGAACCAACCCTAACCGCATTGGTTTGGTTTGGATGACTTTTTAAAAACCAACCGAATCAAACCGAACCGCATACATTTTTATCTCGCGGTTAGGATGACTTTTATGCTTAAAACTGAACCGCACCGCGAGCACTCCTAGTGAACACATATTAATATCACGATAAAATAGTGATCGAAGTTGTGAATTGTGTGTCACTAAAGAAAACATAGTTTTTTCTAAACATAGTTTTTTATTTTGTTTTTACCACCGGTATCGAGTCCACTAGACAACCTAATTTGACTTTGGGGTCAGTTCTGTCATTAAATATTTCCGACCCCTCCCAATTGCAATTCTGGGGATTGAAGAAAGAAGAATGTTAACCTGTGCCCTTAATGACACATGTTAAGAATACAATGTGGTAAAAATTTATTACATCTTGTATATTCATCAACTACTTGAACATGAAATGTTTTGTATCATTAAATGTAAAATTTCTATTTTTATGTAAGTTATCATGTACTTTTAAGACACATGTTAACATCACCCTACAAGAAAACATGAGTTTTTTCACCAAAAGAATAGTAATTTGGTGACTACGTGGCGCTTATTTGAGTCTTGACTCCTCAGTTTACGTACAGTGATGATGGCAATAAATGTTGAATACTTTTGCACATGTTGTGTTGCATTGCTTATGGTCATAGCATCACGGTTGTGTCCAAGGTCTAGTCCATTTTTCAACTATGTTCCAATTTCAGCTTATTAGTGTTCAAACATTTTTGTTGTTTCTTTTCTCATTTTAGAAACGGTAAAATATTGCAGATTAATAAAAACTCAAAAATTTTGTCGAAAAAATCAAAACAAAAACTCATAAACCGTTAACATCAACATCTTTCAAATTTCTAAATTGCATTGCATGTTATAAAATTACTATACTCATAACCACATTGAACATGACAAAGACAAAGTAATTGAATGATCATGTGACCCCCATTGAATTCTTCCTATTTTACGGGGATGAATTGAAAAGTAATATTCAATGCTTTATCACATGTTTTGTATTGTACATAGTATCATGGTTCTATAAGATGGGAACTAAAACCTTCAAAATTATCATAATTGGTTATACTAGTGTGACAAGAATGACTAATATAGTTTACCATAATTGATAAATAGGTAAAAAGAAATTGGTCAGAAGATGAAGTGACAAACACTATTGAAATTCTCTCACAACTACGAGATTCTGAGTTCAAACTCAGGTAAAGACGTACAATCTAACAATATCAACATTGTCAGTTAAGTTATGACTTATAAAAAATATTGATTACATATATGGCTCCCAATGTTTATGAAACAGAGAACTAGACAAAACATGATAGAGAAATAGAGAGAAAAATAAAATATGCTATTGGTATGAAATGTTTCTGATACTGATTTTCATTTTAATCAGAAGTATATAATAATACAACTCCATAACAAAAATATGATTCTAATCCTTTTTTCATGACTACTGATTAACTATAGTTTGTTCAAACCACATACAACAAACAATTTTGACATGTAAAAGTCTTAAATATCCAGAAAAGAATTGAGTTAAGTTTTACATGAAAAATAACATTTATCAATTAGTCTCCACCACTAGATATTCTTGTAGTAGCTGAGTATGTTCCTATCATAGCGCATATCACCCCCACAATAATAACCAAAATGCAATTTATTATCTGAAAATAAAAAACATGCAACTTAATTAATCTCATATAATAATAATAATAATAATAATATAAATGGTAAAATAATAATATAAATGGATAAATTTGATTAATTTTTTTTTAATATCAAGGACCATTTTGAAATATTG
Organism: Trifolium subterraneum; assembly: GCA_951799995.1. Lineage (NCBI taxonomy): Eukaryota > Viridiplantae > Streptophyta > Magnoliopsida > Fabales > Fabaceae > Trifolium > Trifolium subterraneum. The sequence goes on along the minus strand of OX637464.1, from coordinate 47,889,375 downwards.
ATAATGTAATGGACTAGATTGATTTGGATATTTACTCATAAAAGCATAGTTTTTTTTTTTTTTAAAACACAGTATCTGGCCCAAAGCCCTAGTAATCCAAGGAGACCAATTCCACCGTCCACTTGCGGGGGCCTCATTTAATGCCAGAGTTTTTGTTTTACTTTGTATGGACTAACCCACCAAAATTAGCACCAAAGAGAATCGAACCTGAGACCTTGAGAGGAGCACACTCCAAGGTCCCAAGCCAAAACCATCATAAAAGCATGGAATGGTTACAAAGAAGTGGTGATTGAAACACCTGCATATTTGATAATCTCCCACTCTGTAGCTTGAGATAACATGCAGAAGGATAAATAAGTGCCTGTGATGAAACATGAAGAATATGTAAATGAATATGGTTTCATGATTTATTTACATAATAAAAGTAAACTTGAAGAGAGAACTTACAACTAGCATCGACATCATAGAACCAATTAGTGCCATCACAGAACCTGCAATAAATTTGAAAGCATAATGCATCAATTAAACACCATAAATTGGCATTGTTCTCTATAGGGTCAGAATATTGAGATAGTGAGTAACATTATTGGCATGAAACATTTTGAAGTTTTAGTGAATCTTTACATGCATAAGGAACTTTTAGCTTTTGAAATCTTAAAGTGTAGAAGATGTAATTGAACTCTTTATATATGTGTCTATATTTGATTAATTGTGATGTTTAGTCTAAAGGTTTCCGACTATAAACATATGTACAAGAGTTCTTAGTTCTTTTTTTCTTCGGTTGCAATCTCATAAGATCCTAGATACTATGAAAAATTAAGGTAAAAACATGATTTGTGCAGCTATAGTTGAGGTTGCGATCGATGCAGACATAGAGAGAGACATCAAAAACCTTATCAATGCAATATACATAGTACATACATGAAGTTAAACATTGTCGTGGCTACAATTGCGAACATAGATTATTTTAGACCGCAAATCCACAATATTAAACTATGATGTGCATGAAGTCAAACATTGATGTTAATAACTTAGTGACGAATTTGTGAATCAATAGGTGTTAGTTATGAGTCATTTTGGTTAGCTCTAAGCGATTCATGAACCATTTTGTTCATACCATTTTGGCTAAGTTGTGAGAATACTTGTGTTTCTCCAAAAGCCAAAACAAACTAAAGAAAAGCCATACACAAAGGTAGTAGTAATAGTATGAAAACTACTTACCAAAATATGGAAAAGAGAGAGCCACAACTAAACATGAAATCACCAAAATTGTTCTGATAACAATAGACATAGCATAACATCTTAGCCTAGAAGGGACAAGTTCCTCTATGCTTGATGCAATAGGCAATAATGTTAAAGCATATTTTGCAAGAGGAGTCACAACCTATATTAAAAAAAACAGAAATTTGTTAAAACTTGTCATCTATATAATAAAACATCAATATTTTAAGTCAAAAAAAAAAAGAGAGTAAGAGATTAATTTTGTTTTCTTACAGTTGTCCAAATTGCTATCTTGGATGCATATAACTCTTTTGGCATGTTTAAAGTAAACTGAGATTTAATTTTTTCGCCAAACATTATATAGCCAACTATTCCTACACTGACGTACATTACAAGACAGAAAGCGAAACTGCACAAGAAAAACAAAATGAGCAATGCTCTTGAGCAAAATAGTAGTTGTTAATGCTATAAAAACACTTATATTTAAGATTTGATTCATAGTTCTAAATTGCAGTTTTGTTTTAGAGGGGAAAAAAATCTAAAAATTGAAGGATTTTGTGCTAACCTGATATATAGAACTAATGGAAATTTGGATGGATCCTTCATAGATGAATAGATATTTGGAAAAACAGCATGGCCAGCAAATCCAAAACCAAAGAGACCAATTGATACGGATATGTTTTCAATGTCTAGGAATTTATATTCTTGATTAATATATCCAACGTGGTCTATTGCACCAACCCAGAACAAGCAAAGTGCAACAAGTATTGTTGCAAATATTCCTCCAACTGAATACAAAAGTAAACAATAATTAAGAGCTTAATTTCAAGTATTGTCAATCGCATATCGCAGAAAATAACAGTTTATTCAAGTTATGTTATGCAAAAGCGGTATACTTATGGTGCCATTATAGCTGCTATTTGACAATATTTTGTACCAATAGCGTATCACAGAACAATAATAATGTGTTCAAACTCCGCTTGCGTTGTAGCATTGCTATTGCGGTTATTTAACAACACCGTAAAGAATCAGAATGTAAGATTTTGATAAATAAACTAACCTGAAATATATGAAAGTAGGCTTAGATTTTTCAACCAAACTGTTGGTAAAACTATAATTGCTGCAGTGATGGTAAAAACTTGATGTGAACCAAGTTCTGTACCGGCTAGCGTCATGCTGGTGTTGGGGAAAAGTGATGAGAGGTTATCACTTACAAGTATTAAAAACTCAACAGAAGAAGCCTACAAATAAAAACTATGCAATTTTCAGCACAAATGAGAGAAAATTTAGCAAAAAATATATAAAAAGAATTTCAAACCGATCAAACTCTTGAACTTACAAATAGTTCCATGTATAAAATTATCTGCATTTGGACAAAACATAGTTGTTAGATTTCACTTGATATATTCACAGGCGCACAAACACAATAGTTGTTTTAAATTGCAGTTAAATGCTGCTATGGTGGCCTAAATCGTAGTCACGGAGACATCAAAAACCTTGACGTTGTAGTCAAGATTGTCAGACCTTTTTATCTGTTGCCATAACAGAAACACGGCCCTTTTGAGGCCGGATATGACTACAATTCTTTACAAAATTAATAAGTATCATGAAGCGCGACCACAACCGTTATTGCAACTGCAATTTAAAACCATGCCTGTAAGCCTTATTGTACTCACCGCAATCCCCAAGCGACCAACGATTCCGAAAGCAGCCTGGCCAATATCTGGATAACTGCTGATTCCAGGATAGCTTTCCAAACATCTCTTCAATAAAATTCCAGTATAACAACAAATAAGAGCAAACATTAACAGTAATGAAAGACTCAACAACCCTCCTTCTTTTACTGCATATGGAATGGTCATAAGTCCTATCCCACATAATATATTGGTCCCTTCATTCAAAACAAATTTTATGTAAGACACTCTAAAATAATATATATGCACATGAAAAATTATAGAACAAATTAGGCTAAATTGCATATTTGGCTCCTTTAGGTTTCAAGATGGTCCCTATGTTAAAAAGTTTTAGGTTGGTCCCTTTCGTTACTGATGTCAATATAAGTTCATCCTTTCTGTCAAGTTTTGAGTTAATTATGTTTAAAACATCCACATGGCACCCCCCCCCCCCCCCCCTAAAGTTATCCACGTATCCATCTCTATTAGCCGCGTGATTAACGTAAAGGACCAACCTAAAGCTTAAAATAAAGGTAAGGGACCAAACATGCAATTTAACCAACAAATTAATTTAAGATAATAGTTAGTTACCATTAATTACTGATTGAACAAAGGAGCATTGTCTCTGTTGTTGTGGAATTTCAGTGGCAGAGATTTTTGCACTGCTGACAAGTGATTGAAGAGGAGATGTTGAAGTTGACAACTCTTGTTTTATTGAAGGTTCTTCCTCAGAAATAAGAGGTATTGTCAAAGAATTGGAAAAATCATCTTGATTTTCCTTAGAGATAAAACTACCCTTTCCTGTTGAACCAATTCTCTTTAGGAAACTAATTCCAGTTGGTGTCAAACTTACACTTGTTAACATGTCCATAGATGTCCTACACATAATAACAAACAGTTTAAGCGCGCGTTTTAAAAACACCAAAATCACCGTCAATCAGAAGCTACACATTGAAGCTTCTTAACTCACATTGGCAGTCACCGATCGTTCAACCAAACATACGATCAGGACTTCTATTTTTGGTGATGACGATGTCTTGTTTTCGATATCAGTCATATTATTAAATACTCGAATTAATAACAAGATATATGCTTTGAGCAGCATCATTTGTGACATATCATGAATCGCATAATTGCTAAAGAAACAATGAAGAAAACTTAGATAACATGTCATATTGTGATTTAAGAACATTCATATTGTATCAAAATTTAAGAACACTGAAAATATTCATATTGTGTTAAGAATTTCATGGAAAAAATATTTAGTTTGTGTGTGCGCGCTCGCAAGCACGTCATCATGCATGCATGAAAATATGTTACAATGGTATAGCATCAATATATTGTTTGTTAACACTACCATGCTTGAATTCCATTATAATAAAGAGGGTAGTAACTTTTTTGAATGAAATCAAATAATTAAAAATCACAGTATACAAGGTACTTCAACTCGATAAACAATAAAGAATAACTGTTATTCTCATCTGAAACTGAAACCGGTAATTAAAAAGACCTAATGCAATGTATCAACAACAAAAAACCTAAAATTTCCTAAGAAATTAGTATACAAGACAAATTAAATAAGAATGTGCACATTAAATTGAATGTAAAAAGAAAATTATATAAAGAAAACATAAATACAAACAAAACAAAAAATCAAAACAATGTTATAAAAATTAAGAAATAATGCAAATATATATATACCTATAGGTTTGAGGCCATGTGGTATTAAAATCAACCTCATTAGAATGAGGAGAATCTTTATCTGAATCACTATCATCATCATCATTATCAAAATATCTATCTGCTTGATTTTCTTCATCATCCGTTTGAAAATGATCCTCACGGTCAGGACCAAGATCGTCATCAAGCTTCATTTTACCTATTGGCATGATGATCACCTTGTTATCAAATGTTCCTTAATTTATTCCTCTAAACTATATCTCATAGAATAGAATATATATAATAGAATGAGAGAAGAAAATTGATGAATAAAAATTATCTTTAGAGAAATAATAATTCAAAGAAAACACACGAATGTTGTTGAGGTTGCTTTGAACTATGTTGGCGTACAAATGTTTGTGTTACATGACGGCTTGTGATATGATATATATCTCTCTCTTATGTATTATTAATATTTTTCTAGGTTTTTTGTTTGTTTTTTTTTTCTTTTTTTTCACGTGTTTTATTCTAGGTTTTTTGTTTGTTTTTTTTTTACTAACTTTCACAAAAGGCCTATACTAATTAAATATACTACAAAAATACTACAAAAAAAATACTATTTAATTAAAAAAAAGGAAAGAAAAAATTATAAAAAAAAAAGTAATGAAAAAGTAATATTGCAAAAGCCACCACATTTATTAGGTCTAGCGTAATCAGATTCATGTTGAAAGACGTTTCTTCTTTGACGTAATCATATTAAATAAATTAGTAAGTGATTGTGTCTCGAATAAAATTATTTCATGTGAAGAAAACTTGGAAAAATTAAGAAAAGATAAAATTAGTCATACAAGTGTACTATTTGAGATGCTTTTTCAATAGTAACTGAAATGTTTTCAAGATAGGTTAATTAGGATTGTTCCCATTATGATTTCAAAGTCAAACAGGATTCTTCCAATTAAAACAAGTTTTCAAAAAGATTAAATGTTTAATTTGACTTTGTAATATTTATTTAAGGAATGATTTGTATATTTACTGATTGTAATAATTATATATTAGGAAGTAGTTAGTAAACATGAATTCTGGTATAATTGGCTCGAATGTCGAAATTGCTAGTGTCGAACGCCATGATCGGGTTTAAATCTCAGTCCTCCACTTTGTATGTGTGAGTTTTCAATGGTTTTATCATTTTGTCTATACCAAATATCATTCAATCATTTCTATACCAAATATCATTTTTATGAATAGTAATATTTTGCGCGCCACTGCAAGAGCTAGATTCAAACTCAGGACGTCTGGTTAAGATCGAAGAGATATACTACTGTTATTGCGTTGAACGTATAAATATGAGTTTGAATGAGTTTATTTATAATAGTTCAAATTAAACTCAGGACGGCCCTCTCTTCAAATTAATAACAACCTATCGTGGCACGATGGTGCACATTCGTGGTGTTGGAACAAGAATTGTTCACTAAATAAATCTCAATAACTTTATGAAGTTTTGATGATAACAAAGTATTAATGCACAATTGAGAACACTAATGATCTTGTGTAAGTATGCAGATGTTATGAAGATAGGATCTGAGTAGCTCAAAATGTTATATCAGCATCTGAAGGACTCAGAGGTTCTGAGTGAACCAAGAAGCTGCTAATGTATTATTATAAACTAAAATCGAAATATGATGTTCTATATAGTCGAATTCTCCAAAATATCATGTTAAATATCAAAAGGAATTTTAATCTTATTGATTTATTTGTTCATTAGTATATTTAAAATTAAATATAATTATTTATTTAAATATGTTTATGTGAAATAGGTTTTTAAACAGACTAATATGCTATGTCAGACTTTCAAAAGGTCAGACTCAGGCCTAAAAAATAAGCCTATGAGGCCACAGGCCAGGCTCAGGCCTTTAATTTTTTGACACCAGACTCAGGCTTGACAAAACCTAGCTCGGCCTAACCTATTTCCACCTCTACTGGGCAAACAACTATCTTCGAGGAACAAAGTAGCAGGAGCCTTTTACCTCTTTTGGAATAAGTTAAAAGCTTCTATTTTCTTAAACGAGAAAACTGATCTCCTACAACGGTCATATTCAAACGTCTCTATTCCAAAACTTATAAATACAAGACCTCTTTGAATTGATCAAGCGTCGAACAATCAAAAAGCTTATACACGAAGAAACGCATACTTCAAACAACAACAAGTGTTCAAACTACTCACACGAACTTAAAAGAAAACATCAACACAAGACTTGAACTCTGACTACTTCACTCCAACTTCAAAGCATTCTGTTTTGATTACATTTTTGTAAAAGAGTTAGGTCTAAGGTGCAATTATTCATCTTATTTGTATAAGATTAAAAGTCTCTTGCTTGTGTGCTTGAACATTGAAAAGTCTCTTGCTTGTGTGCTTGACCATTTGTAGAAGTCTCTTGCTTGTGTGCTTGATCATTTGTAGAAGTCTCTTGCTTGTGTGCTTGAGCAATTGTATAATCTTGTGTGATTATAGTGAACTCTCTTGTAGTACAAGAGGACTGGAGTACTCTCAAGTTGTGAAGGGAACCAGTATAAATTATGTGTGTTCATCTCTCTCTCTCTCTCTCTCACTCTCTCTCTCTCTCTCTCTCTCTCTCTCTCTCTCTCTCTCTCTCTCTCTCTCTCTCTCTCTCTCTCTCTCTCTCTCTCTCTCTCTCTCTCTCTCTCACAGCTTCTGACTAATCTGTACATTTGAGGAATCCGCTGCATTTCAAACTCTGATAGATTGTGTAATCTAAAAGAATTTTTAAATCCTCAAAAACACAATTCAACACACCCTTCTTGTGTTTTTTACACCTTCACGTGGTACAATGTATTGAGCGAATTTCTTCATTTTTTGCTCCTTTTGATGCATTTTCCTCAATTATTTTCCTCAATTCTATCGGTTACTCCATTATGAATTTCAACTCCACCATTTTGAAAAAGTAGTTATTGTTTCTGAAAACTTCATGTGAACCAACAACTTTCTCATATACAATTACTCCAGATTGGTGCACTCATAATGGCGCGGACTGAATTATCATTCATCTCGGTCCTTTGTGCTTCTGTAAGATGTGCCTTCATAAGAGCACAATACACTTATTAGCACATGATGGATGAGATAGGTAGTTCAACTGGTTAAGCTAGTTGAGTTAAGAGTTAAGGAGTTGGAGGTCTAGGATTCAAGTCCTAGCTAGCAAGAAAAACATTGTAATATGCTAACAACTAACAATTTTTCATTAAAAAAAAAATTATTAGCAGTGAGACATGACTATAATGAGAAGCTCAGTACACTTACTAGTACTACAATATATTCATGTGAATTAATTGACATGAATGCACATGGTACTATATATGCAGGAAATGGCCCTCACTTCATTTCTAGTTTAATTAGCTTATATATGTTAGCCACATAGAAGAGAAAAGACAACGTGTATGCACCATTTTATGAATAATATATCAGAAAGAAAAACAAAACAAAACATGAATAACATATAAGAAGAAAAAACAAAACATGAAAGTATTTTTCATGTAACAATATATTTTTTTCTTTATATAAAAATCAAAATATATTCCATCAAATTCCGTAATACCAAAAACACAAAAATCATATGACAAACTTGTACATTTAATTTTGTCAAAAAAAAAAAAAACTTGTACATTTAATATCTTAAAAATGCGTAAAAGGTACCCTAGCGGCATTATTTAACATGACCCACGTACGGTAATACGATGTGAAGCTTACTATTCCACAATAGTGAGTCCGTTGTTGTATCTATTTAACCAGGGATGGACGCACTCTATGCACAATGGGGACTGCTGACTCCACTACCTTAATAGTTTTTTAACCAACTAAATGCTATTATGTTGCTACGACCCCACATAAAATATGGTGTTGTCCCCACACAAGTTCCATTAATGATAATTTACAAGTTAATTTGTTATAAAATGTTAGTGTATACATGTTGAAAAACCTGATAACCGGCCTTTTCCTTAAAAACTTGTTATCCTTTTCAATTTAATTGAAGCCAACCCAATGTTAAGGTGTTTTTAGTTTTTATAATATAATGCGATAATTACCGATAATAAATTGGTTTAAGTGGTAAAAAATTTGGTCCTCTTAAACATATGGTAAGAGATTCAATTCTTAGCTCATGCGTATGGAAAAAATTCGGTTGGGAGGCGAGAACACATCTTGTGTGCCCCACAGGTTCTCTGGTGGAGATTAGTCATCGCTAATAGCGTTGTAAATTAATGCTATACTTTTTGTAATATCCAATTTTTGTGTTTAGATTTACCATGGAACTGATCGAACCTAGAACCTTATACACACTACTCATATCTCTAACTATTAGACTAAATCTAGTCGATTTTTTGTATGGAATATCCACTTTTTGTGTGTATTTTTATATATAATTTTTATTTTTTAAAAAAGGCATGCCCCCACTAGTTGTAATTTCTGGATCCGTCCCTGTATTTAACAAGACACATAAATAAATGTATTATCTAGCAAATCCTTAAGAAACATATATTTGATGGAGGCCTAGACTACCACTTGATAGTTTTGCACGTGGTCCACAATTAACTTCTAACTTCTTTGGTCGATAAGGTGAAACTTTCTTCCTGGAAATAGTTTTTGGCCAAAAACTCTGGTTATCTCTGCTCCTTCTATGAGTGAGAGGTACAACCAGTCATGTACTGGAGCCGATAGAGATTGACGGGGTCTGGGTGCTGGCTTCTGATGACGCTGTTTTGATGGGTGGGTGGGTTCATCATTTTTCTTCTTCTTTTGTTCTTTTCTTTCCTCTTATTGTTCTGTCTTGGTTGCTAGATTTGGGTGGGCTGGTGTCTGCCGGTGTCATCTATTTTTGGTTTTTTGTTTTTTGTTTTTGTTTTTGTGTTTGTCTCCTCTTTTTGTTTTTCTTCTTTTGTGAGTACTCCCGGTACTCTTTTTATTTGTGACCTCCCTTTGTATTTGTGAATTCTGCTCTATTTTATTTATATATATACATTTTCCATTAAAAAAAAACTTCTAACCAAATTTTTACTTTACATGCATATATATTACTTGTTCTCATTCCTAATACCTCAAAATTATCAAAGAGTAGTGTATAAAAAACCATCTTGCATAGTTTTCTAAAAAAAAATTAAACAAGAAATCCGGAGGTAATCATTCTAGTTCTAGTAGTGATTTGATCTATTATTGTGAGATTTCTTTCGTAAATTACTATTGCCAATTTTATTTTTTCAAATTTTTTTTATAATACTATTGCCAATTTTCTATACATATATCGCCAAACTGACATTTTATCCTCCCTCTCAGTTTTTTTTATTTGTCGTTTTAGAAGGAAAAAAATTAAGGGTGTGTTTGATCTGCTAAAAAACAAGGGACAGTACAGAACAACTTCAATTGTACTATGTTTGATTTTAAAACTGTTCCTGGTACTGGACAAATTGGGGCCAAAGGACAGGACAAAAACTGAAATTGTTGTCCCCCATTGAACCACGAGACAACTTTTTGTCCTCTGCACAAGTTGTCTAAAGTACCAAAATAACCTTTTGTCCACCAAACATCGTACAAACACAAAATTTATTCAATACCTTAAATGTTTGCACTGTGTTGTTCTGTTCTGTCTTGTACTATACTGTTTTGTCCAGTACTAACATTTTACAGATCAAAAAGACCCTAAATTAAGAAAGTGTGTTTTTCACCGTATCTTCCTGTTATACCCTAATTATAATCCACCAATAAAATATTTTTTTCACACACTTTCTCTTTCCAAAAAATTTAATATATTATGTAGAAAAACAACAAATTTAATATGTTATGTACAAAAAAAATCTTTAGTTTTCCAAATATATAGCATTAATATAATTAGTTTTATTGAAAGGAGGCTATAATCGAGAAATAATTTGAAACAATTTTTTTTTTTTCTAAAACGACAAATGAAAAGGAACGGAGGAGTAATAATTTAGTAAAAAAAATATATTTGCAACCATATCATAACTATAAATTTCAATGTCATCTTCGATAAATATTAGACTTAATTACATATTTAGTCCCTTATGTTTTTTTAGGTTTCAATTTGATCCCTTAAGTTTAAAAAGTTTCAAGCTAGTCATTTTAGTCGCGTGGAGGTAGGAGGGTGTCATGTGAAAGTTTTAAACGAAAAAAATGAATTTATGTTTGATTTTAGTAACATATATAAGGGACCAATTTGAAACTATTTAAACATAAATGATCAAATTAAAACCTAAAATAAATCTCTAAATTTAGAGAAGAAAAAAAATAAGGGACCAAATAAGTTATTCTCTTTTAACTAGAATCCAACCACTAAACACATGTTGTTACTTGTTAGTGATCAACTAATTTAGAAAAGAAGATAACAAATAACCTTAAAACAAACATAAATACTAATCAAATAAGTATTACAACCCAAAGTAACACTCATAATACAACATATTTATACTCTAGAATTGGAAAAACAAACAAGCACAACCAAACATAGTGTACATGTAAGAATTCAAATTTAAATAAACATTACATAAAATAATATTTGAACATAGTTCAATTATTTAATTAAATCTCCCTTGTCATCAAATAGTTCTTTTTTTCAAATTAACCTTCAAACCATGTCTCATGTGTAAGACAACAGAAATACTTGGAATTATGGGATGATCTTCCACAATTTGAATTTGATAATTCAACAATATTGATGAAGCAATCATTTTCATCTCAATAAAGCTTATATCCTTACCCAAACAAGTCCTTGGTCCAGCATTAAAAGCAATGAACTTATAAGAGGGTACATGAATTATCCCTCCTTTCTTAGAAATCCACCTCTCTGGCTTAAATTCCAAGCAATCTTCTCCCCATACGTTCTCCATTCTTCCAACTGAGTATAGAGAATAAAATATCTTTGTATTTGATTTAATCTTATGTCCACTAGGAAGAACATCATATTTCAATGATGATTTATGCTGAAAAGGCACTGGTGGATAAAGTCTTAAGACTTCACATAAAGTTGCATGTAGATAAATTAACTTGTTAAGTCCTTCCACTCCTAAATATTTCCAATTATCTTTTCTTGATGGTAAATTTTCTTTGATCTCTTCAAGAATCTTAGCTTCAACAAAAGGGTGTGTTGCCACTAACCAAAAAAACCATGTAAGAGTAGAACTAATAGTGTCTCTACCAGCTGCAAGTAGATTAACTGATGTGTCTCTAAGAAACTTATTTTCAACATCTATTGGATTTTTTCCATCTCCTATACTTTGTTTCAAAATGATACTTAGCAAATCAAATTGTTGTTCTCCTTGCATTTCTTTTTTGGATTTGATTTTTGAATACAACATTTGATTAACAATTTTCACATTCTTTGTAAACTTTTTCTCTTCACCAATTTGAAGCCATTTTTGCAGCTTCCAAAAGAATCTAGGTCTTACATGTCTATAGAACAATGTGATCTCTGCTTGAGTAAAGGCTCTCTCACATGCAATTTCAGGGAGATCAATAGAAAGACAAATAGGATCAAATCCTAAAACTATAGAACATATATTGTCAAAGGTTAACCTTTGAAACATATCTTGCAAATCCACTTGCAACCCTTTGTTACAAGCATTATCAAGAAACACAAGAAGAGAACTAATGATTTTTTTTTCAATTGTTTTGTGAAGAAATACCTGAAAATCTTCTTGCCTGAAAATTGAATGAAGTAGTGTTCTATTGTACTTCCAAATGTGAAAATCTGATCTGAAAATTCCATCTCCAAGGTCTTCAAAAATTTCTTCGAAATCGTTTCCTTTTCCGTAGTTTTCAAATTTTGTACTTGTAATATGTTGCACATTCATGTAGTCACTTGTGAAAACAATATTCATGTTTGTTAACCATGGTCCTTCAAAAACGATAGTTCCTCCATTTTGTTGCAAAAGTGAGTTTATATAATTGGGGAAGTTGGATACATTGTATATCAAACTAGGTAGCATTCCCATGATAGGCCATATTGTCATGGGTGTGTTTCTATTGAGTCTCCAATAATAAATTGCAATGAAAAGAAAAACAGCCAAAAGGATTTCTTTGATGCCAAACACATCCATTATTTTGTAGTAATTTAGTAGGAATATGATATTTCTCTCAATGATAAAGCTATGAAGCTATTTATAAAGTACTTCTATTTCTATTGTTTTTTCATATACTACCTCCATTCTTAATTATAAGACCTTATTTGACAAAAATGTACTATTCATTTACCTTGTTTTGACCGTATTTTTTTAATAATATATAAATGTAAATATTAGCATATAAGATCTTGTTCAATTTGTTTTGATGAGTGTTTTAAAATATTAAGTTTTTATAATTTTTACTAATAGACAATTAAACATATTACTGATCAAAATTATGCATTATTGACGTACGTGTAGTGGTCAAACAGGATCTTATAATTATCGACGGAGATATTATATTTTTTTAATGTACACACCCACTTTGTAAAAGGAGAAAATTTGGATGAAAGATAAATCACTGCTAGAAAAATCTTAAATACCGACGGCAAAATCTATCTCTAAAATGCAAATATTCCGTCATTAAGCATGTTAGAGACAGAATTAGAGACAAATTTGATTGTCATTAATTTCCTCGTCTCTAAACTATTAGAGACAGATTTTAGATTTTGTCTCTGATTAGAGACATAATATTAGTGATCAAAATTATGCATTGGCGTACGTGCAGTGGTCAAACATGGTCTTATAATTATAGACGGAGGTAGGATATTTTTTTTAATGTACACACCCACTTTGTGAAAGGAGAAAATTTGGATGAAAGATAAATGAAGAGAATTCACCTTTCATGTCTTAAAGATTCTTTATCTAAATGACGGTGAAAATTTAGTACCTTTAACTTCATAAATGAACCTTTTGGACATGGAGATAGGATGTATGTAGTCATTGAAGGCAGACGATTAATGAGTATGTCGGAGGTAAGGGTATACATACAAACATGTTGACGGTCTATTAATTGGTAGCTAAGCACCGTGAGTGAGAGGTTTGCGGCCACAAGTTAGTCTTTATATGAGCTAGATTGGGGTCTCAAGAGTCTACCATATTTTGTGAGACAGCTGCCTTCTTTGAATAAAGTGCACAACAGAATATACAGAAGCGTTTAAATTATCTTTTTCTAGTGAAACTTGAACTACCAAATTATTCAACAGCCAACATTAACCATAGTAACAAAATAGGTGTAAATAGGGACAGATTCAGAAGGGGCATGTATATGTTATATGTATTGTATGCTCTTAAATTTCAATATTCATTCACTCACTTTAGTAATATACATACCTAAATTAATATTATAAATATTATGAAAAGTAAAATGTCAATATAATGTATTGATTAAAATTACAAATTTCTAAATGTCTTTTATTAGTAATTTTTTAGACAAGTTGACTAAAGCATTTGATGAAAAAACTAACAAACGAAAGATACATTTGTGAATTAAAATGACTAACAAAAGACATATTTAATGATTAAAATAATTATTTTCATATTAGCATGTTATGCAATCCGGATCCTCGGCAGCATTTTGCTCTGCTGCAATGTCTGCTGCTCATATTTATACCGTTGGATAAATCCATTGGTTGGAATATATTAAATAAAATTATAATAGTTCAAACTCATTCAAACTCATGACGTCTGGTTACAATGTTATAATAGTTCACAATAAAAGTATTTTATTTATAATAAAATTATGTCCCCTATCATTCAAACTAAAATATACTAATAATTTATATTTGGATATTTTATTTTAAATTCTAATATGCTCCCAGTAGGTGATGACACTCAATCATATAATGTTTTTATGGTCAATTTAGTGTCAAGTTCAAGCAATAATGAGTTAGATTGAGTTAATTACTTTAAGTTTTAAAGTCATTTTGCAAGAGTTGAAGATCGTAATGCTTATTGAAGAAAATATGTATTTCAAGCCAAAATCAGCCGAAGAAGAATGAAGAAAAATTGGAGTTTCAAGTACTGTCACCTGCGCCTCGCATAGGGTAGGCTGCGCCTTGCGTAAAACTGAAGATGCTGAAAAGCACAGTTGCTGTCCGGTTAATGATTACTTTAGACATATTGAATTATTAATCTTGATAAAGGAATTAACGATTCGCAAAATCCCCCCTGATTTTACATCCTAAATACGATACAATTGTCTTGTCGAGATTGAAACAATCCATGTGGATACGAACATAGATTTTATTACTTAACGATAAGCTAGTACACTTACTAATTTTGTCATAAGTAGGTTTGTTAAAACTTAGACATTTTGAGTTTACTAAGGATTTAATCATCGATTCGCACTGCGATCCATTATTTTATACGGAGTTGAACTACTTTTCTTATAGACAACATTAGAAAGTCGCAATTTTGGTCCCTAATGTTTTAAAATAGCACTTTTGGCCCCTAAATTTTAGAAAAATGCGATTTTGACCCCCTATGTTTTAAAATAGAAATTTTGACCCCCATCTTTACTCGTTTTGCAAAAGGTCAATTTTGACTAAGTCAAAACTGATAAGACAAGTCACTTAAGTGACTCAGCTACCACATCAACATTTTTTTGTCATCTTATAATTTAAAAAATAAAAAAATAAAAGGAAGAAGTCACGTGCTTTAAATTTATTCTTTCACTAATTAACACACATATAATCTCAAATCCTAAAGAATTAACCTAATCCTTTATGACATTTATTCAAAAGGATTTCTCAACTGTACATAAAAAATATAAACCTAATCCCAAATCCAAAAATAGGAAACAATAGAAATTGGAAACCTGTCGTGCTTTTTGTTATGTCATTTTGATTATGTAATGACTTCTTGTATGTAATGACATATTTTGTTATGTCATTTTGATTATGTTATTTTGATTTAAATAAGTGTCTTGAACTTCCATTTTGAATGTAATGACTTATATATAATGACTTTGACTTGTTGTGTCATTTTAATTATGCTTAACAGGTTTATTATTTGCTCTTATTGTTTGGTAATTTTGTTGGGAAGGGAATAAAAAAGAATAGCCTATATGCTAATGCTTGAAACAAAAGTTAAATTTTGATGCTACTGGTATTGAAATTGTGTAGAGAGGAGACCAAAATTTTGATGTTATTGTTGATATGATTATTCTTTTTCAAGATATAATTAAAACTTGTTTTCAATTCATGAATGTATGTATGTATGTATGTTTGATAATCATGCATTCAGAATGAGAATACAAAAGAGGCATAAATCATCATAACCTCACGTGACTTCCCTCCTCTCTTTTTTTTTAATTATTAGATGGAAAAAAAAAACTGATGTGGCAGCTGAGTCACTTAATTGACTTGCCACATCAATTATGACTTGGTCAAAATTGACCTTTTGCAAAAGGGGGTAAAGATAGGGGGCCAAAAGTGCTATTTTGAAACATAGGAGACCAAAATCTCAATTTCTAAAACTTAGGAAGCCAAAAGTGCTATTTTAAAATATAAGGGCCAAAATTGTAACTTTTTGAAACTTAGGGGGCGAAAAATGCAATTTAGCCAATCCTATATATATAAGATGTGAGTTGGCCTTGAATAAGGGTTTATAAGTGAGGACAATTCATATCTTACAAATCGATGTTATAGGGTTGAGTTAGGCCGAAAACTCAATTCTAAAATGATATTCAGAGTCTTTCAAAGATCCATTGGGCCAAATTCTTTAGAGTAATGTTGGTATGATTATTTAGTGTTCTTAATAACATGGAGTAGAAACACTAGATAACATATATATGACTTTCTTATTTGCAAGTATTTTTGTAGTACATGCCACAAATACTCAAAAGGATAACAACTATTGAATAGATTTTTTTCAAACAAGAAAAAACATAAAAGAACACAAATCAGATTTCTAATGCAAAAAATCAGATTTGTGTTTTTCCGTCCTTTCATTATGAAGTTTGATCTCAAAAAGGAAGAAATGCAAGAGAAGCAAATACATATATAATTACTTACATTACACAAAAGGGAAAAGGAAAGAAATAACATGAAGATTTTTCTATTTGTCAACTTGGTTAAGTTTTCCCAAACCATCACAACGAGCACAAACAATTTGAGTTTGATCCTTTCTTGCTGCATTTGCTCTCAATGTCGCACCACCTTTCCTAACAAACCCTGCTCCATCACATTCAGGGCATCTACCACATAAAACATCATCATTAATTAGCTATTATTAATAAGAAAAAAAAAGAGAGTTCATAGTACATTCATATGTTACAAGTTTAAATTATGCCAAACAAGAATCTCATAAAAACATGTGTCAACACACCCATGAATTCCGAGCTTCATGTTACTCATCCCAAGAGATATGTCAGATACAGGACAGGGTTAGAAATTTTCCGGTGCAGAAAACACTTTTTACATTTGGCCAAATGCACTTTTTATATTTGGCTAAGGTCAGATGCAGCTGGACAAGATATAGTAAGTCGACACTTTTTACATTTGGGTTTCGTCAGATGTAAAATGTCCACTTTTTGCATCTATTTTGTACTTCAGCTAATGTGAAGACCATTTTTTTAATTATTATTTTTAAAATTTAATTGGAATGATTGCACAATTCATATTTCAAAAATTTTATGGTAGAGAAGGATATGATCTAGAAAAGATATTACTCAAAAAAGAAAATTAGAAAACAAAAATTGGGGTAGCGGTTTTTTTTTCTTTCACAAAAGGATAGTGAAAAGTTGGAAACTGAAAGTTATGAATAATCAAAATTCATGATATAATAAAGATTAAAAAAATCAAAGAATATACATCACTTAAAATATATTATTATACACGGACGATATAAACAATATTTTTACATATATGCATTTTAATTAAATCACACCATATAATTCATAGTGTCAATTTCATAAGTTTTATTCTTAAAATATTTCAACAAAAATCTACAATGTGTGATTTTATATAGATATATATAAATTAAATTCTTAAATTATAATGATGAAAATATAAAAATTAAAAACCATGAAAATGAAATAATGATGATGATGATGGTGCTTACGTGTCTTTACGAGAGAAGATAATAGGAAATGCAGTTCCAACAAGAGCAATTCCAATAGCACCAGCAACAAGATAAAGAGTACCATCAGAAGATACATCTCCAACTGCTGAAACAACAATTGATGAAGATCTATTCTTAATCTTCTCATTATTATTACTATGAATCTTGTTACATGAAAAACTTGTTGATCCTCCAAATGAGACTTTAGTGTTGTTGGAAATTGTAACATTGGGAATTATAGTGTTTAAGGGAGACATGGATGCCATGTTTCTTGTCACACAAAACAATCAAAGAAACACTTTGTTTCAAAATGAAGAAATTAAGTGAGATTTAGTGTGAGAAATATGAATAATGATCGATAAATGTTTTTTTATTATTGGATATAAAAATGACACGTAATATGGTTTTGTAAATGGATTATGGTTTGAAAATTATTTGGATAAGGCCATGTCATATATCTCAAGATTTTGCAAGTTTTGTAGATAAGACAGGGTGTAAACCTCTGTTTTTATTGAACAAAGGATTTTAAGCCATGTTACATCGGTTTGAATTAAAAAAAAAATTAGTCAATGAAATGACTTGAATTTGTGTTTGTAAAAAAAAAAAATCATGTTACATCGGTTTTGTTTTATTCGTGTCGACCAATTGAATCTTTAGAAAATATAATATAGATAAAATTTATCAGTTTTTCAATAGTTGAGAAAAAATTACTTTTAATGGAGATATTAATAAAACTATTTTACAATATAATACATGACACATTTTTTTATCTGATGATGTGGAAAAAGAAAATTATTTTTAATTATAGAGATATAATAATGATTTTATAATTGTGTTATATAAAATTTGAAATAAATCAACCAAGATATGAAGCACTCCTCAAGAGTTAAGATCCTCTCCATTCCTATTCTTTCCATTTCTTTCATTACTATATAGTTTTGCAAATATAAATGCAAAAGTGTGACATTAAGTGGATCCAAATGTCGTTTATACACCCAACAACATTTAAAAACTTTGATAATGTCATTTATAATTAAATTTTTATTTCCTTTTCAAAATTAACTTTATAGTTATGGCTACTTCATTTTCATAGGTTTGTTTTCAATACATATGCACACATAACATCTGGGCCGCATATTAAAAGCCCAAAATGTGTTGTTGAAAACCTAAAAAATTAAGGGCATGTTTGAAATTATTATAGTGTTTTGATTTTTAAAAACTGTTTCTAATTTTATAATTTTAAAAACTAAAAAACAGAAATAAGTTATAAGTTTTGATTTTCAAAAATTGGTCTCAACTTTGCCATCAAATTTCTCGAATAACTATAAAAGTAGTGAGGGAATCCTTTCCAAACGCTTGAAGAGTTACTTGCAACTGGGTAAATATGGCAGCCATCGGCGAAACTTTCATCAATTGAAGATAGGATCTGAAATGAACTTATACACAAAAAACACAATTCAATTACATTTTACTAAGGCTTAATTATCAAAAAAAAAAAAAAAAATTTACAAAGGCTTGATAAAAGAAAAACAATTTTTTCATTCCAACTTCGTTCAACACAATTCAATTCAACACAACTATTTTTTCCCATCCAGTTTTTAATTTGTGAAATTATAGTTAATGTTTTAAAAATTGGTAGTTATAGGGTTTAATTTCCACAACAAGAGTTGTTTGGTTATGTATGGACAAATATTATGTTTTAAATTGTGTAGTTTTGAAAGATAAGATCCGAAATAAATCAATAGAAACGTTTTAGAATATATGTTTCAAAATTCCAAATAGTTTTGGAAGATAGGATCTAAAACAAGAAAATAGAAACGTTTTGGAAGATGTGTTCCAAAACCGTTTTGTAAGATATGTTCCAAAATTCCAGTTAGTTTTGGAAGATAGGATCAGAAACAAGTCAATAGAAACATTTTGAAAGATAAGTTTCGGAATTCTAGTTAATTTCGGAAGATATCTTTCGAAATTAGAAAAAAGAAAAAAAAGGAATTTCACTTTTTACCATTTCGGAAGATACGATCCCATTAGGTTCGATTTTGAAAAATATCTTCCAAAATATCCTTAGAGGTGTATTTTCGTAAGTTTGGGGACCTTAGAGCAATTGAGAGGGTCTAAAGAACAACTTTCCGTATCTAATTTTCCTTCTATGATAACAAAAATGTTAAATTGTTAATACTTTTATTTTGTCAACAACTTTTTCTTTTGTGTTCAAAGGGATTAATAAATTGTTTTTCAAATATAATTTATGACTTGAAATACTGAATTATATGGTTCAACATATCCCGTTTGGGCTTAGGTTTAGCATCTTATATTAGCCACTTATGCGGCCAAAATTGCTATAACTAGGCACCTTCAGAAAACTAAAGGCTCTCTCCCACCTCTCTTCTATGCTTTTAATTTGTGTGCAAATTGGATACGGTATGACTAGCAATGTAGTTAGGTTCTCGCACCGGGTCTTAGGTTCTTACGATCCTACAAGCTCGTGAAGGACAAACAAGCTTAGAACCCATGTAGGTTCTTTTTTTGACCTGTATGTAGTCAAATTCTCCCACCGGGTCATAGGTTCTTACGATCCTAGAGGGTTTTTGACTTGAGCTCTAGTCAAGTTCTCGCACCGGGTCATAGGTTCTTACGATCCAGCGGTAATTAGTGTGTGATTGTTCTCACTCGTTTCTCACTTTCGTTCACTCCTCTTTCACTTTCAACCATCTCTTTCACTCAAACCTCTGTCCTCACTGAAACCTTCTGAACTCGTCTCTTTCACTCTCAAGTTTCAACCCTCAGTTTTCATTTTGTTTTTTTAACCCTGATGTTGCTTCTTCTAACCCTCCGTTAAGAACTTATGAACATTTGGAATGATGTCTATGAAATATTAATTAATTAAGTTTATTTTGTTTATATATTATTCTTTTTTTGTGTTTATGTGTTTATGTATATATGTGAAGTTACAATTTTACCCTTGAGTAGGATCTTACAAATCGAGCTACGATCTCGATCCTACGATTCTCAACCAGCCTACCGATCCTACGTAGGATCGCGAACTTGACTACATTGATGACTAGGTGAAACAAAATCTACCAATCTTCCATTTAGGGTCACACAAATGGGACTGTCCCATGACGGTGAAACTTAAAGGCCAAACTCTTCCATTTAACACATGAAAATATATAGGAGGAGAATTCCAGTTAGGCCCATATTTATATCGTTGTTTTTGCCTTAGGTGCAAACACGCTAAAGGAGCAAGATGTTTTAGATGTAATATTTAAATTGATATATTTTACTTGTCTAATTAATAAAAGATTTATATTTCAACTTCACTTTACATTTATCGTTTCTGTGTTTTCTATCACAAACTAATCTGCTACTTAAATTGTGGAACGTTGTCAATCCGCGAGTTAAGTAGCGAATCAGTCGGTGGTCAAAAAACAATCTAATTTTTGACAATGTCCAAAAAATCTTTTCCCAACTTCAACTTACTTATGAAGCTTTTTTTATTGACCGGTCATCCCCTCGAATTTCATACTCAACCGATAGTGTGAGCTGAAAACATAGAGATGAGGACACTATGATCCTCAATGTTGATAGAAGTTAGGAACCTAAACGCAACAACAATTAATTAACGAACCAAAATAAAACTAACAAATTAGCTAAGAGACAAAAAAAAAATCATTCAACTTATATAACACATATAATAATAACTTGGTTTGTTTCATTGTCTTTTTAACAACTTGTGGTGCGTTTGGGCTCTAGCCCTCTATGTTATAAAAAAAATAATTGTGGTGCATTTCTTGTTCTCTTTTGTACTTTTATTACTCCTTGTACTCTTTGGTTTTTAATTTTTAATAGTATAATTTTGCCATTTAAGAAAAAACAACTTGGGGTGCGTTGAAGCTTTCTAGCTAGCTTTTATAATAGGCTACCCAAAAATTATATACTCTTCAATTTCAATGGCTATCTATGCTAATTTGACACGATAATTACCAACCTAAGTATAGTATAATAATAGTATTATATAAAGTATCTGCGGTTCGAGATGTAACACTTTTTTTTTCTTTCAAATTCGTGGTAGGTACGTAGTGAATATTTTACTCCACAAGTTGTAGACCAATTTCCCCAAAAGAAGGAATGAAACAAGAAACAAAGGTAACATTGTTTTTAAATTTTATTTCATGCCCTAGAAATATTAATTTTATGATTAAATTAAATGGCATAAACTAAAGCAAATTTCAATAATTCAGAATTTTTCCTTGCTGTTTTATGTACCATTCTTCATTAATTTTTTAGAGTGGATATAAAAGTACAAATAAATTAATAATACGCTTGATAATCTTTTATTTCAATGAAGCATATAGATTTTATGACTTGTGTTTTGTGTATACCAAATCTTTGCATATGATCATCTATCTACAATCACATCCAGCATAATATGATTATAAAAAATAAAAAACTTCCAATATAATGTAAAGCTCGAATATAGTAGTATTAATCAAATATAATTTTAATTGGTAGAATTTAATTAATTTTCTTAACTTTAGTCAAAAAAAATATTAATTTTCTTAACTTTGTCCGAAGCAGCCATAAGCATGCATTAATCTTATTAATGAATAAATAATACAGTAGGCACTATATATATGACGACTAATTAAACCGTTGCATTATGGTTTCCTACTTGATTCTACTTGATTACCAAATAGCTAGCTATATAGCCTAGTACCAATTGTATGGCTTTTATTTTTATTTTCTTGACTAAATTGTATGGCTTTTATTAAAGAGAAAGGTTATTTAAACATCAAAAGGGAACATCTTAACAATATCAAGCGGAGTCACGTGTATATAATCGGGGAGTTCTTCAATACATTTGGTTAATTGACATTAACCAAATTTGATCTCCAACTCCTCAACTATTTGTTTACGAGAAATTGTATATGGGAACACATTTTGATTGTTTGCGGATGATAAAATTAAAACAAAGTTAAAAGTAAATATTTTTTCAAGTTTGAAAGATTTTATGCATACAACATCAAGGGGAGTCACGTGTATATAACCGGGGAGTCCTTCAACACATTTGGTTAATGGGGCATTAACCAAATGTGTTGAAGAACTCTCCGGTTATATACACGTGACTCCCCCTTAATGTTGTAGAGATGTCCCATTTTTTTATGTTTAAATAACATTCATCTTTATTAAATGATAGACTTTGGCTTATATTATTATTTACCGAAGTTTGCCTCTTAAAACTTAGGTATAGGTGTATATATAGGTTTATAATGTTCATATGTTCATTAGGTGACAATTGCCAAAGCAAATATTTTGTAACAACATTGATCTTTATGAGGGGAATTGTTTTTGTTGAATGTTTAGTAGAAAAAATGAAACTTTAAATCTTGAAAGTAATATCTGACTAAATTTTTTGGTAATTAATCACTATTTCTTCTATGAGTAATATCTGTGAATATTAATTAATTAGGTAGCTTGATTTTATTTTTGGTTAAAATTATTTTGATTTTAATTAATTATTATATGCTAGATATTCTTCAATAAAAAAAAAAGCTTCTAGATCCTGAATTCTGAAAGATAGATATCAAATTAATTAAGACCGGAAATCATACGGTGCACTAAGAAAAAACAAAAAAGACTGGCAAAAACTTATAAGTTTTTTTCTTATAAGCAAAAAATTGAATTATAAAGAGTACAAGGGTAGTCAACCTTTACAATTCAAAAAGAATCACATTAGATGCGTTGAAAGCAACCTAAAGGATTGTTACATCAATCAAAAAAAGCTAAATTAGCATTGCTCCTTATAAGACCTATAAACCAAAACCAAGAAAAGTAAATAATTTGGTTCACTAAGGAAGATACATTTACACATTCTCGTCTAAATAAATTGTTATTGCGCTTACGCCAAATGCTCCACATAGTCGCCAACCAAATGATATGACGGAATCGTTTGCTATTTGTGCCTTTTGATATTTCTCCAAACAAAGAAAAGTGAAGTTGTATTGACTCAAACTGGATGTATTGTGTGTTCTGCCATTGAAATATAAACTCCCATACCCGCATAATCTTGCTACAAGTGAAAAAAACACAGCTCCTGACATGGTTATTAGTGACTATTCCTCTATGATATAGTACCTCCGTCGTCGGTAATTTTTCTAATAACAACCGCCAATCAAATATGCTAACTTTTGAGGGACATTATTTAACCATAACAGCTTCAGCGCAGCCTCTGTGTGTGTATCGATCGCAATTGTTTGAGTCAAGCGCTGCTGAGCCTCATACGCAGAACGGACTGAGAATAACCCTGCAGAATGCGGTATCCACTTGCGCCTATCACTGTTGTTGTTGTTTGGCCCAACCTGTACTAACAGTTCATGTAAATCACACTCTAATTCCACATCCGTTTCATTAAGCGCACCTGTCCAGTTCATCTTCCACGACCAGATATTATTATTCCAATTCCTACATCCGCTATATTACCGTCTTGCTGAATAGCTTTGTTGAAAAGTGATAGAAACACTACACTTAAAGATGTCGTTCCTAACCATTTTTCTTTCCAAAAACCGATGTTTTTCCCTTCGCCAAGAATGCTACTGATGTTGTTGCCGAACCAGCCACCATCCTCCACATTACCCAATCTCCCTATATCACGCCACCAAATTGAAGCATATATGTTTGAGGCTCTCTCTCCTTTCCCCCGTACAATAAAGTAGCTGATAGGGAACCATAACCATAATGCAAAAGATCATGCCAAGGTGTCATCCAAACATCTTCATTTCCATTTACAACCTAATAAAGGTCTAATTAATTTGGACCCTCACATTTCCTCACAATTTCTTTGTGGTTGAATTCAGTTTCTGACAAAATAATATTTCTTCCATCTTAAAAAATTCTCTTTTTGGTCTAACTCTAGGTTCACAAGAATGGTTATTCTAAGTCAAAAATGCATGTTTGGTGCATGCTCCTCATGCATCAAGCAGCTCCCAAGAGCATGAAATTGCATTGTTCGAACGCCCCAGCCCCCTAATCCGCCTTGCAGATTTGCAAGAAAACACCTGTTTTCCAAAATTCCGACTTAAGATTTTAAGACAAACATCAAACTATAAGCAATGTTGGAGTTAGCTTAGCTTGCAATTTTTGTGTCTAGTGTACATGTTCCCCGTTCTTCTCTATGCGTGCCAGAGTCTTGAACCGAATACCTCTGTAGGATGTAAAGTGATCTTTCAACCAAGTGGCTTCTTTGAAAACAGGCGTGTAGTGTACTCTCTCGATCCTTAATTTTAAGCAAAAGTTTACTTTATATAGATCAGATTCATCAGTTATTCAATCAATTTAAAAAATAAATTCTTACTTATAATTAAAGATTGAAGGAATACATGTTATTGGCTATATACGTCTCAAGTGAATAAAGATAACAAAATCTATCGCAGCAATCAATTGTACAAAACCAGGGAACTACAATACCAAGGCTTAGTGAGGTCAAAAGTAAGTTAGTGGAAACAACTTAGGATGTTGGGTAACCAAAATTACCTGCACAAAGCTACTAAAGCTCATAGTTAAATATAATTGACCATATTTGGGAAAATGCATATATTTTTTTACATTGATGGTTCCTTATACACTCGGTCCAAAGCTCTAAAATCGATCCAAAATACGTCCTGAATCCTAAAATTGGCCAAAAACAAAAATCGGACGAAAACCCTAAAATCGGCCCTAAACCGACATAAACCCTAAAATCGACCAAAAATTCTAAAATCGACTCGGAACCCAACCTGATTTTGGCTGATTTTAGGGTTTATAGTCAATTTTCAGATTTTTCGGTTGATTTTTTGTTTTTTGACTGGTTTTAGGGTTTAGGTCGATTTTAGATTTTTCTACCGATTTTAGGGTTCCGATCGGATTTAGGGTCGATTTTAGTGTTTTCGGACGATTTTAGGGTTTATAGCCAATTTTAGTGTTTTTGGCTGCCCGATTTTAGATTTTTCAGCTGATTTTATGGTTTAGGTCATATGTAGGGTTTCGGCCTATTTTAGGGTTCGAGCCAGGTTTGGTGTCAATTTTAGGGTTGTGGGTCGATTTTAGATGTTTCGGCCGATATTATGGTTCAAGTCAGGTTTAATGTCGATTTTAGGATTTTTGGCTGATTTTAGATTTAATGTCAATGTGTAATTTTTAAAAATTTATTGAGAGGAAATGATTTCAAATTCCTAACTTTTAGGTGTAATTTGAAATTCCTTAAATTTAACTTAAACAAAATACTCCAAAAATTTCTTTCATTTTGAAAATTATCCGAATTAATTATCCAAAATAAAATTATTTAAATTTCCTAAAAAAATTACATTACCTTCAAATATTCTCCATCCAATTTTAATAGTGGTATCCTTCCCATATTTGCCAAACCTCATATTTAAATTATTTATTCCTTTTCCACAAAGGAATAAATAAAATTTGGTCCAACTACAAATGAAATTTATTTTTTGTGCAGGCCGTCAAATTTAAGCCAAAGAAAACCAACTAAACCACGTTGGTCTCCACATGGGGTCCTCATATATACTAATATATTATCCCAACCAAAAATAGTACTAAATTTTATATTCTCTCACTAATCACACTTGCAACTAAGTGCAAGTTTATTGCATAATAATGATTAAACAAATGGTTGTCTTTAGGTTGGGTATTGGTTTAATTTTTTTAAAAGCATTCTTGATTTGAAGGCGTGGTTGTGATGGTGGGAGAATCTGCAGCATGTCCCTTCATAGCTTATAGAACCCAACAACGATAATGACCTATCCATTATCTTTCATTGTGAGTACTTCCATTTCACATCATTTGTTAAATCTTTCTTTATGTAATTGGTCTCCTGAATGATAATGATAATGACTATTAGTGGTATTCTTCTGTACACAAATGATATAGGCATAAATTTAGACACACACATAAACTAAAAAAATTAAAAAAAAAAAAAAAAATTGTCACATCAATCAATATTATTTTAATTAATTTATCTTTAATTTTTAATCTTTGTTGTGAGTGTGCCTAAACTAAATTTATTTAGGGTTGCGCCCATAGTAGAATTTTCCTGACGATCATGTATACTTGTTCTGGACTGGGCCAAGAGTTGGCCCAAATCCACTTCTGCTCGGGTCAGCAGAGCATATCCACTCCTCCTAGGATCGTGGAACAGCTCAAGCAGGATAGCAGCTGGCAACAACTTTCCCCTTTATCCAATGAGCTATCCTGTCAGTCACTCTTATTGGACTGTTCATCACTGCCCATTAAGAGGACTTTTGGCCCAGCGCTGAGGGCAACTATATAAGCTCTCTCTTTTCTTTGTACTCTTGCATTCTCTGACTTTGGCATCGGAGCGCCTGTAGGTACAACCCCCTCCGGTGGACGATTGTTGTTTGACGCTACTCAACGACGGATCTCTGGCCATTCTCCTCTTCTAATCAACGGGTTAGATCAATACTAATCGAATAATAAATAATATTTTGCATTCACATTTATTTTCATACTTTGAATAATAATATTAATTTATATTTCCACCAGTATAATTCAATTAATAGAAATATTATATTTTATATACAGGACCAAAGTTTCAACCTAGACTCTTTCACTTATGCATCTCAATTGATGAATTTCGGCAAAAACACAGCAGATGTCGTTTATCTTATTCATTTGTAAAATTTCGATCTTTATCTTGTATATTTGTAACACTTCGGTCTTTTTTCTCATTTCTTATTAAAAAATAGTGATGTGGCTTGCAACCTCAAATAATTTAATTAAAAAATAAAAAATTTAGAAAAAGATGAAGATGTTCATCAAGTTCTATAAATCTTCAATATAATATACAAAAGAAAGAAAAAAAAAACAGTCAAATCATAAAATAACAACAACAATTACAACCCCGATTCCAATCCCTAAATCCAATTGCGATCCAATAAAGACCTCTATCTTTAACAACAACAACACCAAAACAAAAATTTATCCCATCATCATCAACAATCTTTTCAGCAATCCCAAACACATCAATCTCAATACCAACAACAACATTATCAATAATAGCTTATTTTATAGCAGCAAAAACAACCTCTACAACAACATTAATCTTCATAAAGCACTCGCTTTTCACTTTCATCTCTTAAATGTATGTAAATCGGCCCCTTTCTAAAACCTAATTTTCATTGTGCTCTTTTTTATGAAGAATCTTGGTGGAAAGTTTCAGAGGGATTATCAACATTGTTGAATTTGGAGGAAGATTTTGATGAAGGGAGAGAAAAGGAAAAGTTTTGAAAATTAGAAATGAAGATTCAAAGGAACATAATGGAGATGAGGAAGATCTTCACCTTTTTCTGAATGTCTTAATTTTTTTAATAAAATAAATATTTTTAATAAAAATAAATTTTTTAAAAAAGTATTCGGTTGTGGCAAGCCACATCAGTATATTTTTAATAAGAAATGAGAAAGATTGAAGTGTTACAAATATACAAAATAAAGGACCTATATGTTACAAACAAAGTATAATTAAAGGACCAAAAATATTGCAAATAAATAAGATAAAAGACCCATGTTGTATTTTGCCATGATTTTTTTTTTTTTGATAATTATTTTTGCCTTAAATTTGTAATCATTAGACTACTTGACAAAATAATATTACTGTAGTCTATATAAATTACTTTAGAACATTAAAAAAAATTACTTTAGAGTAAATTATTACTCCATTCGTTCCTTTTTATTTTTCGTTTTAGAAAATTTACTACAAATTAAGAAAGTGTATTTGTGTATCTTATCTTCCTATTATACCCTAATTTTATTTTATTTTTTGGAATATACCATGTACAAAAAAATAGGAAAAAAACAAAAACAAACAAAAATATAGGAACAAAACAACAACAATAAAAAGATTATATGAAAAAGTTTAGTAAAAAAAAGATAAAATAAAAAAATTATATAAAATTTACTCAATAAAAAAATAGAAAGGTGGGTATAATAGACAAAGTATAACCTTATACTATCAAAACGACAAATAATTTCAAACAAATATGTTTTTCTAAAACGACAAATAAAAAGGAACAGAGGGAGTAGTAGTTCGCCCATGGAATTGAAGGATAGGATATTTACCCTGAATTTGCAAATAGACAAAATAATAGAGGTATAAGGCTCCGTTTGGCCCGACTTTTTTTAGTTTTTTATTCTTTTTTTAATCAAAAGTTGGGCAAAAACATTTTTGATAAAACTCTTAACCGTAAAAAACAAATTTTTTTTAATGTGTAAAATTGGATTAAATGAGCGTCTAGGAAAAGAGGTTGAAACATACTTTTGAAAAAAAATCCGGAACTTTTTTTGCAATGATCACGCTTCGAATCCTACTGAATCTTTTTATTATTTTTTTTTTCATTTTATAGTTTGTTACTCCTCCGTTTTTTTATAAGTGTCCCTTTAAAATAGTAACGGCAAATTAAGAAAATGTATTTTTGCACCTTATCTTCCTATTATACCCTAATTTTAATTCACCAATTAGTTCCTATTTTTTGCATACACTTTCTCTTTCCAATAAATTTAATATATTATGTGAAGAAAATATATATATATATAATATATATATATATATATATATATATATATATATTTAATATGTTATCTACCAAAAAAAATTTGAAGAAAAAAATCTAGTTTTCCAAATATATAGGATTAACTAGTTTTATTGAAAAAGATAAGAGTAATTGACAAAGGGTACAATTGACAAATTGTATCCTCAAAACACTAAATAGACAGTTAATTATAAACGCTAAATCTGATGAAACTGGACAACGAAAAAAAAAACCAGAGGGAGTATCATTTAAATATTATTAGTTGTTATTATCTTTTTTTTAAATTTGTTTTTTTGTACAAATCTTTTTAAAAAAAATATATATTAGCAAACAAATTTTAGATTAAAAATAACTTTGAAGTTAAAAAAACAACTTTTGCTCTTTTTTTTAAAGTTCTTATTTTCACTTTTAACTTTCAGTCAGCTTTTGGGACCTAAAAAAGCCGGATCAAACAGACCCTAAGTTAATTTGTTAACAGGCTTCCGTCAAAAAAAAAAAAAAACTTTGTTAATAGCCAGTTATGTTAATTATCTTTTTCTTGAAATTTTTTTTATCTTTTCTATCTTCTTAATTTTTTATATGAATTCATTGTATATTTTCGTGATTATTTTGTTTTTATTTCTTTATCTTATTTGTATTCACTTTTATTGCATTGATAAATTATCAATAATACTTTCTTTCATTACTTCTATATACTTTTTTGTTATCTATATGAGCTCAATAAAACAGTGTAACATGACATAGTGTTTATTGATTCGAGTCACTTACTATTTATATTAATTTAAAAACCAAATTTGTATTTGTAAAAGTTGAGAGATGGAAGTTGAGAGAGAAAGAGATTACACACTTATTGATTGATATGACGTTAAACTAGAATAATTTAGGACAATGATAGAGAATTAGATAGTAGTTTTTTTTTACGGAAAGATGCTTAAAGCATTTCATTAATAATAATGTTGTGAATACAAGTAGCTACTGATATTTACATATCCGTAATGGAATCTATTGCTCAATTGTATTTCACTATTGGTATTCATATATTTGTAGTGAAATCCTATAACCAAATATCTTTTTTCTACTAGTGTAGGTGTATCAGTAAGAATGTGGAAACTAGCTAAGGATGGAGCTACTCGTGCTAAAACATGGGCGGCCACATTGGTTTTTCTCCTAATAAATTCGACCTTTGAGTTTTGAAATTAAAAAAGGTATTGTGCAACTGCTGATAATCTCTGATGACATCTCCTAGCTCTGATATATCATCACTTTTACTATGGAATTTTGTAACAACAATCTTTGCGTCAAGTTCAAAATCAATATCTTCCAACTGTAAGTCACAGACCCAGTGTTTTAAAAATCGAACCGAACCGGCCGGTCGGACCGGTTGAACCGCGAACCTGAGGGGTAGCCGGTCTGGTTCATATGTTGGACCGGACATATAGTTAGACCGGAGCGAACCGCTAAAAACCGGAAAAACCGGCGGTTCTGGAGAACCGCCGGTTTGATTGCGTCTGCTATTTTTTTTTTCCAAATCAAAATGACATCGTTTTTTTTACATAATTATTTTTTTTTAAAAGTAAATAGAAAAAACTAAACTAAAACAAATAGTGTCTGAAACAAATATGTCTCCTTGGAATTAAATTTATTATTAGACTTTGTTATTTAGTTTATGTTGCGATTAGATTATGTTGCAACTAAACTTTGTTTAAAATCTATTTGGTTTTGTATTTTGTACTATTTTATAGTGCGTGGTGACAATATTTAAGATTTGAATTTCAGAACTTGTGAGTTGCGACATTATGACATTTTAAATTTTTAGTTGTCATTAACTTTTTAAGAGATCGAGTCATCATGTTCGACCGGTTTAATAGCTATATAATTTTATTAAAGAGATCGGTTCATTCCTCCGGTTTATGCACGCGGTTCAACCAGTGACCCGGTGGTTCGACCAATGAACCAATGACCCTCACCGGTTCGATGATCGGTCCGGTTTTTAAAACACTGCACAGACCCATCTAAAAGCGTGCAACAGTCCTTGAGCTTCGCCCATTTTCACGTCATAAGTAGGGGAAAACCACTCCGTTTTGGCGAGGACAAATTTGCCTTGATCATCTCTGATGCACGTACCTATTCCAACTTTATTGAGGTCTGAAGAAAAGGAGGCATCAATATTACATTTATAGCGCCCTAAGCTTGGTTTTGTCCATTTTAACTCTGTTGGTTGTAGTTGTCGGTTGATGCTTTTAGTCTGCTCTGCTTGAGCCGTCTGCCACTCCGTGAGAACCGTGCAAGTTTTATCATAGACTGCAAATGTTGTCTCGGTTTAGTTTCACCATAGTTTGTTGTTGTGTGATTGCCACATGCTCCAGAGTACTGTTACAAATATGGATCTTTGCTCCGCTGTCAGCACCTGTAAAATAGAAAACACCAGCTCTGCCATATTGTTATCACCTTGCCATAATTAGTTTTTTTTTTTCTCCTAATTTATTAAGGAGTAATTATAGCCTATTCTCTCTCTCTCTCCTCTCTCTCTCTCTCTCTCTCTCTCTCTCTCTCTCTCTCTCTCTCTCTCTCCTATTTACAGTAGAAAAAGGAACACGTAAAACAGGAAGGCTAAAGTCAAAACACAGCTCAACATAAAGAATCAAAACACCATGAAACAAATAAGTCCCTTCACTAAACTCATTTAACCAAACAAAAACAGCATAACTAGCACTGGATACAGTTGAAAGAACAAGTAACAATTTATCAGTGTAAAACGAAAAAATAAAATAACACACCATGTGTTATTGTTAAAAATAGCAAAGCAAAAGTCATAGCACAACAATACTATTACACACACAAACAACAGCTAAAAATAAAAATAGAAAACAGAACAGCAACACAACAACCAAATGAGTAATTTTTTTTTTCACTTGTCAATAGAATGTTTAGTTGAAGGAGAAAGTAACAATAGAATGTTTAGTTGAATGAGAAAGTGACCTGAGAATCGTATAATAGTTAATGAAGGAGGGAGAGAGAGAGAGAGAGAAGAGAGAGAGAGAGAGTGAGAGAGAGAGAGAGAGAGAGAGAGAGAGAGAGAGAGAGAGCTCAACTTTCTAAAATAAATAAAAAAACTCATTAATAAGATTGGAAAACCCTACAAAACAAGACATTTATTGTTGCTTATCCCGTGCAATCTTGCACAGGTTAGAAAAACCCTTATTAATAATGAAAGATTCAATATAAAGAGGGACTTTGACGACTAATTTGCAAGTAGAAAATTTACCACAAGTAATCACAATCAATGAATTCCTAATTTCTTAAGACAATTCATGATTAAGTGAAGGTTTTAGAACTTTAACCATGTAATCACAATCAACAAACCAATATGTCTAAAGTGAATGTTAATTGCTCAACTATTCCTAGATCCACAATTCATTTCTATTGTCATAGTAAACAAATAATTGAAATCATCACACAAATGTCCAACTGGACGAAAATCGCGTTGGGATGACAAATATTATTTTTTTTCTATTTTTTTCCAGCACAAGTCATCTCTTCAAAACCATGATTTTCTCTTATTCTAAGCTTAAAAACCATAAAAAAAGTCCTTCAAAACTCCATTGAATTATGTTACTTTTAGTGTGTAATAACGAAGTCATCAGACATAATCAAAGAACTTGTTGTTGGGTCATCACGAGGGGGCAGCCAGGGGGATCATCCACATTGGGTTCAAGAACAACTCCACAAGTTGGACACCACACTTTAACGCAAAACCTTAATGCGTTAGGTTTATGGATCCTCTTACTTATAAAGTGTTCAACCTCCACTTTTCTTAGCAATGTGGGACTTAACATTCACACTTGCCACAACAATCTCCCCCTCAAGTGTGAGTTCATCCATACCAGGATATGCTCCCCCTCAAGCGGAAGCTTTCTTCATCCATACACTTACACCGCCGTTGGCCACACTTACACCGCCGTTCCCCTCATGCTGCCGAACCACCTTTGTCAGGAAGACTTTCGATACAAGGAGTCGGTCGAACCCTTCGTCGAACCATCAACTCTGATATCACTGTTGGGTCATCACGAGGGGGCAGCCGAGGGATCATCTACATTGGGTTTAAGAACAACTCCACAAGTGAGTTGGACACCACACTCTTACCCAAAACCTTAAGGCGTTAGGTTTATGGGTCTTCTTACTTATAAAGTGTTCAACCTCCACTTTTCTAAGCAACGTGAGACTTAACACTTACAGTTACCACAACACTTGCGACTAGACTAAAAAATGGTAGCTCTGGCTAAAGTGTGAACCACCATATTCATTTGTCGCTTAATGAACTTAATCACAAAGTTCGAATTACAATATAACAAAGACTTAATCGACATAATAATAGAGCTAAATTCCGAATTGCCTACGTGATTAGTTTGTAAGGCATCCACCACTATTTTGGAGTCGCTTTCAAAGACAATGTTAGACCACCCTCTAAAAGAGGCTCCACGAATTGCCTCCAATAAGGCCATGGCTTCGCCTTTCAAAGTAAAGAATTTATGCATACTCACATTCGTACATGTAGCAATAAAAGCACCGTGGGAATTATGAAGACACCCCCCCTCATCCTGTGCGGCCAAATTCATCATGGAAGCTCGCATCAACATTACATTTCCGACATCCAGAATGGGGCTGTTGCCACTGTATATCGGTTGTGTTGTTGTCTTCTATTTGGCGGAGCTGCTGTCTTGTGTTAACAGCCTGCTATTCATTCATAATATGTGCAGCACGCATAGCAACACTCTTCGGTGTGTCTTTTAGGCCATTCCACACACAATTATTCCGGTTATTCCATATGCACAATGCAATCATCGCGATCGTTCTTGCAACATCAAAGGTTTCATTTCTATATATATATATGAGACATATCTTATGAGAATGATAATCTTATGTGAGAATATGAGAATAAATCTCAGCTATTAAATTAAAATCAACGGCTAACATTAAAATGATTAATGTGTTCTGTCCCTTAGTTTCCAATTCCAATTAAACCTCCATAGTACTGTTATCGTTTCTACTACCTCCGATTGAAAATTCAAGAAACCAGTTTCCAAACCCAAAATTGCTCCCACTGACTTTGATTTTTGCATTGCCTTCACTTAGTCAAAACTAAATAGGGTGCTCAAAGCTTAATTTTTCTTTCTTGAAGGTGACACCCAAATTGTTTCAACTTATGAATCAAACCCATCAAATTTGAGATTTCAGATCCAACAATTCATACCACGTTTCTAAAATAACGAAATCGGTAAAAAACTCAATTCAAACAAGAGATTTTAGTTTATAATTGGATTTAATCAAACACATTGAAACAAGAGGAAGCCATGGTTTTTGAGATTTCAGATCTGGACATTGTGGGACACATATGGTGGGCGGTGGCGATCGGGGCGGAGGTAATTCTACGGTCACAGATCTGGGAAGGAAGAGAGAGTGAGAGAAGCTGAGCGGTTTATGTTGTGAGAAGAAAGAATCTCATGTGACACACTCAATAGAGTCTTTTTTTAATCTCTACCACACGTTTTTTATCACATGGCTCATATTCATTCTCACCATTCTCATATATAATTGTCATTCTCATGTGATACATCCCCTATATATATATATAAAATACATTATGCACATTATTAAATTGTTGCACTCTTAGTTCAATAACTCGGGTGTGGTTATGGTGCATAAGCCCAAACTTATGCACCATGTATAAACTTGTTTCCTACACCCAGCATATTTGCTTCCTACACCAAAAGTCAGCCCAAGCCCAAGCCCAAAATTAGGCAATCCATTACCCGCGCGCCCCCCATATACTACCCCATTACTTGCGCGCCCCCATTTGCTTAGCGCACCCCCCCAGTTTTTTTCCCCTTTTCTCCCTATATTTCTTGTGAGCCCCCAATTTTTTTCCTCCCCCAGATTTCTAGCGCGCCCCCACCAATTTTTTCCCTCCTCCAAACTTCTAGCCCACCCCCCCCCCCCCCCCCACATTTCTAGCGCGCCCCCCGTTTCCAATTAAATAATAATTTTTGTTCCTTTGAAGTATATATTATAAGAAACTATTTTTAATTAATTTTCGTCGTACACCCCCTCGAAACCCAACATAATAATCAACGGTTCATGTATATATAAAGCATACTTGTCAAACATACAATTTAATTTTAAGTTTTATCAATCATAATCACAAAATAAATAAAATCTCATACATTAATTACATATATATATATATATATATATATATATATATATATATATATGGATTTTATTCTTTACAATAAAAAAATGATCGAATCCAATATCTCATGCATACTATCCAAATTTTTCTCAACTAAACTAACCCTAATTGCTTATATGATTTTTTGCTTTATGTAGCATGGTTTTGTAAAATGATTATGTGATGTTTTACTTAATAACAATAGTTTCAGTGTATAATATCTTGGCACTAATGCCCATATGAAACCATTTAACTAAAATAATGGTTTCAGTGTATAACGCTATGAAACCATTTAACTAGACTAATAGTTTCAGTGTATAACATCTTGAAACCATTTAACTAGAATAATGGTTTCAGTATATAACGCTAACAGTATGAAACCATTTAACTAGACAAATGGTTTCAGTGTATAACATCTTGAAACAAATTAACAAGACTAATGGTTTCAGTGTATAACATATTAGCACTAATGCTCATATAAAACCATTTAACTATAATAATGGTTTCGGTGTATAACGTCATGAAACCATTTAACTAGACTAATGGTTTCAGTGTATAACGGTATGAAACCATTTTTGCTGTGGAATGGTTTCAAAGAGTTATTCTCCAAAATCATTCGATGTACTTAATAGTTTTAGATGTACTCCAACACTCAATTAGTCATTCACTCTCTCAAAACAAAAGCCTATTACTCCTCTTATCAATACCCCAATCCAATTAACTTGATTTTAATTTACCGACCAAAGTACATATTTTAAAAATTGTGAATTAAATTTAAATTTTTAAGACGATATAAAACCAGAGAGAGTGAGGTATCCCCAACCATTCCAAATAATTCAAAATACCCTAAATAAAATTTTGGGAAAATTTTATTAATACCTGATATTTATAAAAGCATATTTACCTCATTTAATTAACTAAAAATAGTTTCAGGTCTCAGAAAAATACCTAACGGGTCCCAAAATTCCCAGAAAATTATTTACTATTTTTCTGTAAAAACAATAAAAACAATTAGAGTCCCCTTGGCACCACACGCTCCCCCACGCGCCGCCAGTGAGAGTGGGCGTGGAGGCGCGTCACTGTTCATCATCTTCCTAACCCATTTTCTGCAGAAACGGGTCACGACGACCCGGTTCGTTCTCCCTCAATAATCAACGAAACTCAACGTTCTTTATACCGTTTTGATCGTCGTTTGATTTTATGAATGTTTCCGGTATTAGTTTTCGAAATCGGTGATCGAATCGCATATAAAATGTGGCCGAAATTGAGCAAAAAAAATAGAAAGTTCTTCAATTATAATTATTACACGTGTAAAATCATCTGATAACTGTGAATGATTTATGCACCATACATAAAAAAAGACTTATGCATATTAACTCTCGCCCGATAACTCCTCTCAATCTGACTTCGTTGGACACACTTCTACTTTCACATTATTAAGGTAGTCACTTTGCATATATACTTCTTTTATCTGTATTTTTTCTATTTCTTATCACTTTCACTTTCACTTTGAATTTTAATTTTAAATTTATCTTTGTCTTCACTTTCTCTTTCCTCATTTATCTTTTAACCACCACTGAATTGTCTCTCCCTCCCTCCCTCCCCTCTTGTACTATGTTTTTTTCTTTTCTACCACTTCACTTTACTATTTCCTTAACTCTTTCTGGGGGCGTCAATTTTATCCTCACTCACACCCATCCTTTTTTCAATCTATCATCCATTTTCTTTCTTCCCTATTTAGTGTCATTACATCAATTTTTTTTTTACAACACCAAACTATTATTTTAATTTATACAAAAAATATTTTTTTGATACTCGAAATAAACGATTCATTTTTTTCAAGGGTTAATTAGTTAAAAGTGGGAGAGAAATTATAATACAATAATTATAAATTTTTATAATAATCATATATGAGAAAATATAAAATGAGAAACTTTTCATTAGAAATTGAACGAAACACATATATAATATTGTAGTATTTAGTTGTCAGCTATTGTATCCATAATT
The DNA here is from genome assembly GCA_951799995.1 of Trifolium subterraneum. NCBI lineage: Eukaryota > Viridiplantae > Streptophyta > Magnoliopsida > Fabales > Fabaceae > Trifolium > Trifolium subterraneum. Next base: position 47,851,915 of record OX637464.1, on the reverse strand, counting down.
TTCTTTTAAACAAAATACCATCATTTTGATAAAAAGAGGTTTTACAAATAATATTGTAATAATGTTATAATTTACTATGCAAACCAAGAATGAGACAAATATTATTACGGATATAAAAAATCATACATTTTCTTTTGGAACCTAAGTGCAAAAGTAGAAAATAGGGATCCCAACATATATTGTGATAAATAATGTTTTACAAAAGTGTAAAGCAAAAAATTACATTCCAATAATCTATTTTTTTTAGAGAAAGAGGGCTGAAGCCCAAAAAAGAAAAACTATATGGTTAAATACATGAACGTTTCTAGGTATGTATTATGTAAGTCCCGAAAATGACATCAAAAAAGAGATTTGAGCTTATTCTTGGTAAACATGTTAAATACAGGTTGTTGGCTTCTTTAGAAAGAAAAAAAAAAAAGAAATAACATGTTTTCGTCTTGGAAAATTTTATCAATTGAGCTTATTCTTGATAAATTATTAAGAATCTCGTTTGGTGGTAGTTGAAGACTAAGAAAAAAAAAGGCTTCGTGTATGATTTAGATATTTGTGGTGGTTTAATTAATCATTTATATATCTTCTTTAGGGAATAAAATTACTTGATTCATTGTTTTTTTGTAATTTTTCTTCTTGAAGGGGAGAATTGATTAGGTCTCTTCTTAAAGTTTTTGTACTTTTATCCAATTAGGTATTTCTTTTACTTGATTTAGATTATATTAGTTATGGTTAAATAAGTTTTTGATCCATATATAAATATCTGTTGGGAAAGATAACACAAAACACACCTAATACAAGGTCGGCGGATGATTGATTATCCCTGGATCAAACTTTTCCCACACTATAATAACTATAGTAATAACAATAACAATGGAACAACAAGAATTTCTTATGTTTAAATGGACAATAATACAAACTGATTGTTACAACTCTCACCAACAAATATGGTGGTTTACACTCTCTTTTGGATTATCTCTCAAAAGGATTACTTCACACTTCGATGATGTAAAAGGAAACACAATGAAAGAATTTATAGCTAATGTTTTCACACAATATGTGGTTTTGAGAATTTATCTCGTCTTCATTCACTAACTAAAACTTCTCTCTACGATTAATTTCATTTACTAAAAGTAAAATGATTTTCCTTCTTCCTCTCTCCAACTAATGAGGAAAACCCATCAATCTCCCCCTTCCGATTTAGGTGGAGGGCTCCAACAGTCCAGCAGCTCTCTTGCAGAACTCGTACTTGTATCTAGTCGTGAGTTATTCTCCTCAGTCTTCAACTAGTACACCCATTTATTTTTAGTGCTCTTTTACCTTTCGGTAAAGCTACCAACTTATATGTCTGGTTCTCATGCAAGGATTGCATTTCTTCTTGCATGGCTTTCAGCCACTCTTCTTTATGGTTATCCGCCATAGCTTCTTCATAACACTCTGGTTCTCCCCCATCAATGGGTAACATAAATTCCGTTGCAGGATATTTGGTTTGCGGTTTAGGTATCCTAGACGACCTTCTTAATTGGGGAACTTGTTCTTCATCCTCAGAGTCTTCAATCATGTCTTCATTATGACTGTAGCTTCCATTACCATCTGTTACTTCATTTGGATCATTATCAATTGGAGGTTCATTTTATGCTTCTCCAATATCTTCTATTTCATCTCCCCTGTAATGCTCTAGAGGAGGAATTGGATCCAAGTTGACTGGATGTTCTATAGAAATAACAGGCTTAACTTCCTTCTGAATATCTTCAATATTCTGGTCTTCAAAGAAGACAACATCTCTGCTTCTAATAATCTTATTCTCTACAGGATCCCATAACCGGTACCCGAATTCTTCATTTCCATATCCCAAGAAGATGCACTCCTTCGACTTTGAGTCGAGTTTTGATATCTCATCTTTTGGAACATGAACAAACGCTCTACAACCGAACACCTTCAAGTGATTGTAGGATACATCTTTACCTGTCCAAAACCTATTTGGAACATCGCCAATCAATGGAGCTAAAGGGGATAAGTTGATTAAATCAACTGCAGTCATCAGAGTCTCACCCCAAAAACTCTTCGGTAACTTTGCATGAGATAACACTGTTCTCACTCTTTCAACAATAGTTATGTTCATTCTCTTAGCCACTCCATTGTGCTGAGGCGTCTTCGGAACAAATCTTTCATGCCTGATTCCATTACTAATACAGTAACGTTTGAAATCTCCGATAAATTCTCCTCCATTGTCAGTACGAACACATTTTAACTTATTTCCAGTTTCTCTCTCAACACTAGCATGAAACTGTTTGAATACAACAAACACCTGATCTTTTGTTCTGAGGCCATAAGCCCAAACCTTTCTGGAGTGATCATCAATAAAGGTGACAAAATACCTTACACCTCCAAGCGTACAATTAGTCATTGGACCACAAACATCAGAATGCACCAAATCTAAAACATTTGGTTTTCCATGTGGGGCCTTATATTGAAATGAAGCTCTATGTTGCTTTCCAGCCAAGCAATGTGTGCATGGCTTAGGCGACATTTCCAATCCTTTCACACCGGCCAAAATACCTCTTTTGGCTAGGATTTGAAGTCCCTTCTCACTCATATGTCCGAGCCGTTTATGTCATAGCTCGACCGAGGAGTCTTCTCCGAGAGCATTAACACATCCATTATTGACTTTCGCTTCTATCACATAAAGGGTGTTTACTTTCTTGCCTCGGGCTATTACCAAGGAGCTTTTTGACAACTTCCATTTCCTATCTCCAAACACACTTGTATAACCTTCTTCGTCTAGAAGTCCTGTTGATATTAGATTGAGACGCATGTCAGGAACATGTCTCACATCTTTCAACGTTAGACGACAACCAGTGTTTGTTTCTAGGCAAACATCTCCTTTGCCCACAATCTTGGATTTATCATCATTCCCCATCTTCACAAAACCAAAATCACCACTTGTATATGATGAAAGGAAATCCCTTCGTGAGGTTACATGGAATGATGCACCAGAATCCACGACCCAACATGTATCTTGTGATGTCAAATTAACATGGACATCATCACAAATGAAGATTACCACATTGCCTTGAAACATGGTAGCGGCTATGTTTCTCGCATCACCATTTTCTTGCTGCTCCCTTTTGAGCTTCTTACATTCTCTCTTCATGTGACCTTTCTCGTGACAATAAAAACATTCAACGTCTTTTCTTGCCCACGATCTACCCCTAAAATTATCTCCAGAATCTCCCCTTTACTTGTCTCTAGTGTCGAAATTCTTGTGGATGCTTCTTCCACGATACTCAGTGACAAGCGCCTCAGAGACTCTGACGGGATTCCTTGTTCCTTCCGTCGAGCTTCTTCATTGAACATGCTATCTTTTACTATGTCCAATGTTAGAACACCTTGTGGTGCCGAGTTACTCAATGAAACCACAAGCGTGTCCCAATTGTCTGACAAGGAACTTAATAATAACAATGCTTGCAATTCATCTTCAAGCACCATCTTCATATTGGTGAGTTGATTTATCAATCTTTGAAAATCACTCAATTGTTCAGAAACACTTTGAGTTTCTCTATACTTGAGGTTCACCAATCTCCGAATAGTAGAGGCTTTATTCTGGGTTGTCTTTCTCTCGTACAAGGTTTCTAGTTTCGTCCATAATGTATACACAACTGTTTCTTGCGCAACATGATGAAAGACACTTTGATCGATCCATTGTCGGATTTGTCCAACAGTTTTCATGTTCATCACATTCCAATCTTCATCAGACTTACCAGCTGGCTTCGTCCCTTTATCTTGCAAAGGCTGATACAAATCTTTGCAATAAAGCATGTCTTCCATCCTGGGCTTCCAAATGGAGTAGTTTGAAGAGGTTAACTTGATCATCGTCGATGATCCCGTCGAAATTGACTCATCCATTGTTATAAAAAATATGCGGTGAGCCGAAGCTCTGATACCACTTGTTGGGAAAGATAACACAAAACACACCTAATACAAGGTCGGCGGATGATTGATTATCCCTGGATCAAACTTTTCCCGCACTATAATAACTATAGTAATAACAATAATAACAATAACAATGGAACAACAAGAATTTCTTCTGTTTAAATGGACAATAATACAAACTGATTGTTACAACTCTCACCAACAAATATGGTGGTTTACACTCTCTTTTGGATTATCTCTCAAAATGATTACTTCACACGTCGATGATGTAAAAGGAAACACAATGAAAGAATTTATAGCTAATGTTTTCACACAATATGTGGTTATGAGAATTTATCTCGTTTTCATTCACTAACTAAAACTTCTCTCTACGATTAATTTCATTTACTAAAAGTAAAATGATTTTCCTTCTTCCTCTCTCCAACTAATGAGGAAAACCCATCAATATCTAGAATTTTATTTTTAGTCTCTATAAAAAATTTCAACAACTTTAATTAGTTGCTCAAATATTTTCTGTCACAACTTTTGGTTCTTACTTTTAATCAAACTTTAATGTACTTTCATATTTTTAAATGATTTTTTTATTCATTTGTATAATATTATAAGAACCTTTTCCACAAAAATTTAGAAATTTTTAATTTAACATAAAATGAACTATTTATGAATTTTTATGCGCAAAAAATTAAAAAATTCATATTTAATTTATCTCTTGTTAAAAAAAATTATACTTTTGTAATTGAGATTTCTATAATGTATTAAATATATTACAGGAAAAATTTTATCTCTTGTTAACTATTTATGAATTTTACTATGATGTAGTGTGTATATAGTTAGGCACATAGTGTATATATAGTTAGGCACAAAACTTTTTTTCCATTAGCAAAAGAGGTAAACTAGGTAAGTCTTGGAACAAAGGAAAGGACACCGATAGCACAATTGGTCTTTCTTTTCTTTTTTTGCACAAATAGCACAATATATTGGTCATTACTTTAAAGCAAAAAATATGTCCTTTTAATAATGATTGTCAGAAAGACAAGTGTCGAATAATTAGGTTGCTCATAAAGTTTTGTAATTGTAATACAAAATGTTTTATATACATAAAGTACTCTATTTTAGATCACTAATCATACACAAGTACAGCCGAAAACACAACACACATAAGTAAATTGTGATAGGTTTTTAGTCATTTGTTTATTTACCAATTGCCCATGTTCCCATAACAATGCTTATCTTCTCTCATATATAGTTTAATTATTATGCACCCAAGCTAAATTAGAATTATAATATGGGAGGACATTGAGGACAATGATTAAGTGCACTAGTTACTTGAACCAATTAAGTGATGAACACATTAAAAATATGGACAAGAAAAGAGTGACGGTGGGCTCGGTTAAGATTGATTCATGTTTGATTGAAAAAAGTAAATATATTTTTGGTTTTCTTAATATGGTTTTGTTAATATGATATGTTTGATTACTTGTTTTGGAAAGTAGCCAAAATTCTTGTTGAATAGATACGTCGGTGAAGATTTTTAATTTGAATATATGGTCGATTTAGTCCTTATTAAACAAATCTTCTCTCTTAAGTTGGTTTCTAAATTATTTAAAATTTACTAAAAAATCTTTAAATTACTCTCACTAAATTATGTATAGTAGCTAGCTACTAAAGGAAAACTTAGTCCCTCAATGTTCAAAAACAATTAAACAACCATCTTTCTCATAATTCTCATGTGACTTTTGTTCATGTATTGGTTGAAAATATATATGTTGAAAAAGTCACACATTATTTAAAATTGTGAAGAAAGATGGAGGTAAGACTACATATATAGACTCTAGTTCCTTATTACAAGATACATCATTTGAAAACACTTTAAACTTGTATTTGACTTTTTCTTTTCTCTTCTACACTCTTGTTTTAGTTAGAGTGATGTGAATTATAGTTATATATTTGTTTTGGAGAGCGTGAATATATTGAGGGCCATGGAGATGTGTTATAAGAATTTCACATATTGTTATTTATTTTTCTATATCGATTTTTCCCAACAACTGGTATTAGGAGTATTTGGTTCGATCTAGGGAGGGCCATGGAGTATGTGATGGGGAATATCAGAAAATGTTGATCTTCCACATTAAAAGAATGGTGGTATTGTGAAAGTGATGTTGTTTTGGAAATCTCATGGCTAGAAAAGATTGGGTGCATTAGTTTTAGTATGGATACAATTGTAATAACCCATTGTGAAGTTTGAGTTAGAGAAAATTTATGGGTAGAAAAATTATTTTTGCTGTGGAAAATTCAAGTCAAGAATGTGTTTATTATACAATCATGACTACAAAATGTGTTGAATTTTGATCGTCCGCAACGACAATGAAAATGAATGTATCATTTTCAATTAAGGTGAAAATTGTTGATTTTAAATGAAAATATACATGTTGAAAAAGTCTCACATTGCTAATTAAAACTATGACGGAAGAGAGGAGCCAAAAACTATATATGGACTCTAGTTCGAGGATATAAGATGCACTAGTCAGAAGTACTTTAAAGTTTTGTATACTCCCCCGTACCAGAATATAAGGCTCTGTTTGGTAAAAATATATAGCGGTTAGCTGATAAACTAGTTTATAGCTGATAAGCTAATTGAAGTGTTTGGTAAAATTATCGGTTTAACTAGCTGATAATGTAAAATTACATAAAAGGACATTCTCACTTCATAGTAAAATTTATATCAATTAATATTTAAGATATTATTAAACAATATTTTTTATTCAAAAAAATGATTTTAAATGTATTTACATTTCAATTTTTACCTTTTATTAAAAAAGTAAATATTACAGTAAAATATATTTAATATGTATATATAAATTATATTATTGTAAAACTTAACTGCAACCTATACAATTAATAGATAATAATAATATTATACTAATTTGATTCGACATTTCACAATGCATCTGAGTTTTTTTTTTTTGTACATTATGTGAGTTGTATATTACTTTTTTTTTAAAAAAAATTAATAGAGTAAATTAATAGGTTTGTATAGATTTGTAGGTGAAAAAATATACTATTTTTACAAATAAAAAGTCAATTTTGTGAACAAGTCAAAAAAATATACTGCTCCTATAATTAACCTGGGTTAAAAAGTCAATTTTATAAAAGTAGAGAGTGAAAAGTTAGTTCAAAAATATTGTGAGGATGTTCACTCGTCATATATAGCACATGTGTTTTATATAAATTTTGCAATAAAAATATGATAAATATTAAAATAATTTTAATTATGCTTGTTTAAAAAAGATAATTTTGACTATATTATATTAATCCAAAATAAGTACTAATGGGTAAAATTGAGTTTTAAGGGTAAAAGTGGAAGAAAAGACAATAAGCTATAAGTTAATTTAAATAGCGTTTGAAAATAAGCTATAAGCTAGTAAAAATATGCTATAAGCTCGTAACAAAAAGACCGTTATCAAACAGGACTTTTAGCTTATAAGCTATAAGCTAGCTTTTTATCCTTACCAAACAGAGCCTAAGTCACTTTGGGCAAATTACACAAATTAAGAAATATTATTAATGTTGTATGGAAAAGAGAAATTATATATGAGTTAGTTTACAAAATTGTCCTTTCATTAATGGTATAACAAAGATAAATTGGAGAATTGAAATAAAAGAGTAATAAATTGTTAAGGGTATAATAGGAAAAATAGCATTAAATACTTCATTGATAATGTAAAGTGACTTATAATTTTGTACGGATGAAATATTTATTTTTTTATTTTCTTTTATACTCTTGTCTTAGAATGATGTGAAATGTAAGTAGGTACTCCCTCCGTCCCATATTATAAGGGGAAAAAAAACACATTAATTAAGAAAACTAAAATTTGAGAATTTGAAATATAGTTTTGTGGGTTTTTCTTGAAATAAGTTGCATGGGAAGATGTAAAAACAAATTTGATTGGTTGTTGTTTATTGAGAAAATGAGAGAGAGAAAAAATTAAATGCAATTTGCATTTAATTTTATAAAAATAAGTAAAAAACATTCTTGAAAGTTGTTTTTTCCCTTATAATTTAGGACAAAAAAAAGATCATTTTTCCCTTATAATATGGGACGGAGGGAGTATTTATTTGGGAGAGTGTACATATTATCTCAGTGTCTAAATATAAGACCATTTTGACAATTTTCTTTGTCTTTTTTTATAAGACTACTTTCAAATTTTTAAGCACATTAATTAATTTTTCCCAAACATACATTACTCCCTCTGTACCAAAATATAAGTCACTTTGAGAAAAAAATGTATCAAATTATAAGTCACTTTGCATTACCAATGAAACATTTAATGTTCTTTTTTCTTATTATACTATTAACTTCTCTTTTTCTTTCAATTCTTTAATTTATCTTTCTTATTATTAATGAATGACAATATTGTAAATCAACTCATAATTTCTCTTTTTTTCATACAACATTAATTACATTTCTTAACCTGCGTAAAAATGTCAATTTAACTTATATTGTGGTATTGAGGGAGTATAATCTGTAATAAATACTCTAAAAACACATTAACTCATTCCCTCTCTCTTAAATGATAAAATTGTACAAATAATATTAATTATCAACAAATTTAATATTATGATTAACTTTCCGTAATTTTTTGAATGAAATCTTATATTTAGGAAGAGAAGTAATAACAGTAATTCTTCAACCAATTGAGTAGTGCAGCTGCAATAACAATGTTATATACACAGATTTGTACATACTCTCATTTATATAATTTTTACTAATTTGAGCATATATTGTCCTATTGGGTACGATGCACATTAATTTATATTCTAATTCTATCCCATTCCTAAGTATTTTCTAAAACAAAGTCAATGGTGCTAGCAATTTGTTGTAGGAATTGTAAATTGAAAGGCACCACTAAATAATTTAAAAACAAAGTTTTAAACAACTGATTGAAATAGTTTGTCAAAAAAAAACAACTGATTGAAATAAGCATAAAGGTCGTGAGAGTGACGACTGGTGGATAACACAGGATCATTAATTAAATCAAACCATCAAAATTTGATTATAAATTAATCAACTTCCTTTAATTGCCCTCTTTATTGAACGTGTTCAAAGAAAGTTCTCAAAATGACACAACAGAAAAGTAGCTGTGCATACATAATAGTGCATGTAGTGGGATTTAGTTTTTAGAGTTCATTAAAGTTTAATTGTCGTACTTAATAATTATAAATAAAAAAATTATAAAGGGCATTCAATTTGGGTTAATTATATTTAGTGATGTAAACAAAACAAAACGTTGAGGATTAGTGATACTTTTGTAGTTATTAAACGATTAATTAAGAAATAGTGACTCCAACTTTGTGAGACTCGGATTTCTTTTTATAGAAAAAACTAATTTAATTCACAACATTATTATTAATATAATAATTGCGAAAAATTGTACTAAAAATATGAAAGTTGGGGTGGCAGCGAATAGATCATTTTTGGCATTCTTGTGGTGATAGTTTAATTTCTATTAGAAATCGAACTTGAGTTCTCTCAAATCATTTGTTCTAAAGAGAATTCATTAACCCCTTGAGCTCAATATTATCCATTTAAATTTTATCCATTTATTTTTATTACGTCAAAGAAAATCTATAAAATAGTCTCTAACTCTGCAATCTGTTAGTCACTTTGATCCTTGATATTAAAATTGACCGTTAATTTTACAAAAAAGATGACGTCACATTTTTTTTGAGAGACACATGGCATGCTGAGTAAGCATTAGTTCACAAGTGGCCTGGTGATATGGCCAAAGACCAAAATGACAATTTTTATTTTTTATTTCTTCATCTTCTTCCTCTCATTCTTTTACAACTTATTTATACATTTTATTTTTGAAACAACAAAACTTGATTAGATTCCAACACAGTACAAGAAGTACCATAAACCGGAGATACAAATGAATAAAGGGGAATGACTTTGGTTGTAAAGTGGTTATGGTTTATGAGAGAGTGATTAGTGAAGTGAGAAGGGTTGAGGGAGATATTTTTGAGTTCTGCAATTTATGGAATTTATATGAATGTATGAAGAAGTTGAAAAAGAATGAGAAGGGTTGAGGGAGATATTTTTGAGTTATGCAATTTATGGAATTTATATGAATGAATGTATGAAGAAGTTGAAAAAGAATGAGAGGAAGAAGATGAAAGAATGATTTTTTTTGTCATTTTGGTCTTTGACCATATCATCAGGCCATTTGTCAACTAATGTCTACTCAGTGTGTCACGTGTCTCCCAAAAAAATGCCACGTCAGTTTTTTTGTAAAGTTAACGGTTAATTTTAACGTCAAGGACCGCGAGAAAACTACTCAAAGTACACCCCCGTTAAACACTTCAAGAGAAAACAAACATCTTTCAAGAGTGTGCCAGCACGGAATTTGTTGAAGTTGGGGTCAGATTCCCCATAGAACTCAAAGAGGCGTCAAGGAGAGACAAAACCAAGTTTTGCAGATTACATAGAAGCCATGTTGGTCATGAAACTAAGGACTACATTCACTAAAGGACGCCATTGAAGAGTTAATCAAAAGAGGACAATTGAACCGGTATACCAAGGATGAAAGGTATCATGGACAAGAGAAAAGAAAGTGAGATTCATCTAAATGGTAGACACACCGGAGTAAGTCACCCATCTAGCAGGAGAAAGATAGCGAAAGCAGCGAGGATGAACTAGACAGAGGGAAATGTTCATTTGTTGCATCCAACATGGAAGGATTCCTCAAGCACTACTCGGATTCATCTTAAGAAGAAGAGGACTACGAGGAAGAAAGTGTCATGCTGGAAAAAGAAAGAGGTAGAAGGACCCACAACTTCCGAATAACCTCCATTATTAGAGGGCCTAGAGGTCCATCTAAGGGTTCAACCAAGAAAAGAATTTTTGACATGCTTTATGTGGGAACAACTGCAGGTTTACAAGCCATTAAAAAGCCTTATAGGCCGATCCTAGGTTTCAATGATGACGAGTACTTGGGAGGAACACCCAATGAGGTCTTCCCAATCATCACTGTCGCCACAATGACGAATCAGGACGACTCAAGAATTTTGGTAGGCGAAGGGAGTTCTTGTGACATCATTTACGAAGAATTGTTCGTGAAACTGGGATTACAGAGGGAAGATTTAGCTCCATATCAAGGAACGAATCTCCAGGGCTTCAACGGATCCACAACGCATCCTTGGGGCTTCATATACTCCCCCCGCTGACTTTTAAGGACCGAGTCAGAAAAGACTCGGGAAGAATCGTCAACAACCAATTCCTGGTGGTCCCTTGCAAATTTGTATGCAATTGCATCGTTGGGCGACCCACTCTGGCATCATTAGGAGCAATGCTGTCTTCAGTACATCTCAAGATGAAGTACCTCGTCATGAAGAACGAAGTGGTGACCATTTGTGCAGCGATTCATTATTTTTAGGTTAATTTTGATTAACTACTTTCATTGATTGCATAAGCTTTTATCATATAAGTGGTTATCGATGTGCATTTTCTATGGCGAAAGATATCATAATGTCAATCCTTGATTGCATAAGCTTTTATCATATATCGATGTGCATTTTCTATGGCAAAAGATATGATAATGTCAATCCGTTTTCATATCTTTCACCATACAAAATGCACATTGATAACCACTTATATGATAAAAGCTTATGCAATCAACTAAAGCAGTTAGTTAAAATTTGAAACCCTAGGGTCAATAGAGATTTATCCCTTAAGATCAATTTTAAAGTGATCAAGAATAAAAAAAAATTAACCGAATAACTATTAGTTTTTATTGAATAAACTAAATCGTTTGTTTCTCGTAAAAAGTGATAACCCTTATTTCTGGTGAAAAATGCTATTTATAGATTTCAGATCAGATCGAAATTGTGCCCTTGTGGATACCCATCGTGCCGCAATTTCATCAGATGTTGGAAGATCTATTTTCTTTTATTCCATTATGGGGCGATGTATTGGACATCATGGGGCAATTTCATTAGAGACTCACCCCTTATTTTACTCTTCAAATTGTGGGGCGATGAGATCTTGCGTGGGGCGAATTCCCAAAAACTTCAACCCATGATTTTTCAACATTTTCACCTTATTTTAAGAACTTTCAACAAAAAATGTCAGTCAATCAAGAATTTTCTCAATTGTCCGATCTTGATCGGACAATCCATGTATGCTGATTGCATGTAGTTTGACTGCAATGAATTTATGTCCGACTTACATTAATGAGGTGAATTTTTTTCCAGTATTAACCCTCTAATTTCCAAGGGAATCGGAGCCCAGTAATATAGAATTAGTCCGCGATTTAACTATAGTCTTACCAAGAATTGTTCCTACTAGAAATTGAACTTGGATTCTTTCGAACGAACGATAATCTCCTTTTAAGCTGAATAAATGGGTGTAGGGTTGAGCATGGACCCGCGACCCTAGGATCGGGTCTCAGGTCAACAATTGCAAAAAATCAGGCATGAAAGATTGCATATGGATGAGTGTGGGTCTCTAAAATTTGACGTCTTCGTAACCGAAACCGACCGAACAACCATTAAAATGCAAATTAATTGCTTTACGTTCTTTCACTCTCTCTCAATTTCGTATACTCTTCGCTTTGTTGATGTTATCCATATTTGATATAAGAAAGAAATATTATATTTTATTAGCTTATTATATGTTGACGAAGTAGGTACAAAATAGATATTTATATTTCTCTTCTATTTGATCTATTGTATTTAGATCTAGAAATTTAAAACAAAGTAACAACATCTCACCTTTTTTGTTTTTGCATTTAATTCTTCTAACCTTTGTTACATTGTGTACAAGATATTAAACTACTTGAAAATTATGAATTTATTGATAATGGAGTTTTAAATGTAAACAAAGTTTAATTTAACCTGTAATAACCAACTCGTTCTACCCTCACCCGTACAGCCTGCCATCCGTAGATGTAGACGGTTAAAATTGGATCCAAATTATATGGTTGCGGTTTTTATCGATTTTGTGATTTTTGGTCAGAACCCGACCGAAACTGACCGATGACTAGATCCAAATGAGTGTATCAGAATTCAAATCTCAATACTGCATATTACATACAATATCTCTACCCACTAAATTATGCTCACACAACCTCCGTGTTGGATTTTGCCTTTGAATTGAAGCAAAACTTGAAAAACTGGTTTTGGACTGTCTTAGGCGCACAGGGAGCTCAATACTGTGTCAGGCGCAGAATGAGCCTATGGTCTGGCTGGGGCTCCTGCTGGCTGCGCGCCGCGCAGGCCCATAGGTGCGCCGCGCGCCTATCTGGTATATATAGTGCTGTTTTGCGTTTTTTAATAACAGGGTGTGTTTTTTAGGGTTTCTTGAGCCAACAAAAGACTAGGGTTAATAGAGTAACATCTTGGGAAGACTCTAGGGTTGGAGAAACATTCTATCACCTTGGGAAACACTTCTTGATTGAATTTCTTGGTCACAGGAAGAAATTCGGGACTTGGGTAGAATTAGGGAATTGTCTAATTCTTGTAACCCAATTGGGATTTCATTGTAATCAAGTATTCTATTGATAGTGGAACGGAGAGGGTTGCCCTCCCCCCAGAGTAGGTTCATTAACACCGAACTGGGTAAACAATATCTCGTGTTCTTTACGTTTTCGCGGTTTATTCTTGTTATTGTTATTATTGCCAATCCTACTTATTTGATTGCTTTAATCGAATTGCTCCACACACATCAAGGTATTGGTGTGAGTTTAACCGAATTCACAACAATTGGCGCCCACCGTGGGGCAAGGGTCAAAACGATTAAGGTATCATGGGTTCTAAGTTTGAGATTGAGAAATTCACCGGGAGTAACGACTTTGGGTTGTGGAAGGTGAATGTTAGGGCAATTTTAACTCAACAAAAGTGCGATGAAGCTTATGAGGAAGGCTATGAGAGTGCGGGAGCACTAATAGTCACAAGCTGGGAACCGTAGATGATCAGGTTCGGCCTGGAGAGGCGGTGGAATAATACTCAACATCAGCCTGGAGAGGCGGTGATAAGAATACTCAGGTTCGGCCTGGAGAGGCGGTGGAATAATACTCAACATCAGCCTGGAGAGGCGGTGATAAGAATACTCAGGTTCGGCCTGGAGAGGCGGTGGAATAATACTCAACACAGCCTGGAGAGGCGGTGGAATAATACTCAACATCAGCCTGGAGAGGCGGTGATAAGAATACTCAGGCTCGGCCTGGAGAGGCGGTGGAATAATACTCAGGTTACTACTGAAACAACAACGATATTATGAGGTGTGAAGATGCTAGTGGAAGTTGGGAATCGGTGGAGCTTTGAGTCGTGAACTTTGGATGCTCCTGTCACATGTTGTTTGAAGAATGATATTTTGAAGTCCTAGAGCTAGTTGAAGGTGGAGTCATTCATCTTGAAGACGGGAAAGCTTGTAAGGTTCAAGGTATGGTAAGGTTCTTTTACATGATGTGAGGTATATTCCTAACCTTAATGTGGTCATGCATTTTGTTACTAGTGGAAATTCTCATGATATGGTAAAGTTGTGAAGCTTCGGGTGAAAATTGTTAGTGACATGAGTTTTAGGTGGCAGAACTAAACGGGAAGTGTTGGAGACTAACAATGTCTTGAAGTGTATTTCAAAGTAGTGGAAATTTTTGCGTTACAAGGTGAGAGTCATAGTGGAAATACCGGTTTGAATCTTTGGTGGAGGAATCTCGGTTTGAGGTGGAGTTTGTTACTAGTGGGACTAGAGGAAGACAAACAATCAACAATAGCTCTTGGCTATCTAGGAGATAGGGAGGAGAGTGGTATTGTTGGACCAAAGTAGGGTATAGCTATGGAGACCTTGTGGTTGGCTTGTGGAACTTACCTGAAATTCCAAGGTTAAGTTGAGAGGCAAGCAATTTCTTCAGGAGTATGGACATGAACAATCCAAGGGCTGAAGAGTGTATGGTGGAGCTTGTGGAATTGTTTTAAAATTCCAAGGACAATTGGAGGCAAGCATTTCTTCGAGAGTACGGAGCAGTTCACTTCGGGGGTCGAAGATGGTGTGGTGTTTAATCGTGTGGAAGTGGCACGGTGGTTGGTGGGAAGTTAGCATCAACATCAATTAAAAGGCAAGGTGGAGATTGTTGGATTTTGCCTTTGAATTGAAGCAAAACTTGAAAAACTGGTTTTGGACTGTCTTAGGCGCACAGGGAGCTCAATACTGTGTCAGGCGCAGAATGAGCCTATGGTCTGGCTGGGGCTCCTGCTGGCTGCGCGCCGCGCGCCTATCTGGTATATATAGTGCTGTTTTGCGTTTTTTAATAACAGGGTGTGTTTTTTAGGGTTTCTTGAGCCAACAAAAGACTAGGGTTAATAGAGTAACATCTTGGGAAGACTCTAGGGTTGGAGAAACATTCTATCACCTTGGGAAACACTTCTTGATTGAATTTCTTGGTCACGGGAAGAAATTCGGGACTTGGGTAGAATTAGGGAATTGTCTAATTCTTGTAACCCAATTGGGATTTCATTGTAATCAAGTATTCTATTGATAGTGGAACGGAGAGGGTTGCCCTCCCCCCAGAGTAGGTTCATTAACACCGAACTGGGTAAACAATATCTCGTATTCTTTACGTTTTCGCGGTTTATTCTTGTTATTGTTATTATTGCCAATCCTACTTATTTGATTACTTTAATCGTATTGCTCCACACATCAAAAGGTATTGGTGTGAGTTACCCGAATTCACAACACTCCGAAACCATTTTTAACTACACCATAGTATTTGTACTACACCATATGTATTTCCATGGATAATAATTTTGAATCTTTACTCTACCACACTGTCCTACATTATAATACTACTTGTATTTCTTAGGAATATGTTTATATTCCTTGCCCATATATGATTGGATGCCTTTAGTGCATAGTATTTTGACTCAGCATATACACTCATTCATAAGGTAAAACCTTACCTTGCCCTCCTATTATAATGTGAAAATTTATCCATTAGACTCACTCACCCTTCTTTATAGAGAAAACATTACTTCACCTTGCACTATAGTATAGTAAAGAGTTTGCTAACTAATGAAATAGTAAACAAACAGTATCTGGTTAAGTAAGTAAAGGACAGAAGAGACACACACAGTTGTGACACAACACTAAGAATAAAATATTCAACACAAAAAAAGAAAAAAGAAGACATAGTCTTTTGTGTTATAAAAATGGACACAAACCAAAGAAGCAATTATGTCTTGTGATTCACAGATTCCAACAAACGCCGTTTCATTTCCTTACTTACACAAAGAAATAGAAAGAGAAAGTGTTTCTGAAAGGTTCTGTAACATTTGCAGAAGGTTTTCATAACAGACACGATTTCAAAAGCTGCTTCAATTGTCCTCATAAAGCTCAATCATTCAATTGTGAAAACAGGACATGATTATGAGTTGTACTGTTTTTGTAACCATGTAATAATGGTTTGGTGAAAATGATGAAGACTTAAATTTGTTCAGTTTCTGGTTGTTTAGTTTGCAATGATGTTGAATTCTTGTGGAGAAGATGAATTGTATGAACAATTATGGAAGGCTTGTGCAGGTCCTCATGTTGAAGTTCCTCGTGCTGGACAAATGGTTTACTATTTTCCTCAAGGACACATGGAACAAGTTTGTTCTTTTTTTGCAAATTCTTCTTTTTTATTGTTTTTTCTTTTTTGGGTCTTAGGTTGTCGCAAAATGTGTTGTGTTGGGATTCTTGGAATTTGGATATGCTTTGATTCTTTTTTTCTTTGTTAATAAATTTGTTTTAATGTTTTTTTTTTGTGTTTGTAGTTAGAAGTATCAACAAATCAAGAACTAAATCAGAGGATTCCATTGTTCAAACTTCCCAACAAGATCCTTTGTCGTGTTGTCAATGTTCATTTACTGGTAATTTTTTCCTTCTTGAGAATGATTTTAAGAAAACATAAAGATTTCTTCTTTTTGTTCTTTTGTTAAAACAAAAAGGTCAAATGTTCATCTGGGTTATGTAGTTATTATGTTAATCTTTTCATTTTGGGGTTTAGTTCCCAATTTTTGGATTTTCGGTTTGTTTTATACAATTTGGTGTTTAGTTTTCTTTTGTCTTAACCCTCCGGTTCTTAGGGAAAGAGACGTGATAATTCAGAGTTCCGCTGAGAAGTAAGTAAAGTCTAACTGAAACAATCCTTAAAACTTTAGATTGTTTTAGCCTGGATTCGAATCTCGGCACACCTGATTGATTCGACCTTAATTGAAGCTTATTTGATTATATGAATTGGGTTGTGGAAAAACAAAAACTTGACTTGAATTTTGATATGTTTAGGCTGAACAAGAAACAGATGAGGTTTATGCACAGATAACTCTGGTTCCAGAATCTAATGTAAGGATATAGCTACACCTTTTTGATTCACAATTTTTTTTTTCATGGTCAACTTTAGAAATATTTTTCCAATGGTTTGGATTTCTAATCGACAAAATGTGATTAGCAAACTGAGCCTACAAGCCTTGATCCTTGTCCTGCTGAACCTCCAAGACCGAAAACTCACTCCTTCTCCAAGGTCTTAACTAACTCTGATACAAGTACTCATGGTGGCTTTTCTGTTCTTAGGAAGCATGCTACAGAATGTCTTCCTTCATTGGTAATACTACCGTCTTTTTGGTTTTGTTACTAAATATGTGTTTAGTTTCTGATAATAGATCCAAATTGCTTTGTTGAGATTTACTAAAACTATGTATGGATTTTGTTTAGGATTTGTCTCAATCTACTCCAACTCAGGAATTGGTTGCTAGGGACCTTCACAATTACGAATGGCACTTTAAGCATATATTTAGAGGCAAGTGAATTATGAAATTTACTGTGTTTTTCTTATAGACAAATGTTAGTAAGTTGGTCGTTTTGTTACGTTAGTTTCGAGGATTTGTCCCTTATCTCACTAAGTAGAAGGGATTCAGTTCCTTAAGCACGTGGTCCTAAGTTCAACCTGTGATGTTACTTGACCATACAAAAGACTCGAGAGACTTTTCTTTTGCCTACTTGATGGAAGAACACTCTTGGAAACCGACAAGAAATGACATGAATTTCTTTCATTTTAGTCTTTTTGTTAAACTTTCTATTACTAGTGGCCTAATGTTTCCTGTGAATGTGTTCTTGTCGAGAAGACGGACATTGGATAAGATATGACCTGAAATGTGTCCCTTACCTTATACGCCTATTTTGTAGGGTTGGCTTAAGATAGGGTCAAACCAAATTCTAAGAGTTTTCCTTTCTGTTCAGGTCAACCACGTAGACACTTGCTCACAACTGGATGGAGTACTTTTGTGACTTCGAAGAGATTAGTCGCTGGAGATACATTTGTGTTTCTGAGGTATACATTTGATGTTTCTCTTTTTCTATTTGTCTATGCAAAAATCAAATTTAACAAGATTCTTTGTATAGAGGGGAAAATGGAGAATTACGCGTTGGAGTGAGGCATCTTGCTTCTCCACAGAGCTGCATGCCTTCATCTGTGATTTCTGGTCAGAGCATGCACCTTGGAGTCCTTGCAACTGCATCTCATGCTGTTGCAACTCAAACTCTTTTTGTAGTATACTATAAGCCCAGGTAGAACTTTTAGTACTTCGTAAAAATAACTAGAAACTGTCTTTTGTGTGGATGAATTGTGACAAGGGAATTTTGTTTTCTTAGGATGAGCCAGTTCATTATTACTGTGAATAAATATATGGAAGCTATGAACCAAAAATATAGTGTTGGCATGAGGTTCAAGATGAGTTTTGATGGGGACGATTCCTCTGAGACTGACAAAAGGTACTAAATTTACTGATGTAGTTTACAATATAGGCATTTTTCATTAGATATTCCAAGACTTTGTTTGGATAAACAACTTAATTTAGTGCTTATGGGGATGATTCCTTTGTTAGTATATTTACAATGTTATGTATAAGCAAGTTCTATTACAAAAGATAAATTAA